>OX637461.1:17357652-17701475 GCA_951799995.1 Trifolium subterraneum
AATTTCAGCAAATCATCACTGCAATTTCAGTTTCGGTAATTTTCATCATGACCTTGTTCCGATCAATTTCATGGAAGCAGTTAAACCAAGAATCAAAGGATGCATAATCAAGATTGGGGAGATATCTTGTTTCTTGAAAAAATTCATACCAGAAGATCATCATGATTCTGCATCATCGATTTCGTTTCCAACTTCAAAGCTCAAGGATGAATTGATGAATCTTCCATATGTGAGTCACTCATCTGTAACTATAAGTCTTGAATCTGAGTTTGTTGCTTTTGAATCAGTCAAGAAATCAAATGATTTCATCACAAATCTGGACTTCGTTTCAACACAAATGTGTTGCTCGTTTCACTGCATCAACAACATTGTTATCGCTGTTGGAACTGTGTTTGATCCCGGCGGTGTGGTTGAATCTCTTTTCGTCGCAATGTTAGGTGGTACGATAACCTTAACTTCTCTGCTGTTAGTTTTCTATTTGGTTATCGTGTTAGTTGTTGAATTTTCCGGTGAATTCGCCGTCACTGTATTTGATCCCGGAGGAAAGTTCCACTTCTCCTGCAATCACTGCCAATGGAATATTGTGCGCATAAGGTGTTTGTTAAAAGTCACCACTGCAGCTCTTGTGTTATGCTTTGAACATCCTTGAATAATTGTTCTACTGTGTGAATGGATTTGGCTTGATGAGGTTAGGAAAGTTGTTCCTCATATATTGCAATGACTACACAAATAGTTTGAAAATTATCTTTGAAGATAGATTATTGTGGTGTTAGTTATTGCTAATAGGATATGACTGGTTGATGATTAGTCTTTCTTACTAAAAGTTACGATCCATTTTTTAATCACTAGCTAGTGTTGGATTGTTTCTTTTGCCATCCTCTTATGGTAGTTCATTTTATTTGTGGGTGCATTATCTGAAGTTGTTGTGATAGAAAGAGGTAGTAGAAGAATACTATTTGAGCACCAGGATTGTTGATTGAAATTTCTTTGGATACTCACAAGTTGTTTGGGTTTGATACTTGTTTGGCTGCCATTGTACTATTTTGAAGAACTGGTATGATCAAGTAATGCAATTTATGCATGGCATTGTATGCTTTGTTTATGCATATCAGAAGCCTGTGGTTCTTCATATCTCTAAGCTTCCAAAGTCTCTTTGTTGCTGCCAAGTAGCCTCTAGAATTCCATCTAGTTGATGCAAAATTCAGTCATGTGGTTTGATAAAGTCTTGGCTTATTGTTTTGTGACTTTCTGATATTAAAGACAGCTTTCGGATTATTGGTTCTCTAGTTCATTCGACAATTACTAATATTAGTCAAAACATTACATAGCTGATTGTGGCACAATGGTAGTATTCTACACTTCATAGTGGATTTTGGATATTTGAAATACCCAATTTGCATTATAATTTTGGTCTGGTCTGTGCCAAGATTCATTACCAAAGAAGGGAATTTTGCTTGAATAGAGATCATGATATAGTGGAAGATTTGGTTTGGAAGTTCCCTGCTTTGAAGTTTCACATGCACAGTTAGTTCATTTTTTTGCTGCCTTTGGTCTGTTGAAGTTTGTTTCTGGCTGTTGTTGTCATGCAAGTATCTCAGCTTCTGTTTTGCTTCCTACAAGTACAATGTGCTTCCTACAAGTGCTGGAATTTAGTCTTGTTTGAAGGCTAATTGTACGTGCTTGCTACTGGTTTTCTCCTCTGTTTGTTTTTAGCTTTGTAATTCAAACTCAAATTGGAAAATTCTCCAATGTTGAGTTTTAGGGAGGATGTTAAGAATAATGATGATTAGCTAGATTTTAAATTTGTTATTTAGAGGTTGTTAGTTTGTTATTAGGAATTTAGTTAGTCAAGCCTCTAAGAGCTCTATATAAGGACATCAAATGTATTCATTTTCTCATATTTTATCAAAATGATTCCTTATGAATTTTACTCTCTTTCAAGCTCTTATGGCTCTTATCAATCAATTTCTACAAACTACCAAAATCTTAACACTTATATAAACCAAATTATGTACCAAAAACATTATTCCAAACTCACAACACAAAAGTTAACGAAAAAAAGAAAAAGAATAACCTGCGCACCATTAGCAGAGTAGAAGAGCGAAAATCACCAAACAATTAATGTTTCAAAGCTTTGGGGCTTCACCAAAATAAACCATGAGATTGATAAATTGGAATTTTGTTAGTCCCATTCAGCTGGCATGAGGGTTGCCAAACTTCCCATATGGTGGTGGTGATGGTTAGCTTTTGGTTTAACTTTATATAGACCTTGCGTTTGATAATTAGCTAAATTTTCATATTCAATATTGTCTCCAAGGATTCTTTGTTTTCAGTTGCATCTTGTAACTTAAATAGGGAAATTGTAACTTATATATTTTAATAATATATTGTAATAAATACCATGGTTCCATAAGAAAAAATTGAATTTGGACAACTCCTACAGTTCCTTGTGTTTTATATAAAACTAGTATGGAGCTCGTGCCAAGCACGGGTATCATTATCGTGCCGTTAACTTTTTCAACCATTTCAAAAGTGGTACTTAGTATACAACGATCTTGGAAAAAAAACTCATTAGTCATGTTCTGCACTACATTTGGATAGACAAAATAAATAAGACGTAGCGGATGAACATTACGATGTTCTTTAGGATTTGATGAAATCACACAGTTACATATTTAGCGTAAGTTTTAGAATCTTACAATGCCTCCATAAGTTTGATGCATTTATTGTTGCAGCTAGAATGTCTTGTCTCCAACCTTTTCGCACAATATGTAATATTTGTCTGAAATCACGTCCCAAAACAATAGAAATTCCACCAAATGGTTTAAGTGAGTTGTCTATGTCGTTGTACGACATGATGTCACGCATTGACCGGTCAAAACCCTCAAAAGAATATCTATTCATCATGGTGCATCATCTCAAATGATTAGTTTTGTTTGTCGGAATAAATTGGCTTTTGAATCTTGTTATTGTTAATACAAATAGATGCTTCATTAATCTCAATAGGAATGTTCAGCGATGAATGAGTTGTACGACCACCATGTAGTAGCAATGTCGTTATGCCACTCGAAGCAACATTTAGGACAATGAATCATTTGGATCATAATCAGACCGAGAGTGTATTCCAAATAAATAAGAATTCATGTAACTCCATAACCTTATAAGAAGAAGAAACCTCATGATCCAGACTCCACATATGATACAATTTGATCATGTACTAACTTTTATTTTGATGTTAACATACTCATAAGTTCATAATGTGTCTGCCTCATATGAATTGTATCATAATTAAGTGTTTCAGCTACAAACTTATTAGTTAGAGCATCCATTGTAGAGAAATTTGGCTTTGGCATTGTCTTCAACTGTTCAAGCGATCTTCCGTTTGTTCGCAAAAGCTTCTCAAATTATAATTTTTTAAAATGTTTTATACATTATATATGTATTGATATATACAAATTAAATCTATTAAATACAAATTTAATTGATCAATTTTATTATTTTATTACACTAACAAAAATAGTTATTTTGTTGCCTCTCAAGATAGATAACTTGGTTGATGACTCTAGTCTTCAATCTTGAGACCCGTTATCGAGATACCAAACAACTTAATTAAAAATTGAGGGAAAACTTTTATATTTAAAATAATGTTAGTCTCAATCTAAAAGTTTGTCCCTCAATTACAAATTTAAAATTGAAGTTGTCCTTGTGAACTCATTTGGTAGAAATATCACATTTTATATGTAGAAGTCGGTGTTCCAACTCCGGACACTCCATTTATTCACCTTTAAGGGTGGAATTTTAGTCATTAGCCTATTTGACCAAAACTAAAATAAAATTGGAGTAATGGATCATTATTTCTTTGACAAAAAAAAATTAATTTTAAAAAGGGAATTATTTTCACGGGAGTAATAAAATACCGACAACTATACCGTAAATTATAAGTATATTATCAAACATCTAGAATAATTTTTTTAAAAATGTAATTGGAAAAAGTAAATAAAGTCTTGTGAGCTTAACTCGGTTGAAAACGACATATTGCATTATATATGTAGGGGTCGGGGTTCGAATCTCGAGCATCCTAGGATGAAATTTATTTTATTAGTTATTGAAGACAATAATTTAGGTAATCTCGTAAATAGTAATACATTAAACACAAATTTATATTAAGTTGAAATTTCAATAAAGAAACATTACGCAAAAACCCAAAAGAAACATATTCTTGTTCAACCATTATTTCTTTATTTTGATAATCTTATTGTCCATTTGGATGAAAAAAGATGAGAGAAGCAATACAATACAAATTGTCAAATACGGATGAAAATAAAATAATTTTGTGGATTTGTTATGGCAAAATTACTTATATTTATGATAATTAATATGATATTGAGATGTTTCTTTTTAATATTTTTTAATAATATAACCGTTACAACTTTTATATATCATAATGTTTTCATATTTGTTGCAATTTTGGTCTCACCCCATGTTTTTCCTCTAAAAATGGTGATTTTTGGCATCCTAAAAAGAGATTTATCGTCTCCAACATTGATTCTAAAGATGAAATATCAAATTTGAGATCTAAATAAACTTTTATTTTTTGGCGTCAAAAATCACCATAGGGCAAAAAACATGAGTTAAGACTAAAGTTGCAACAAATGTGAAAATATGGGGACCAAAAAGTTTGATTTTTAAACAGGGGGACAAATTTTGTGAGTTTGATATAATAGGGATGTTGGAACAAAATGAGTTTTAATTATAAAACACCATAAGTTTTGATGATAACAAGGTATTAAATGGACAATTGGTATTACTAATGAATGATCTAGTGTGCAGGAACAAAGTAAAAATGTCATCCACGTAGATCATCATTTGAGCATCTGAAGGACACAGTCTGAAGTGTTAAGGCTCTGAAAATGCTGAAAGCATCAGAGCCTCTGAAGAAGTCCTCAGAGGCCAAAGAAAGAAACACAGTCTGGAGTTTTTGTACATCTTCAGAAGATCAAAGAAACGATATCATCAGATCCTGAAGAACTCTCTCTGAAGAAAGACAGCTCATAACCAATGCAATAGTACAACGGTCCTGTCAAGAGTACAACCGTCTTGTCAACAAAAAGGAGAGTGTACAACCAACGGTTCTTTTCTCAACGTCTTTAAACCAAGAGTATAAATAGAAGACATCCTGATAGAGAGAAGACTACTGGAAGATCATCTGAACTCAGAAAGATTCAAATCATATTCAAGCTGTGAACTGTGTTATTCTTTCTTGTGTAATATTCTAAGTTAAATATCTTTTGATATTACAGACTCTGAGCTTAGTGTTTAGAGAGTCTTGCTTAGAACTTTCAGTCCTACTTAATCTGTGTATTAAGTTAGTTTGTGAAGTCTCTTTGTCTTGTGTGACTTAGAGCAGGAAGTCTTAATTCTTGTGTGACTTGAGCAAGGAAGTCTTAAGCTTGTGTGCTTAAGCAAGGAAGTCTCTAATCTTTGTTGGAACAAAATATGTGTTAATACACACCCTTAAGTTTTGATGATAACAAAGTATTAAATGGACAATTGATGGTACTAATGTTTAAATTAAGTGCAGGAGAATTCAACGTTTAATCAAGAGCACACTTAATTTAAACTCTGATGAAACCAATGGAAGTCTGAATATTTAAGACTCTGAAAGAGTTCAGATGCTACAACGTGGTCAGAAGCTATACAAAGTTCAGAAGCTCAAAGTAGATCAGAACGTCTGAAAGCTGTTCAGGGACTCAGATGAGTTCAGAAGCTCAAGGATGTTCAGAAGTCTACAAGAGTTCAGAGGCTGTCTGATAGTCATAAGTCATTCAGTGTCTTAAAGTACTTTATTGAAAGTGATGGGAGCTTTAAATACATGGAGTTGCTAAATGGCCCCATCTATCCATCACTGGTAAAGGATTTCTGGATCAGAAGTAAGGTAAAGACGGTTGAAGACTACAACAGGGAGCTGGATGAAAAGAAGAAGGAGAAGTTAGAAAATAAAAACAAGACTCCTCAAGAATTGGGAATTAGGATAGTTGAAGAAACTGAAGTGCATTCTGTGGTTTGTGGATTTGAAGTCATTCTTACTGCTTCAAATATGGCTAAGGTATTATCCATTCCAAATGAAGGTATCTACCGTACCTTTAGCCAAAGTGAAGCAAAGAACTCAGAATTTCTGGTAAACATGACCAAGCTGTGCTACACAAAAGGAAAGAGTTGTGAAAGCAATAAGGTAGGTGATCTGAAGCCTATTCAAAGAGTATTAGCCAAAATTGTCCTAGGATCAATATTTCCAAGAAGTGGAAGTGGTGATCAACTTTCTTGGGATCATAGGCACTTTGTCTATTTTCTCACAAGAAAATTCAATTTGAACTGGGCAAAATACATCTTCAATCACCTCTGCAAGGCCATAAGTACTACTCAGAAGCAGTCTAAGCCAAATGTTCTTATCATCTATCCTAGGATCCTGAGTGAGATATTTTATCAGTGTGGAGTGATAGATGCAATTAAGGCTGCTGGTCATGACAATCTGATTAGGGAAATCAGAGCCTCTACAATCTCTGCTCACACTCTCTCTAACATGAACTTACTAGCAGGAAAAGAAATACAGTTCTCTGATCCATTTGAACCTCTACCTCACTCACAAGATTCAATGGTAAAGAGATTTGAGATTGACATACCTTCTGTCTCAAATGGTATTGTCAATCAATATATACAACTGCTAGAAAGTCAAGGTGAAGGGTTTGAGATTGTAGATGAAGAGCTGAAGAAGAAAAGGAAGAGGCTAATAAAGATAAAAGTGGAGAAAAATGAAGCTGAAAGGGTAGAAAGCAAAGGGAAAACCAAGTCCAAGGCTGAAAGATCAACTGTGATAGCAGTAGATGATGAAAGTGAGGATGATGATGAACCATTAAGTGTCAGAATGAAGAAACTCACAGAAGAGCCAAGAAAGAAAACTACTGAAGGCTTAATCAAGGACAGCTCAGGAAATGCATCAAAGTCTACACCTGCTACTGTCAACACTCAAGAAACTCAATCAACACCATCATCAACCCAATCAGAAACAAACAAAAATCCTGCTCAGAACCCACTCATCCATTCACCCTCTGAGCAGACTCAGAACATCTCTATCCAAACATGTCCTGAAGACAATCTCACGCTAAAACAAATTATGTCAGGACATGTTCATTCAGATCTTCTCACATCAAAAATAATCCTCACTGAACCACAGCTCACATCTGAGTCTATCCAACCACGACCTGAACAACAAAATACTGAGGAAATTGAACCTCATTCTGAAGACATCCAACAGTCACCATCATCGAACTTCGTTGATGATATGGTCCAAGAGCTTCATGTAAATGATTTTCATTTTAAAGCTTTTGATCAACAGCAACAACAATCTCAATCATCACCTCAAAACACCTCTTCACCCTCAAACTCTGAACCTCATACAACCAACTCAACTAACCCAGAAATATTGAGTGAATACAATAGCTTGATTAGACAGATACATGGTCTTCCTGAGTTAAGACTTTCTGACATATCATCATCTGAATCTGTTGCAAAATGGGTAAGCTTGGCAAGTGAGTTGGTAGAAAAGCTGCATAGTCTTCAAGGAGCTGATGTTGAAGAACTAAGGAGGTTTGAAAAGAGGAAGGATAAGGTAGTTGAAGAGGTCATTCAGAATAAGAAAGACGCAGAAAGGAATCACCTTGAATCCTTTACTGAAAGAAACAGCAATTTGGATGAACCTGCTCAGAGAGATTCAAGGAGTGATCAAGAGTGTATGAGAAATCCAGTGTATGAGGCTGAACTTAAAGAAATCAGAACTGAGATGAACAAGTCTAAAAGGATGTTGGAGAAAGTCGATGGAAAACAAACAAAAATCTTAAAAACATTAACTTCTCTCTTTAACAAATTACCAGAAAACCAATAAATGCTTAAGTGTTTATCTGCTGATTAAATGTTTTGATTAGATACAGTATTAGGTTCAACTTGTGTAAATATTAAGTTATTTCTTAATTATCTGACTGATTATGTGTTCTTAATTGATTCTGTTTAGTATTACTTTATTCTAGAAATTTTTTAAAACAAATCAATTCTTGAAAAATCATTACATCAAACTACTGAGCTATTAACTGTCAAACTTGATTTTCAATAAGTACAATATGTGATACTCTTAAAGCTTAAATTACATATCAAGAGAAGAAATATTTGTAAGAAATCAAAATTACATAACAAGCCAAAGTAATGAGTTTTATCTCATTAAGAACTAAAGTTGTTGACTACATATCTATCTCCTAAAGACTACTTCTGGAAGCCTCCAAGGGATGACCTTGGAGAAGGGACTGATATTCTTGAAGAAACCATGCATAAGTTTGGTTTCCTTCAGGAATGTCAGTTTGCCCTTCTTAGGCTATGGACTTCAGTTTGATTTTCTTCAGGAAGATATGTCTTCAGAACTTAAAACAGTCAGAGTCCAAAGATTTCTCTTCAGACTCTGAACTGAGTTCTTCTGTGACAGACACTGGCTTTGTTTCCATTGGTTTCTTCTTATGTTTTCTCCTATCTTGACTGACTCTTAGTGAAACTACTTTCTTCTTCTCTGAGCGTTTCATTTTTTCTCTCAAGAGATCTATCAATAACCTAAGATTACTCTGTGTGAGTAAAATGACTAGGTATCTCTCTCCTTTTATAAGCAAAATTCAATGGCCGAATATTAAATGTGTTCAACCACTTCTGATTTGACGGCATTGAAAGTTGAATTTCTATTAATTGCTTATATTACCTTTTTGATAATGACAAAAGGGGGAGAAAGAATATTGGTAAATCAATTATTGGAAGAAGCGAATTACTTGGCTTTTTAGGGCCTTGTAGTGCTTCAGAAAGAGAACGTAGGAGTGTGGTCAAAATAGTAGCATGAGGTACATGCTTTGTTATGACAATCTGATCTTTGAGGATTTCAAAATATTGTACTAAAGAGCTCTGAACTGTTTTCAAATTTTTGTTCAGACTCTGAGCTATTTTCTTTGAAAAGATTTTTTTAAAGCTCTGAACTGTTTGAAAATATTTTGAACTCTAAAGCTGTTAATGATAACCATCAGAACCAAGTGTGTATGTAGAAGTCTTTAAGCGCCTCTGATTCTATTTTGTCATTCAATTTAAATATTGCTTCAATTTAAATATTGCTTCATCTTGCATCTGCATTAAGGGCTTAATTTTCAAGGAGAATGCATTTATTAATTGAAGTTTATTATTCATAGTTAGTTCTTGAGTAAGGGTGCAACTTAACTCAAAGATTATCACACTATGGAAAGAAGAAGCTTGCAAACCTTGTTCTTTACATAGTGAAATATGAATAATTTAAGTCATATAATAAAGTATTTCTGAAACTGATTAAAATTAACTATGGATACAAAATAGGGGGAGCTTACAAACCTAACCCTATGGGTTATCATACTTAGGGGGAGCTTGCAAAACTCAGAAGCCTAATGTCAACATAGCTGATTTTTATCAACAACAATTGTATTTAATACTTGTGTTTGTCATCATCAAAAAGGGGGA
Organism: Trifolium subterraneum; assembly: GCA_951799995.1. Taxonomy (NCBI): domain Eukaryota; kingdom Viridiplantae; phylum Streptophyta; class Magnoliopsida; order Fabales; family Fabaceae; genus Trifolium; species Trifolium subterraneum. Next base: position 17,367,220 of record OX637461.1, read on the forward strand.
GATTGTTGGAACAAAATATGTGTTAATACACACCCTTAAGTTTTGATGATAACAAAGTATTAAATGGACAATTGATGGTACTAATGTTTAAATTAAGTGCAGGAGAATTCAATGTTTAATCAAGAGCACACTTAATTTAAACTCTGATGAAACCAATGGAAGTCTGAATATTTAAGACTCTGAAAGAGTTCAGATGCTACAACGTGGTCAGAAGCTATACAAAGTTCAGAAGCACATAGTAGATCAGAACGTCTGAAAGCTGTTCAGGGACTCAGAGGAGTTCAGAAGCTCAAGCATGTTCAGAAGTCTACAAAAGTTCAGAGGCTGTCTGATAGTCATAAGTCATTCAGAGGATGAAGGCGTTTAGAATCTGAATTACTAAAGACTATCAGAGGCCAACCATTCAAAGACCAATCAGACTCCAAGTTATCAAAGGTTCATCAGAAGCAAAGGGAATTCCCAGTCATCAGAGGGCTACATCAACTACAACTTATCAAGCCTGATGACTTGTTGTAAGGTCAACTAAAATGCAACGGTCACAAAGGATGTGATCCCTCTCTCTAGGAGCTAGTTGTACCTTATAACTGTACCATTGGACAGACAGCAAAGGTGAAGCTTCTCTGCAAAGGAAGACGTGGCTTTACTCAACGGATCTTCAATGTCTACAGCTGTCCAAGTTGCAACGGGAATTTCTCCAACGTCTCAAGTTCTTTCTCAACTCATATAAATATGCCAAAGAAAGAATTGAAGACTAGCGCTCAACATTATATAAAATCTCTCAGAAGGAAGTGAGCATTTGAATTGTAATAGATAATATCTCTCAAATGAAGTGAGCATAGAAACTAGCTTAGAGCCTCTGAAGTTATTATGATTGTAATAAGTTTTAAGCTCTTAAGTTACTAGTAAGTCTTCTGCTTAGTGTAGAAGCAAGTAAGTCTTCTGCTTAGTGTAGAAGCAAGAAAGTCTTCTGCTTAGTGTAGAAGCACGTAAGTCTCAGTCTTAGTGATTAGAGCAGTGAAGTCTTGAGCCTGAGTGCTTGAGCAAAGAAGCCTCTGATCTTGTGTGATCAGAGCAAGGAAGTCTCTTTGTCTTGTGTGACTTAGAGCAGGAAGTCTTAAGTCTTGTGTGACTTGAGCAAGGAAGTCTTAAGCTTGTGTGCTTAAGCAAGGAAGTCTCTATGTCTTGTGTGACTAAGAGCAGGAAGTCTTGAGCTTGTGTGCTTCAACAATTATTGTAATCCTCGTGATTATAGTGAAACTCTCTTGGAAACAAGGGGACTGGAGTACTCTCAATTTGTGAGGGGAACCAGTATAAATTGTTGTGTGTTCTTCTCTCTCTCACTCTCTCATTTACTCCTTCATCATTTATAACGCCATAAGTTAATTGTGTGAATAATCCGCTGTGCTTTAAAGACTCTGAAAAGATTTAAACATCTTGGAAAGTTTTTAAATATCCAAAACACAATTCAACCCCCCTTCTTGTGTTTTCTCCACGCACCTTCAATCTTGTGTGATTAGAGCAAGGAAGTCTCTTTGTCTTGTGTGACCTAGAGCAAGGAAGTCTCTTGCTTGTGTGCTTGAGCATTAGTTGTGTAATCTTTGTGATTATAGTAAAATCCCTTGGAAGTGCAAGGGGACTGGACTACTCTCGTTTTGTGAGAGGAACCAGTATAAAATTTCTGTGTGTGCTTTCTCTCTCTCTCTCTCTCTTACTATTTTATTTGTGTTTTGTGTTTAGTCTAGTTTCTTATATCCGCTGCATTTCTCTATTCCTTAAAGCAAAAGAATCAATTTTTCAAAACACAATTCAACCCCCCTTCTTGTGTTTTTCACCTTCAATTGGTATCTAGAGCTCCGGTTCTGTCTTTAATCACTTCACAGTGAGACAGTAAAAGATCTTTGAAAAACACTGTATGTCTGGGGAAACAACATCTACACCTACACCTATTCCTACATCTTCTATTTCAGATCTATCCAACGTTCAATACAACTACGACAACATGACTTCTACCTCTTCAGCGTCTAATCATGATTCTAGTAACAAAAAGGTTCCAATCTTTAGTGGTGATGCTCTAAGATTTGAATGGTGGAAAGATAGCAATTACCACTATGTTAATGGAATTGATGATGAGCTTTGGGACCTGATAGAAGAAGGAGTACCTATTGATGGAATAGGTTCTGATGGTAAGATTACTATAGCTCAGAAAAGAGCTCTATCTGCTGAAAACAAGAAGATTTTTTCTAAACACAACAAGGTCAAACAAATCATGATGTCAGCAATATCTCATGATGAATATACCAAAATCATGGATAGATCTACAGCTAAAGCTATGTATGACTCTCTCTGCTCAAACTATGATGGTAATAGGTAAGTTCAGAATGCCAAAGCAAGACTACTGGTTCAGCAGTATGAGCTTTTTACCATGAAACCTGATGAAGACATTAAGACTATGTTTTCTAGATTTCAGACTCTGTTGTCTAGCCTCAGGATTCTGAAGAAAAGTTATACAACCTCTGATCATGTGTGGAAGATCCTAAATAGCTTGACTGACAAATGGAGACCTAAGGTCACAGCTATTGAGGAAGCTAAGGATCTTGAGAAAATCTCTCTTGAATCACTTATCAGCAATCTCAAGAGCCATGAGATGGTATTGAATGCTGATGCAGTGAAGAAGAAGGAAAGATCAGTAGCTTTAACTTCAACCAAGAAATTTTCAAAGGCTGTCAAAGCTAAAACTCTGGAGGTTGAGGAGGATTCTTCCTCAGATGATCAAGAAGAAGAAGAAGATGAAGAAGAACTTGCCATGTTCACCAGAAACTTTCAAAAATGGGCAAGGATGAGTAAGAGTCGTAAAGGAAATAGCTCAAGGAACACTCCCAGCAAAGAAGAGAAGAATTGCTTCAAGTGCAACAAACCAGGACATTTCATTGCTGAATGTCCTGAAGCTTCATCAAAGGACAAGAACAAGAAGTTCAGCAGCTACAAGAGGAGATTTCAGAAGAGCTTAATGGCAACATTTGAAGACCTGGAAGCATCCTCAGACAGTGATGATGAAGAAGCAAATATGGCTCTGATGGCTACAGCTGATGAAGACTCTGAAGGATCAGACTCTGATGAATCAGACTCTGATGAATCTGAACAGGTACTTTTAAATTATTCTAAAGAACAACTCTTAACCTACCTTGGTATGTCGTTAAGCAAGTTTGCTAAATCATCTTCTAAACTAAAACTATTAAAAACACAAAAGGATGAGTTAGCAAAGAAAGCTGAACATTTTCAAGCTCTATATAAGAATTCTTTAATCAAAATTGAAGAACTTGAAAATGGGTGCACAAGATGTAACAAACCTACTGATGAGCATGAGGTTGCTCTTCAGGAATTTGTTCATCAGAACGTGAACAAAAGTAAAATGGCGTCTATGATTTATAATGTTTGTATAAATGTAGGTGAAGGAATTGGTTACTCATATGGTAAATCATATGGGAAACAAAATCCTTACATTTATTTAAATAACATTCCTGATAATCTTTATTCAACTTTTGTGCCTGAGAAAAACAAAGGCAAAGCTATGATTGTTTCAGACTCTGAAGGTATCTCTGGGGTCTGCAAGACAAGCTCTGAATCTACATCAGAGGCTGTTTATCAGAACCTCAAAGAGAGCAACTCAGGACCTGAGTGTTCAGAACCTGAGGCTATCAAGTCTAAGACTCTGAAAACTTTGGGACTCAGAAGCTCATCCAATCAGACTCTAAAACAAACTAAGCTAATGATAAATAATACACATAAGACTCTGATAAGCAAAACTAATTCTAGATTAGAAAAGCAATCTAAGTCCTATAGTGATCATCAATCAAAGCCTAGATTTCAAAATCAATGGACTAAGAGGGTCAATTTTCAAAGACCAAGTTTTCAAAGGAAATTCTTTAATAGTCCACAAAGTTTTTCACAGAGGCAAAGAAGAACTAAAGGTTATAGAACTAACCAAACTGGACCTAGAAAACAATGGGTACCAAGATGTAAAATTGTCTCCTATTCAGATTTTCATTGTAGGAAAAATCATTTCAAATCAGATGAATGGAAGCAAGTGATCAGCTATGGAAGAAAAGCTTATGTTCCAAAACATTACTTTACTTCCAGAGCTGCTGAAGTGGACAAAGCAAATGATTATTGGAGAGAACTTCACAATGAATGTAGAGGATATTATTACAATGATTGACCTTGTTTATTCTACAGCTATCCAGACTGAAAGAAAATAGTAATCAATCATGGTATCTGGATAGTGGATGTTCAAGGCACATGACTGGTAATAAGAAATTGTTCACATCATTGAAGCTTGAAGATGGTGGAACAGTCGGCTTTGGAGGAAACCAAAAAGGCAAGATCAAAGGTACAGGTATTGTAGGTAACTCCTCCCTTTCTATTAATAATGTTTGGTTTGTAGATGGACTTAAACACAACCTATTTAGCATCAGTCAATTTTGTGACAATGGGTTTGTGGTTAACTTTGATAAAGGGTTATGTACTGTAATTAGAGAATCTGACAAGTCCATAGTGTTCAAAGGCAAGAGAATATGCAATGTTTTTAAAGTAAACCTTTCTGATTTGGCAGACCATGAGGTAAAATGATTGCTAACTCTGAGTGAAGAGAAGTGGGTATGGCATAAAAGGTTAGGTCATGCTAACTGGAGGTTAATCTCTAAGCTTAGCAAACTTGACCTTGTCAGAGGCATACCTAAGCTACACTATCACTCAGATGCTCTTTGTGGACCTGCCAAATAGGAAAGAGTGTGAAAACCTCTTTTAAACCAAAACATGTTGTCTCCCTCTAAGCCCTTAGAGCTGCTTCACATTGATTTGTTTGGTCCTATAAGTACAGCCTCAATCAATGGGAAGAAATATGGACTAGTCATTGTTGATGATTACAGTAGATGGACTTGGGTTAAGTTCCTCATAAATAAGGATGATGCATATGATGTCTTTAGCAGTTTCTGCACACAAATACAAAAAGAAAAAGGTTTACACATTTTGAAAGTTAGAAGTGATCATGGTGGTGAATTTGAAAATGAAATGTTTGAAAACTTTTGTGAAAATATGGCATCTTACATGAGTTCTCTTCTCCTAGAACTCCACAGCAAAATGGAGTTGTAGAAAGAAAGAATAGAACTCTGCAAGAAATGGCCAGAACCATGATGCATGAAACTAACATTGCTAAGTATCTGTGGGCAGAGGCTGTAAACACAGCGTGTTATGTTCAAAATAGAATCTATATTAGACCTATCTTGAATAAGACAGCATATGAACTATTTAAGGGAAAGAAACCCAGTGTATCCTACTTTCATCTATTTGGGTGTACCTGTTACATTCTGAATACAAAAGTTCATCTGAAGAAATTTGATGCTAAAGCTTATAAGGGTATCTTTATTGGATACTCTGAACGCTCAAAAGCATATAGAGTGTATAATTCAGAAACTCATACAGTGGAAGAAAGTATGCACATAAAATTTGATGACAAGCAGCCTGACAAAGTGTCAGAGCTAGTTGAGAACTTTGCAGATATACAACTATCAGATGATGAAGAATCAGAACCTGAAGAGACATCAGGTCCAGCTCAACTAACCTCTGAAGAAACTAATTCAGCTCCTGAAACCTTGGACTCTGAAGATCACCCAGCATCAGAACTCATCAGAAGCAGTCCAAGCAGAATTGAACAATCAAAACAATCTTTCAAATACAAATCCTCTCATCCAGAAGAGCTAATCTTGGGAAACAAGGACAGTCCAAGAAAAACCAGATCAAGCTTCAGAAATGAAGACTCATTAATTGGATTAATCTCCTTAGTGGAACCAAGTTCAACCGATGAAGCACTAGCTGATGATGCATGGATTGTTGCAATGCAAGAAGAGCTCAACCAGTTTGAAAGAAATGAAGTATGGAGCTTAGTACCCAAACCTTCCAAGAAGAATATCATTGGAACAAAATGGGTCTACAGAAACAAGTTAAATGAACAAGGAGAAGTCGTTCGTAATAAGGCAAGACTGGTAGCTCAAGGGTATAGTCAACAAGAGGGGATTGACTACACTGAAACATTTGCTCCTGTTGCTAGACTTGAAGCTATCAGACTACTTCTTTCATATGCTACTTATCATAGTATTATTTTGTATCAAATGGATGTTAAAAGTACATTCTTAAATGGCTACATTTCTGAAGAAGTGTATGTCAGACAACCGCCTGCTTTTGAGGATGCTTCACATCCTGACCATGTTTTTAAGTTAAAGAAATCGCTTTATGGTCTGAAACAAGCTCCAAGAGCTTGGTATGAAAGACTAAGCAATTTCTTAGTTGAAAAAGGTTTTCAAAAAGGTCAAGTTGACAATACTCTCTTCAGTAAAACATTTAAGAATGATATTCTAATTATTCAAATTTATGTTGATGATATTATTTTTGGATCTGCTAATCCATCTTTGTGCAAGGAATTTTCTAAGATTATGCAGGAGGAATTTGAAATGAGCATGATGGAAGAGCTAAAATTCTTTCTGGGAATACAAATCAACCAAGACAAAGATGGCACCTACATTCATCAAACCAAGTATACAAAGGAGCTGCTGAAGAAATTCAACATGGATGACTGCAAACCAATGACAACACCAATGCATCCAACAAGCAGTCTCAGCAAGGAGGATTCAGAAGGCAAAGTTGATCAGAAGCTCTACAGAGGTATGATAGGTTCTTTACTTTACCTAACTGCGTCAAGGCCTGATATTTTGTTTAGTGTATGTTTGTGTGCTAGATTCCAATCAGATCCTAGAGAATCTCATCTTACTGCTGTAAAGAGAATCTTTAGATATCTGAAGGGAACCACAAATCTTGGATTATTTTATAAGAAAACAAATGATTATAAGGTGATAGGATTCTGTGATGCTGACTTTGCTGGAGATAAGATAGAGAGGAAATCCACAAGTGGCAATTGTCAATTTGTGGATGAAAATCTTATATCTTGGGCTAGCAAAAGACAAACTACAATAGCTTTGTCCACAGCAGAAGCAGAATACATATCAGCAGCCAAGTGTTGTACACAACTACTCTGGATGAGATATCAGTTAGAGGATTACAAAGTTAATAGTCACAATATTCCACTTTTCTGTGATAACACTGCAGCTATTCAACTTTCTAAGAACCCAATTTTGCATTCAAGAGCTAAACACATTGAAATTAAACATCATTTTATAAGAGACCTTGTTCAGAAGGGTAGTGTAAATATTCAATACATTGAAACTGAAAGACAATGGGCTGATATATTTACAAAACCCTTAGCAGTTGAAAGACTAGATTTTATCAAAAAGCATCTGAACATGACTTTGGTCTCTGAAGATATCAAGCTCTGACTTACAAAATTGTGGATTCAGCCTCTGAACTCTGGAAGGTCTTCAGACACTGAAACTTTTTAAACCCTGAAGTGTTTATCCATGTGGAGTACACGTGTCAATTAATTTGTCCTTACTCTTAAGTCTGTGATTGGTTAGAGTAAAGGCAATTTATGACGAAATTCTTTATTGCAACGAATGTACTCCCCCATCATTGTTTTTTACTAGAGTTTTTCAAAATCACTTTATTCTTTTCTCGCACAAGTTTACTTTCACATGTCGCTCCTCTCTTCTAAAACCCAGAGCACTTTCTTTCTCCCTCATACTAGCAAAACCCTGTTCGCTAACCTCAACAATGGCAAGTTCATCTTCTATACCAAGATTCCCAGAGGACATTCCAATAAACATCTATGCTCAGGACTCTTATCTTAAAGATGCCACTATGAATCTTAGGTTTGAAGAAAGTAAATTGGTTATGGAAAGACCAATAGACTTTGAGGCCTTAAAAGTCAATGGACATGACTACAAGGAATTCTTCACTGAACAAGGCTGGGGGCACTACTTGGATATGCTTAATGGACCTATCTACTCCAATTTAGTGTTTGATTTCTGGAGAAAGAGTGAAGTTGTGACTTTGGTAGATGCTAATGCTGAACTTCAACGAATAATTGATCAGAACCCAAGAGAACATAAAGGAAAATCAAGAGAAGAATTGGGTCTGAAATTCTTTCTTTTATCCTTTTGTTTTTCGCCTATTTGTTTTTCACTATTTGTTTAAAAACTTTTTGTTGATGACAAAAGGGGGAGTATTATTTAGTTGTACAATTGTCAGTAGTTTTTATTTCTACTCACATATTAATCTGAAGCTGTCTGAAATAAGAATCTCATTCTTTTTATCTTGCTAAATGTTTATGAACTTAAGTGATAAGGAGAACAAATTAATAAACATAATTGTGTTTGCATAAGATGAAGGTAGTTAAGATTGTGCTCTTAATTATTTTTATCAGACTCAGGAGTTGAGCTTGCAAACCTCACACTCTGAGAGTTAAGTATGTAGATACAATCAAGTTTATCAAATTGTTCTTATACTGATTCAACTTAATTATGGATAAAACTTAGGGGGAGCTTGCAAACCTAACCCTAATGGTTTATCAGACTCAGTGGGAGCTTACAAACCTCAACAACCTGATGTTGACATAATTAAATTAATCAACAAACAATTGTATTTAATACCTATGTTTGTCATCATCAAAAAGGGGGAGATTGTTGGAACAAAATGAGTTTTAATTATAAAACACCATAAGTTTTGATGATAACAAGGTATTAAATGGACAATTGGTATTACTAATGAATGATCTAGTGTGCAGGAACAAAGTAAAAATGTCATCCACGTAGATCATCATTTGAGCATCTGAAGGACACAGTCTGAAGTGTTAAGGCTCTAAAAATGCTAAAAGCATCAGAGCCACTGAAGAAGTCCTCAGAGGCCAAACAAAGAAACACAGTCTGGAGTTTTTGTACATCTTCAGAAGATCAAAGAAACGGTATCATCAGATCCTGAAGAACTCTCTCTGAAGAAAGACAGCTCATAACCAAAGCAATAGTACAACGATCCTGTCAAGAGTACAACCGTCTTGTCAACAAAAAGGAGAGTGTACAACCAACGGTTCTTTTCTCAACGTCTTTAAACCAAGAGTATAAATAGAAGACATCCTGATAGAGAGAAGACTACTGGAAGATCATCTGAACTCAGAAAGATTCAAATCATATTCAAGCTGTGAATTGTGTTATTCTTTCTTGTGTAATATTCTAAGTTAAATATCTTTTGATATTACAGACTCTGAGCTTAATGTTTAGAGAGTCTTGCTTAGAACTTTCAGTCCTACTTAATCTGTGTATTAAGTTAGTTTGTGAAGTCTCTTTTGAAGGTGCGTGGAGAAAACAAAAGAAGGGGGGTTGAATTGTGTTTTGGATATTTAAAAACTTTCCAAGATATTTAAACCTTTTCAGAGTCTTTAAAGCACAGCGGATTTTTCACATAATTAACTTATGGCGTTATGAATGGTGAAGGAGTAAATGAGAGAGTGAGAGAGAGAAGAACACACAACAAATTATACTGGTTCCCCTCACAAAATGAGAGTACTCCAGTCCCCTTGTTTCCAAGAGAGTTCACTATAATCACAAAGATTACAATAGATGCTCAAGCACACAAGCTCAAGACTTCCTGCTCTAAGTCACACAAGACAGAGATACTTCCTTGCTCTGATCACACAAGATCAAAGACTTCCTTGTTCTGATCACACAAGATCAGAGACTTCCTTGCTTAAGCACACAAGCTCAAGACTTCCTGCTGTTAGTCACACAAGACAGAGAGACTTCCTTGCTCCTACACTCAGCAGAAGACTTCGTTGCTCTAATCTCTAAGATTGAGACTTATACGCTTCTACACTAAGCAGAAGACTTTCTTACTTCTACACTAAGCAGAAGAGCTTCTACACTAAGCAGAAGACTTTGTTGCTTCTACACTAAGCAGAAGACTTACTACTAACTTGTAAGCTTAAACTTATTACAAACATAATAACTTCAGAGGATTAAGTTAGTTTCTATGCTCACTTCATTTGAGAGATGTTTTCTATTACAATTCATATTCTCACTTTCTTCTGAGAGATGTTTTCTAATGAAGAGCTCTAGTCATCAATTCTTTCTTTGGCATATTTATATTTGTTGAGAAAGACATTGAGACGTTGGAGAAATTCCCGTTGTAAAATGGACAGCTGTAGTCGTTGAAAATCCGTTGAGTAAAGCCACGTCGTCTTTTGCAGAGAGGCTTCTCATTTACTGTTTGTCCAAGATACAGTAATAAGGTACAACTAGCTTCTAGAGAGTAGGATCACATTCTTTGTGACCGTTGTAATTAGTTGTCCTTGATCAGATCATCAGGCTTGATAAGTTTAGTTGAAGTAGCCCTTCTGATGACTAGGGAATTCCTTAGCTTCTGATGAACCTTTGATAACTTGGAGTCTGATTGGTCTTGAATGGTTGGCCTCTGATAGTCCTTCGTAATTCAGCTTCTGAACGTCTTCATCCTCTGAATGACTTATGACTAGCAGACAGCTTCTGAACTCTTGTAGGCCTCTGAACATCTTTGAGCTTCTGAACTCCTCTGAGCTTCTGAACGCTTGCAGACATTCTGATCCTCTTTGAGCTTCTGAACATTGTTTAGCTTCTGACCACGTTGTAGCTTATGAACTCCTTCAGAGTGTAAATATTCAGACTTCCATAGGTTTCATCAGAGTTTAAATTAAGTGTGCTCTTGATATAACGTTGGATTCTCCTGCACTTAATTTAAACGTTAGTACCATCAATTGTCCATTTAATACTTTTGTTATCATCAAAACTTAAGGGTGTGTATTAACACATATTTTGTTCCAGCATCTTTGTCTTGTGTGACTTAGAGCAGGAAGTGTTAAGTCTTGTGTGACTTGAGCAAGGAAGTCTTAAGCTTGTGTGCTTAAGCAAGGAAGTCTCTAATCTTGTGTGATTAGAGCAAGGAAGTCTCTTGTTTGTGTGCTTGAGCATTAGTTGTGTAATCTTTGTGATTATAGTAAAATCCCTTGGAAGTGCAAGGGGACTGGACTACTCTCGTTTTGTGAGAGGAATCAGTATAAAATTTCTGTGTGTGCTTTCTCTCTCTCTCTCACTGTTTTATTTGTGTTTTGTGTTTAGTCTAGTTTCTTATATCCGCTGCATTTCTCTATTCCTTAAAGCAAAAGAATCAATTTTTCAAAACACAATTCAACCCCCCTTCTTGTGTTTTTCACCTTCAAGGGAACCAAAAGTGCAAAAGCCTAATTTGTTTGTAACTGACATATGTATTATTTCACATTTAATAATATTATTGAAACAGTTGAATTATAAATTAATATTTTATTATAACTGACAAAAGTTTAATGTAAAGCTTAAATTTAGAATACTTTTTATTTAATACAAACATATTAAATGAATTAACAAATGCACCATAACGAAGAAGACATGAGAGACTAGCATTTTAGAAGAGAGAAAGATACATAGTTGTGTCTCATTCATATTGATAGAATAATCTTTTTGACCAATTAAGAGATGCCAAAGAAACGATGAAGCAATAGTTGTGTCTCGTTCATGTCTCGTTTAGTGAAAACATTATCTTCTTAAAAGAAACGGTGAAGCAATACTCCAAGTCAACAACTTAGAGATGTCAAAATGGGCTAGCCCATATGGCCCGACAAACCCAAAAAATTATAGGGCTTGGGCTTTAAAATATTACCCCGAATGTTTTTAGGGCTTTTTAACCCAATTCGAAAAATCATGTTTAAAATATGGGTTAGCCCGCATGGACCATGGGTTGCCCGTCACCCGCATAAAGCAACACAAACGCCCAAAAAATTAAAATAAAAACTAAAGTAATTAAGTATGCTTCAATGACTTAATATGATAGTTTTATTGGTTGACAACTTAATCCCTACACTAAATTAAATATGATTGTATTTGATTTCTAAAATATGACTTGTAATTATTTTATAATTCTTCATGGAACTTAAAAAAATAAAAAATTATTTCACATTGAAAATCTTATTCTAAAGTCCCATTTGCATTTTTCACAATTTTTTTAATCACCCTTCCTCATGTGTTTATTCCTTCATAGTCTTGTAAACCAATTTTAAATTTTATTTTTGCAAACTATTTTACATTATTTTTAAAAAAAAAATACAAACAATATGGGTGGCCCGCCAAGCCCGTATAGTGTCAAATTATTATTTTTTTTTATTTTTTTTTTGAATCAAACAAACTTACTGCATTTCATTAAAAACTAAACGTTCAATACAAAAGGGAATATTCTCAAATCTATGGAAGCTAGCCCAAGAATTGGCCACCCTAGCAAGAGTATGAGCAACCAAATTCGCTTGCTTCCTAACAAACTTAACCTCAAAGTTTATAAAAGATGACATAAGACTAAGGATATCATGAACAATTGACAAAAACTCAGAGTTGCCTCTACGCTTCATATGAATGGCCTCTATCAAAACTTTCGAATCACTTTCGAATTGAACTCGATCCAGTCCTCTATATCTTGCTTCTTCCATTGCTAAAAGTAAAGCTCAAGCTTCTCCTTCTACAGATGAAATCACAGTTTGCTGCCATTGTGTCATACCAGCCATGAAGTGACCACTATTATCGCGAAAACACAATCTCATCGAGGTCCTTCCAGATCCAGACACAAAGGCAACATCAACGTTATATTTTACCCAGTCTAGAGCTGGTTTCTCCCATCTTACCAAATCTGCTTCTGTAGTCCCGCTCACATTATTTCTCTGTAACTTATGTACTGAGTACCAATCATTCCAAGCATCAAAAGCATGTCTTCCAATTTGACGTGGCATTTGGACATTATCATTCCAAAGTTTATCATTACGATTGTGCCAAATGCACCAGAGTAACATAGCCACTCTACCAACAATATCACTACTTTCATTGCTGCAAATAGCGAAAATACGATCCATAGCATTAGTTTGTTGGTACGTAGCATTATGTAAAACAGTATGTGAAAAAACTAATCCCACAACTTTCTTTCAACCCCTCAATTGTTATCCTAGAGGTGACCTTTAGGAAATCATCTTCGTCACTCAACATATTACGATACTGAATCAAGCAAATTTTAGGGGACGCATAATCACTTTTTTTCATCCCCCTATTGTCCAAATTGATCAATCGAACATAAATTATAAAATACCACCGTTACAAACAATTGTTCAAATTCAACGAACAATTGATATGCATACACTTTCTTCAAATCATTGACACTTATGAAATCATGGTTAAACAATAACTTAGTTGAAAACATAAAAGTTTGAATTGTTGCAGATCCTATAAAAGATACATATAAATAAACTGGTTTTAACCGTTTTAGCCAATTCTCAAATACCTTGTCATATCTTGATTTTAACCATTAATATAATGACTAATGTATTTTCGGTTATGCTAGCTGCAACGAACACAATCAACTCATCAACGTATGAATCAAATATGGTAACTTTAAACTTGAATATGTGAAAGTAATACGTATATTAGTAAACATATTTGGAGTGCATTTGAATATATTATAATAATTTGAGTACAACACATTAATATTAAATATTAACCAATCATATTCCAACGAATTACAACCATTTTGGTCTTGATACCATTGCGTTCATACTCCTTTTGAATTCTCACGCCGGTTAGAATGCCCATAATGTGTACTTAGCAAATGACTTTGTGAGTATGTTGTGGCAAGTTTAGGAGAAAATTATCTTGAACACCACCTCAAGGTATCCTAAACTTCATTTTGTTGTGGCAACTAAAATAGATTTATTTATAGTCTTTTTTAAAAAAAACGTAAAAATAATATGATTTTATGATAATTTATTTGTAATTGTTAATGATATATCCGTTATCAATCGAATAAATAAAAACGTTTTATTTAATAAATATTTCAATTTCATTATTTAATATAAAAATGTAATGTCATCAAATTTTATTAATTCAATTATTAAATAAAATGTAACATATAAATATTAATTTCATTATTTAATACATCATGTAACATATACATATTTATTTCATTTTTTAATATAAAAATGTAACGTCATCAAATATTATTAATTTAATTAATTCAATAAAATGTAACTTATAAAAATTATTTCATGTAATAAGTAATAGTTAGAAAAGTACACTTGGTAAGTTCTTATGAATCATCCCTCATTTGTATATAATATAGATATCTTAAGGAAACATAATAGTCATAGTTATGTAACGAAAATTGGATAGCATTTAATGAGTATTGCTTTATTTATGTATATGATAATTTATTAATTAATTGGGAGTTACGTTGAGGAAAAGGCAAAGACAAACACAATTGTTCTTTATAAATAGTCACAATAATGTAGATATATAGTTTTTTTTTAGATTTAATTTTAATAAATTAAAAGAGATAATATCAAGGTTTTAAAAGAGATCATAAGCTTTTTCTTAGTGTGTCATGTCAGCATAAAGCTTGCCTATGAGCTACTATAGTTTACTTTTATATATATATATATATATATATATATATATATATATATATATATATACTAGGAATAAACCCGTGTTTGATTAGAATACACACTTAAATTTTTTTTACAAATGGAAAATAATAATTATAGTTAAATGATTAAATATTTATAAGAAACAACAACATACAACCACCCTCTATTTATAAGAATTAAAAAACCCGTAATCACAAACATACCAAAGGGTTTAAAGAACACTGAGTAAATCACTCTCAAATTTATATAATAAAATAATTAATATAGTTTTTAGCGGATCTCTTATAATATTTATAAGTTGAAGATGTGAAGTGCACTTGTGGTATCTCTATGTATTTTAAACATCCTCTTGTCCTTCTTTAAATTTTTTTATTTTATATATAATATATTTATCATTAACAAAAAATTCATTCTATACAACATGGATTCATTTGCCACTAATACTCTCCCTTAATATGTTTACAACCGCTTGACAAAAAGTTCTTTTTATTCATTCACAATTTCACGGAGGTAACCATATTATTTTTATACCCACGCAACTGCAGAGACTAATCCACTCGAGATAATTGAGATTTATTTAAGGGGTTGACCTCTCGAAAGAGTCAATCATATATTTTTATAATGGGAGTTAATCATAAGTATAAGAAAGTTGTATTACTAATATATTATTTTTTTCAAATTATCCAATAGTTGAGGTATTCTTGGCAGTTTAGAGATTTAATCCACCAAACATATAAACTACATTAATATAGTCTAAAATGACAATATATGCTTATAATTTTTTTTTATATGCCAGACAACTTGAACAACAAATTATCTTAACCAAAATAATTTGATCAAATACACTAAAATTTGATCAAATTCTTTATAATTATTTCGTATGCAGAAACTTGAAAGCATATATAATTGCAAAATATAAAGTATCAATCTAAGAAACTATGAGCTCTATCGACATACATGAACCATACATTTTAAGGTCTCCCTTACAATGAAAATTTCCATCTCATGCATATTTAATTTTATTGCTTTCCCTCAAAAACGTTAGAATATTAATTCCGAGGGAAAAGACACCGTTTTGATCAAAATATCATTACGGATTGTTTCGTGCTTAATTATTTGTTGCGACGTTAGTATTATTTTTCGCGCTACCTTTTTTATTAATTTGGAACCCAACATTCCAATTGAAATGGTTAGTTACTTTATTCTCAAAAAATGAGGTCAACACCTCTTCAAAAATATCAAAGCAATTTATTCTCAAAAGCACAAAAATATTTTGTCACCAAACATTTTTCAAAACTTTGGACTTTAAACCAAACGTTTCTTTTTATCGCGAAAACCTTGGATTTTAACCCAAGAGTTCTTTTTCATCGCAAAACTTGGAATTTAAACCAAGTGCCTTGGACTTTAAACCAACGGCGTCTTTTATCGTGAAAACCTTGGATTTTAACCCAAGAGTTCTTTTTATCTCAAACTTGGATTTTAAACCAAGTAGCGTTGGATTTTAACCCAAGTGCCCTTTTTATCGTGAAAACCTTGAATTTTAACCCAAGTGCTCTTTTTATCACCAAACTTGGATTTTAAACCAAGTGTCTTGGACTTTAAACCAATGGCTTATTTTATCGCTAAAACTTTGGATTTTAACCCAAGTGTTCCTTTTTCTCGCAAAACCTTGGACTTTAAACCAAGTGCATTTTCTTCAATCAACATCTTTAATCATCCAAAAATCTTGGATTTTAAACCAAGTGTCTTTTATCATTCAAACTTTTTCTCAATAAACCTTGGATTTTAAACCAAGTGTCCGCGTCTTATTTCTTAATCAAACTTCAATCAATTTAACCATATAGACTTTCTTCACAAACTAACATCAATCAAACTCACATCTTGCCACTTTTGTCTTTTGGTCTTTAAAACCATTTTCAAAACCTTAAAATCAAACAAACAAATTTACTCGTAATTTTTACCCCGAACTACAGTGGTTTGATCCCTCGGGTACGTAGGCATGAGACTTGTCTCTCCAATCAATAAAATCAACAAAAACATTTTTCTTCTTTTTCATCACTTTAAACTTTTTTTTATCATCACTTTAATTCCTACACTTATACATTTTTACAAGAAATTAAAAATAAAGCGCAAAGTTAGAATAAAAACAAGAGGTTCCTATAGAGTACTATAGATACTTAGGGTGCTAGTACCTTCCCTTCGTATAACCAACCCCCGGACCTTGATCTCTAAAAATAGGTTTTTTTCGAACTTTTTCCCTTTCCCTCGGATAAATTAAAGATCAGTGGTGGAATATTAAATTGCGATTCGAAGTTAATTAATAACTCGACATCCAAAAATCACCGCGACAGAAATGGTGACTTCACTGGGGACCAACCAAGCAGGTTGAGGCTAACTTGTTTTAATTACTATTTTCGCGCTATTATTCTCTTACTTGTATAAATGTTTGTATATATATTCTTGGGAATACTTTGAGTGGTGAGATAAGTCCTAACCCGGGCTTGAGCGACACAATAAGATAGGATGAGATGAAATCATAGTGACATGTCTTTAGATTATGAAACACATGTGATATGATCCCGCTCGGTGGAGGCCTCACGATGGTAGTACTCGTCGTCATGATAAGTCATGATGGTGTTATTGCTTTCAATGTGAGTATCCAGAGAAGCCGAGAACCATTAGAATTACCTTTAATCCATCTTGGCCTTTTTAGGGCGTAGTGCGGTGGCTAATCAAGAGTAAGTCTTGAATTTTGTCGTCACGCGAGACTACACTCAAACGAGATCATCTTGTGAATGTTATTGGAACGAGAGTAGTCACGTAATCCAGTGGTGTTCATGAGGCGGTTGATGACTTTGGGAACTTTGTAGAACCCGTAATGCAGGTACAAATGAACCCTAGTACATACCATGTTGGAGGTGAAATTCTGGCACCTACTGGGGACAGATGTTAAGACAGAAGCTATAGCAATTGTCGTACGTAGTCAGTTGTAATGCTAAGACAAATGCTCTAGCGTATGTCCACAGTAGAATATAATCAACAAGTAAAAGCAACAGACAATAAAGTAAACAACACAGAGAATTGTTAACCCAGTTCGGCGTTCACAACGACCTACTCTGGGGGCTACCAAGCCAGGAAGGAATCCACTATAATAGATCTAGTTCTAAGCCCACAGCAAACATCCAAGTTTACGACTTATCTCCTAGACTCTACCCGTGCTAACTCAACCTAGGAACTCCTAAGTTTGAGACCCCGTCTCACTTCCTTTCTATCACGAACCTCGTGATTATTCAGTTCTACGAACAGGGCGGTTTCACTAACCAAACAAACAAACAATCTCCGTGCTTAAAAGCTTGGGAGAAGTTATACAAATAACAAACCAAACAGGCCTAAGCTTGTGTTATAGAATCCACAAGAAAAGGCTTACAATTAACAAGACTCAAACCCTAAAACTATATTCTTGAAATACGGCTTCAGTAAACTTTTAGGTTTTAGTCTTCACATATATATACCCTGAGTTAGCATAGGCTAGATCTTCGTTTTTGGGCTTCACAATACAGCTGGTCGTTGAAAAAGTCCAGCAAACATATTCTTGGATAAAATCTCTTGTTTCCATAAATGGCATAGCATATTATGAAAATATAACCTGGTGCAGCCGCCTTATAAAACCTCAGTGAAAACGTGCGTCTTGGTATATAAGGAAAGGCGAAAATATTGTTTAGGCGAATCTTCAAGGATATGGCGCATAAATACAGCGAGAATTACCGTCACGACAGATGCTGTACCCACATGCTACGGCATCTGGTCCAACATCTTGCTAGAACTTGTTTTTGCAAAATGAGGCCAACATACAAAACACCAACAATCTCCCCCTTTGGCAAATTTTGGCTAAAACAAACTAAGACCAGTTCTGGAGAGATGCAGTACATACCTTCCTTCAAGTCAACGCAAACACACAGCTAAGAAAGAAGATAATACATTGTCACATTATTTTCAAAAGAGATCTTCAAGTGAGAAATAATGAACAAGCAGCATCAGAGGCATGCAACAGCGGAAATACACAACTTAGCCTCATAAGGTTCAAGATAGGAGAGAAATAAACTCTCACACATAAGCGCCATACAGTTAAACTAGGGAAAAATAAATTCCCACAAATATGAATCACCATAGGGAAAATAAATTCCTACACCACTGAGAAAAATAAATTCTCAGGTATCAAGTAAAAGTGGATTCCTCTAAAACAGACAAGATGCCTTAGCATTTGGAATGGCATTTGTCACACACAACATGCATCACAACAAAAGTAGATTGCTCCCCCTGAGTTCATGCATATATCACAGTAGAGAATACTCCCCCTCAACAGAACAAACATACACATACAGATATAACATACCTGCTCCCCCTCAATCATAGCACACCAGATGGTGTAACATGTGTCACAGCATTATCACGAACAGAGCATGCATCTTTACTACTACTCCCCCTTTTTAGCCATAATTTTGACAAACATAATGCGTCATGCATTGACAAACAGAAGTAGCAACACATCATAGTAGCATAATTACAGACCAGCAGCACATGGGAGGGCACAAGATATCCTGGGAGTAGCCCGCAAGGTTCAGACAGAAAAAAACAATAGGAGCAGTAAAACACAGGAGCAAGGACATCATTCAGAGGAGCTTTCATCAGAGCTCTCTATCATAGGTTCACCATCAGCATCAACATCATTATTTCCAGCACCAGCTTCTTCAATCAAGCTCACTGTATCAGTGCACACCAGGGCTTCTTCTCCAAGCTCTCTTTCCAGAGCTACCCTTCTCTTCTTGTCACCTACACTTTGTCTGCCAACATAAGCTTCACCAGATGCTTCATCTTTAGACACTTCTTCCTCAAAGACAGAGTTACTCTCTACGGCATTTCTCTTCAACTGTTTCTTCTGGACAACAGGAGTATCAACACCAGCACCAAATGTCTTCACCAGGGATGGAGACTTATCAGTATCATCACTACTAAAAGCAGTATCAGAACATACGTCAGCTACAATATTAGGACGAGAAACCTGTTGGTCCAAAGATGCTTCAGCATCTGGCACAACGTCAGATTGAGGAACAGGGTCCTTGATGAGATTCAGACCATTGTCAACCATGGTATCACCAGTTTCAGTAACCTTTGTTACAGGATCAATATCCACTTTCATGTCATCAGTACTAGGAGCAGCCTCAGGATCCTTAACAGTATTCACATCAACAATATCTCGGGTTTCAACCTGATCAGATTTCCCTAAATGCTCCAACTCAACATTCTTTTCAACTTCTTCAACAACAAGCCTAGTCTTCGCAGTCTCATAACTAGAGTGATGCTGAACAACAGTATCAGAACTTATCACACTAATGTAGCGTGTGATGAAGTAGGTAAGGGAAGTTTTTAAGACTTTCCCTAAATTAGCGTGCGCAACATAAGAGTAGAGAGAGAGAATAACTGCTGCACGCTTCAAACACATTAACTGCTACAATTCCTCATGCAGGCAAATTCCCAATTTGCCCCTTAGCTTCTCAAATTGATTAGCATCTAGTGCTTTTGTGAATATATCAGCGAGCTGTTCTTCAGTAGCAACATGTTTCAAAACCACCACATTCTCTTCTACTAAATCTCTGATAAAATGATGACGAATGTCTATGTGCTTTGTCCTACTGTGTTGTATAGGATTTTTTGAAATATTGATTGCACTCAGATTATCGCAATACAAAGCCATAGCATCTTGCTCAACATTATACTCCCTCAGCATCTGTCTCATCCAGACAAGTTGTGAACAACTACTCCCAGCTGCAATGTATTCAGCTTCAGCAGTTGAAAGAGACACACAGTTTTGTTTCTTACTAAACCACGATATCAAATTCTCTCCCAAGAAGAAACAACCACCAGAAGTGCTCTTTCTGTCATCAGCACTGCCAGCCCAATCTGCATCACAAAAACCAATGAGTTGAGAATTGTCACTTTGTGAGTACATCATGCCGTAGTCACATGTGCCGCTAACATACTTGAGGATTCTTTTCACTTGAGTTAAGTGACTCATCTTTGGATCAGCTTGATATCTTGCACACACACCCACTGCAAAGCTAATATCAGGTCTACTAGCTGTAAGATATAGGAGACTCCCTATCATACTTCTGTAGAGACTCTGATCAACACTAACACCCTTCTCATCTTTTGTCAACTTTAAATGAGTAGGTGCTGGAGTCCTTTTGTGAGTAGCGGTATCCATTCCAAACTTCTTGACAATATTTTTTGCATACTTACTCTGAGAGATAAATATTGTCTCATCCATTTGCTTCACTTGTAGTCCAAGGAAAAACGTTAATTCCCCAACTAAACTCATCTCAAACTCTGACTGCATCTGTTTGATAAAATGCTCCACCATCTGACTTGACATCCCACCAAACACTATGTCATCAACATAAATTTGTGCTATCATTAGTTTACCATGTTCTTCTTTTACAAACAGAGTTTTATCATGCCCTCATTTCCTGTATCCATGATTGACAAGAAATTCAGTCAATCTCTCATACCAAGCCCTAGGAGCTTGTTTCAACCCATATAAAGCCTTCTTCAACTTGTAGACATGATCAGGAAGATCTGGATTCACAAAGCCTTTTGGTTGTTCCACATACACCTCTTCATTTAAGTACCCATTGAGAAAGGCACTCTTAACATCCATTTGGAAAAGTTTAAATTTCAGAATGCATGCAACACCAAGTAACAGCCGTATAGACTCTAATCTAGCAACTGGGGCAAAAGTCTCATCAAAGTCTAATCCTTCCACTTGAGTGTATCCCTGTGCCACAAGCCTTGCCTTGTTCCTTGTAATAGTTCCATTTTCATCAGATTTATTTTTATAAACCCATTTAGTGCCTATTACATTCAACCCTTTTGGTCTAGGAACTAGATCCCAAACCTCACTTCTTTCAAACTGGTTCAACTCTTCTTGCATGGCAGCGATCCAATAATTGTCCGTGAGAGCCTCTTTGACATTCTTTGGTTCTATTTTTGACACAAAGCAAGAGTTAGAGATTATATCTTGATTTCTTCTTGTGGTGATACCTTCATCTGGATTGCCTATGATCTGGTCCTTGGGATGATTTTTCTGGACTCTAATGGATGGTCCTTTACTAACTGGAACAGTAGTATCATCAGTGGTAGGACTATCAGGCGTTACCTCAAACTCCTCTATACTAGCAGTTTCTTCAGACTGGAATTCAAATGCTTCAGCATCTGGACTTTCATCTGTCTTGACATCAGATGATACATCATCTATCACAACATTCATTGATTCCATCATCACTTGAGTTCTGGAGTTATACACTCTGTAGGCTCTACTGTTAGTTGAGTATCCCAAGAATATGCCTTCATCACTCTTTGGATCCATCTTCCTCCTTTGTTCTCTATCTATCAAGATGTAACACTTACTCCCAAATACATGAAAATACTTGATAGTAGGTCTTCTACCTTTCCACAATTCATATAAGGTTTTAGTGGTTCCAGTTCTCAAGGTGACACGATTGAGAATGTAACATGCTGTATTCATAGCTTCAGCCCAAAAATGTTGAGGTAGTTTCTTTGAGTGTAACATGACACGAGCACATTCTTGTATAGTTCTGTTCTTTCTTTCAACTATACCATTTTGTTGAGGTGTAATAGGTGAAGAAAATCCATGTCCTATTCCTTCAGCAGCACAGAACTCAGAGAATCTTGAGTTTTCAAACTCTCTACCATGGTCACTCCTTATTCTGACAATGACACTATCTTTTTCTCTTTGAAGTTGTTTACACAAGTCTTTGAAAGAACTAAAAGTGTCTGACTTTTCTCTGAGGAAGTTGATCCAAGTGAATCTTGAGTAGTCATCTACAACAACAAACGAATATCTCTTTCCTCCTAAACTTTCAACCTGCATAGGCCCCATTAAGTCCATATGAAGTAATTCAAGCACCTTTGATGTAGTCAGATGCTGCAGCTTCGGGTGTGACATCTTTGTCTGCTTTCCAATTTGACATTCACCACATATGCTTCCTTCTTCTATCTTCAGTTTAGGTACTCCTTTTACTGCATCTTCAGCTATGACTTTCTTCATACTCCTTAGATTAAGATGACCCATCTTTTGATGCCATAACTTGACTTCATCTTCTCTAGTGATGAGACAGGAAGAAATTTGAGCACTTTCTTCAGGAATCCATAAATAATAGTTATCTTTAGACCTGACTCCTTTCATAACAGATTCACCATCTTTAGTTGAGACAATGCATTCAGACTTCGTGAAGTTCACTTTCATTCCTTGATCACACAATTGACTGATGCTTATGAGATTTGCAGTCAATCCTTCCACTAAAAGAACATTCTCAAGCTTAGGCAACCCATTTGCAATGAGACTTCCAATGCCTTTGATCTGACCTTTGGCCCCATCACCAAAAGTAACATAACTGGTAGTGTAAGCTTTAACATTGGTTAGATAATTTTTAACACCAGTCATATGTCTTGAGCAACCACTATCAAAGTACCAATCATTTCTGGATGAAACTCTCAGAGATGTATGAGCTATGTGAGCAGCATCACTTGCCTTTGGTTTCCATTCTTTCTTTGTATTGCTTGAATCAGATTCATACCTGGGATTATTATACCATCTTGGAAACCCATACAATCTAAAACAGAAAGGTCTGATGTGACCTCTTCTACCACAGTAATGACAGATCCATCCCTTAGGTTTAGGAATGACTTTGGCAGGCTGATGTTGTTGAACATGCTGTGGCATCTGTCTGGTTTCAGTGGGATCATAAGTGTCTTTAGCAGGAACAAATGTACTAGTAGAAGTAACATTTTTCTTTTTAGGATAGTTATATTCTACTCCAATACCCTTAGGTTTCCCAGCAACTTGACCCTCAACCAGTATATCTAATCTTTCAGTTCCATTATTTAGCAGTCTAAGCTGTTTATTTAAACTAGTCAGCTGATAGTTCAATGTGGTTACCTCATTTCTAAGAGCAGAAGCCTCGGACAGATGCTTTGCCTTCTCAGATTGTAACTGCTTTGTGAGTTGAGATATTTGAGTCTGATGCTTCAGCTTCTCATCTTGCAATTTACTTATAACGTTTTGTTGCTGCTGACAAACCTTTTCACTCTTCTGACTCAGTGCTTTATAGGACGCAGCTAGTTCATCAAAGGTCAATTCATCATCATCTGATTCAGATTCAATAAATCCAGTAAGTGCAGTAATGTGATTTGCAGACTCAGAGTAGTCATCATCCTCAGAGTCATCTTCATCAGACCAAGTGACAACCATACCCTTCTTCTGTTTCTTCAGGAATGTTGGACATTCAGCTCTAATATGTCCATGGCCTTCACATTCATGACATTGAACACCTTTTCCAGTACTGGCCTTTTCCTCAGGTCTGTATTTTCTTTCACCATTAAACTTTCTGTTATTATCAGAGAAATTGCCTTTAGCATTTGTCCTGCCTCTTCCATCCATCTTCTTTAATATTCTGTTGAACTGCCTGCCTAGATGTGCCATAGTTTCAGATAAATTTTCATCAGTTTCTAAACCATTTTCTACTTCCTCACTTTCAGTGGAGTTGGTTATAAGAGCTATACTCTTCTTCCTCTTCTCGGTTTTCTCTTTAGCAGCCAGCTCATAGGTTTGTAATGAGCCCACTAAATTTTCAAGTTTCAATACTCCTATATCATGTACTTCTTCTATAGTAGTAACTTTCATATCAAACATCTTAGGAAGAGATCTAAGCATTTTTCTTACCATTCTTTCCTCGCTTAGCTTTTCACCTAGAGCATCAAAGTTGTTTGCAAAGTCTAGAATGGTCATGTGGAAGTCATGAACAGATTGATCTTCACCCATCATTAGGTTCTCAAACTTTACGGTCAAAAGCTGTAGCCTTGAATTCTTCACCTTAGCGGTGCCTTCATGTGTAGTCATTAGAATATCCCATGCTTCCTTGGCCACTGAGCACTGTTTGATCATCCTGAAAATGTTATTATCCACAGCATTGAATAAGGCATTTAGCGCCTTGGAGTTACCATGTGCAAGCTCATCCTCTTCCTTGGTCCACTCCGCTTCTGGTTTTAGTTCACCTGTAGTTTTACCATCTTTGTCACGCATCACTGGATGCTCCCATCCCGTTAGGATAGCCTTCCAAGATTTGCTATCAAGTGATTTAATAAATGCCACCATTTTGGCTTTCCAGTAATCATAGTTTGATCCATCCAGAAGTGGAGGTCTGTTGACATAGCCACCATCCTTGTTCATTATGCCAGAAAGTAACTTCCCTGGTCCTCACCCACGCAGAACAGGGTGCCTGCTCTGATACCAATTGAAATTCTGGCACCTACTGGGGACAGATGTTAAGACAGAAGCTATAGCAATTGTCGTACGTAGTCAGTTGTAATGTTAAGACAAATGCTCTAGCGTATGTCCACAGTAGAATATAATCAACAAGTAAAAGCAACAGACAATAAAGTAAACAACACAGAGAATTGTTAACCCAGTTCGGCGTTCACAACGACCTACTCTGGGGGCTACCAAGCCAGGAAGGAATCCACTATAATAGATCTAGTTCTAAGCCCACAGCAAACATCCAAGTTTACGACTTATCTCCTAGACTCTACCCGTGCTAACTCAACCTAGGAACTCCTAAGTTTGAGACCCCGTCTCACTTCCTTTCTATCACGAACCTCGTGATTATTCAGTTCTACGAACAGGGCGGTTTCACTAACCAAACAAACAAACAATCTCCGTGCTTAAAAGCTTGGGAGAAGTTATACAAATAACAAACCAAACAGGCCTAAGCTTGTGTTATAGAATCCACAAGAAAAGGCTTACAATTAACAAGACTCAAACCCTAAAACTATATTCTTGAAATACGGCTTCAGTAAACTTTTAGGTTTTAGTCTTCACATATATATACCCTGAGTTAGCATAGGCTAGATCTTCGTTTTTGGGCTTCACAATACAGCTGGTCGTTGAAAAAGTCCAGCAAACATATTCTTGGATAAAATCTCTTGTTTCCATAAATGGCGTAGCATATTATGAAAATATAACCTGGTGCAGCCGCCTTATAAAACCTCAATGAAAACGTGCGTCTTGGTATATAAGGAAAGGCGAAAATATTGTTTAGGCGAATCTTCAAGGATATGGCGCATAAATACAGCGAGAATTACCGTCACGACAGATGCTGTACCCACATGCTACGGCATCTGGTCCAACATCTTGCTAGAACTTGTTTTTGCAAAATGAGGCCAACATACAAAACACCAACAGGAGGGTTTCACCATTTGACTCCAACATTATACCTTAACACCACCATGTTTTCCGCATCATGCATGCATGCACTCATTCATAAATTCTTTTTCCTCATCCGATATCGAAGGACTTAAACAAAATTTTTGCAAACATTGTAGAGAACATTCATTTCAAATGACAAATAATAAATTTT
Organism: Trifolium subterraneum; assembly: GCA_951799995.1. Classification (NCBI taxonomy): domain Eukaryota; kingdom Viridiplantae; phylum Streptophyta; class Magnoliopsida; order Fabales; family Fabaceae; genus Trifolium; species Trifolium subterraneum. Next base: position 17,393,173 of record OX637461.1, read on the forward strand.
TTCTTTTCTTCTTCTTTTCTCCTTACAAAATCCATATCTAAATGTTTACAACCAATTTGGGATAAGTCCTTAGATAACAAAAAAAAAACATTGCATATTTTTGCATCATACTACATTCTTAAGTTTCCAAACTCGAGTCTCATTTTCTTCTCTTATCTCTACCTCAATCAAACAAAGTGGCCCGGCGTATTCGGTACAAAGCAACCCGTGTCTACAATACTCGGTCTAATTTGAAGAGCAAGATGAACAATTTTGAGGAAGAAAACCATATGCTCCGTGAACAGATGACAACCATGCAAACAGAAATCGAGAAATTGACTGGCATGGTGGCTTCTTTGATGGCTGCCCAGAATCAGGTGTCAGCACCAGTTCCTCAGCCTAGTAATGCTCTTGTACCTCCTCCTGTTTCATCTGCGCCTCTTAGCGCTCCTCAGTTTGTTATGCCCGAAGGTTACCCATGGGGCATGCCAGTTGGTTTTCTTGGAGAGGAATCACGTCCTGTAGTATTTGAGATTCCTCATGTCCAACCAGCAGTGCTAATTCCTCAGCTTGTCAATACACTTCCTCAGGTTACAGCAACTCTGACTGCACCATTGGTTCATACTATCCAGCAAAATCAAATGCCCATCTTTCATGCTGAAAGTGTGGGAGGTTATGACGGTGGATGACTTACAGATCAAGTATGATGAGATACAGAGAGAGATGAGGGCTCTTAGAGGAAAGGATTTGTTCGGCCAAGATGCGCATGAACTCTGCTTGGTCCCCGATGTCGTGGTCCTACATAAGTTTAAAGTTTCAGATTTTGAGAAATATAAGGGGAGCACTTGCCCCAAGGCTCACCTGATAATGTATGCCAGAAAAATGTCTACTCAAACCAGTAATGACAAGTTGTTGATCCATTATTTTCAAGACAGTCTGACTGGCGCAGCTCTGAGGTGGTACATGGACCTTGATAGGGCTGACGTCAGTTCCTTTAATGATTTGGCTAGTGCTTTCATTCGGCAGTACAATTACAATTCATATCTAGCCCCTAATAGGGATGAGTTAGGGGCATTGGCACAAAAAGAGAGGGAATCTTTTAAGGAATATGCTCAAAGATGGAGGGAGCTTGCTGCTTAGATTCGTCCTCCAGTGGAAGAGAAAGAATTGTGTAAGTTATTTTTGCATACTCTGAGCCCGTTCTTCTATGAGAAAATGGTTGGTATTGTATCAAGAAGCTTCACCGAAATGGTGGAAATGGGAATGTGCCTGGAAGAAGGAGTCCGTCAGGGACGGCTGATAAGAGAGAATGCTCCAACTAATACTGCTAAGAAATATGGCAACAGCTTTTCGAAGAAAAAAGAATCAGAAGTTGGCATGGTAGCTCAAGGAGGATCCCAGTCTAGATACCCAACTTACCAGCATGTCTCAGCCCTTACACCTATATCCCAACCACAAATGACCCAAGCACCACCACCACAATATCCACAACCCTATCAACAACCATACCCACAACAACCACAAATTCGACCACAAACTCCCCAACAATCCTACAATTATCCCAATCGCACCCAGAGAAACCCACCATTTGACCCCATACCCATGGAATATGCCGACCTAACTTGCTAAAAATTTTGTCCAAACAAGGCCACCTCCCCCTGTGCCAGCAGTACTACCTCCCTGGTACCGCAGTGATCTAACTTGTGTCTTCCATCAAGGAGCCCCTGGCCATGATGTAGAACGTTGTTATCCTCTCAAGAAAGTTGTTCAGGATTTAATCCGCAACAAGGTGCTATCTTTCAAGGATGAGAACCCTAATGTTCAAAGTTCATCCTCAGCCTAATCATGGGTCATCCGTCATTTTCAAGATTATCAAGAAGTTTGTCCCTAGGATCACTAGGCCTTTTATTTTCCAATTGCAATTTCTTTCTTGCCAAGCATTTATTTGCATTTTTAAGTTGTATCTTTTTAATTAATATTTCTAAACAATGAACATGCATATTTTGGAATCCATCCAATCGTATTCACTCTTTTCTTGTGCCATCACAAATGGCAATATTTTTATATTTCACTTTTCATATTAACAAACTTGAGGGGAGGATGATGTAAACTAAATGTTTAAAATTGTTGATATATGCTGATATATGCTTTCATTAGTAAGACCCGGTTGATGATGTAAGACATTGTTTCACTTCCCAAACACCGGAGAAATAAGGAGATAATCCGTAGTCAACCCCTTTGAGCCAGAAGTTGGTGTTCTTTCTATAAAAAAAACCCTTAATCTTAACCCGGGGCAGGGTAGTCTTTCAATTAATTCAATGATACATCCCAATACAAGAGGATAAATCTGCTGAGATAGAGGAAGTCATGAGTAGACAAAACTCAAAATAGCATGTGGTAGTCACAATTGTCCTACGCCAAAAAAAAACATAAACAAAAAAAGAAACAACAACAAAAAGCCGGCTAAGTAAAAAGACTTAGGCAGAATTCAGGGCATCTCGATGGATCGCGAAATCAAAAGAATTGGTCCATGCAAAAATAAGGGATTAAGAGCAAAATGATGAAAACAAGTTTGTGAATGAAAAAGTGACTACCACCTCAAGAATCTCATCAAGGCTTCGACCAAAGCGTCAACCTCAAACATCATTGTCAAAATAAATTTTCTTGTCAACCAAAGCGTGTCTGATGAATTAATTGAACGTAGGAATGAAGGACATCAAAGAAGAGTGGGTGGGTTAAAACAGAATTTTGAGCCTAATAATCTTTTTTTCAAAACAATGAATCAGGCCACGTTATAACCCTCAAAAGACCTAATTGAAGCTAGGTTTACTTTGAAAGCATAATCAGCAAAATTATTGTTAAAACTGACTCCACCTGTTTGTTGAGTAACTATCTTTTACACACACCACATGTGTTTTCTAAAAAAAATCGATTCTGAAACTTGCATGTACATTACATCAGAAACACTTTTCAAAATAAACAATTTTGTTTGCAAATTTATATTTGGCATCAAGGAAATTCAATCAATTGGTCTAATCAAGAGCAAATCAATTCAAAGTGCTCCTAACTTGGGGCAAATTACATCAGGAACCTACCAATCAGGGGCAAGTCTTTACATCCAGGGGCATACACTTCAAAGATTCAAAGTCAAGGTTTCACTCACTTGGGGCACCCGAAGTGGTTTCCAGGGGCAATCCAGATCTGCCAAGATAGTGGTTATGTTTCTTCCTCCTTGAGCCAAATAATCATCGAGTTGATATTTTGGGTTCTTATGGACATGTGTGCTGAGCATGTGATCCGACATTCCTCAATTGAATACTGAACTTGACTGTTCTCCGGTAATCTCCAGCAAGTAGTTATCTTTAAGAAGCTTGTATGGTTTTCTTTTCCCCAGTGAAAAAGAAGTTGAGACCCGTTTTGGGAGGCTCATTCAACAGCAAATGACATCTCTTTGAGAAGTTTGCATATCAGCAGCAAATGACATCTCTTTGGGAAGTTTGCATTCAACAGCAAATGACATCTCTTTGGGAAGTTTGCATTCAACAGCAAATGACATCTCTTTGGGAAGTTTGCATATCAACAACAAATGGCATTTCTTGGAGAAGTTTGCATCTCAGCATAACAATCTTGAAAAAAAAAAAAGAAAGAAAAAAAGCAAAAAGAACAGCTCGCTAAGTTGAAAACCCGAAAGGGCGGCTTAGGCAAAAATGAGCGTCCCGGTGGATTGAAAACCCGAAAGGGCAGTCCAGGCAAAAATTAGGGGCAAAACAAAAAAAAAAGAGATATATATTCCCGGTGGATTGAAAACCCGAAAGGGCGATTCAGGCAAAAGTTAGGGATTTCAAAAAGAAAAAGAGAAAAAGCAAAAAGCATGACTGTTGAAGCAAAACCATAAGGAAATTTTCGGTTCCAGTGTACGAAATGACGACTTCTGCCAGATCTTTGACCAATGGGCTTTACCTCAAGAAGCAATCATTCTTAACATGGATTTATATACCATACCGGGTTTTACCCCGAGGATTTGATTTATTTCACATGTAAAGGTGCTGCCCCCAGTGGAGAACTATTGAGTGGTTGTACGGATATGTCGGCCCAATGCTCATCTTACATGCTCAAACTTTTGTCTCATCCAGTCGTGTACAAATATCATTCAATCATACATATACAAGCTTCATAACATACATTCATACATACATATACATACATACATACATACATACATACATACAATCATTCACATATGTATACATACATTCATATTTACATACAACATGCAAACAAAATCATTCATACATACTGCATTGACCATCATGTGTCTTGCTTCAATACATCAAAAAAAAGAGTCATCCCTAGTGTATCTGGTCCAGAGATGTCTCCATCAATCATACATCACAAAAAAAAGAGTCATCCCCAGTGAGTCTGGTCCAGAGATGTCTCCATCAAACATATTTCAAGTAGCAGGTTTTGCAAACAATCAAACTGCAAACTTGCGGTTAATTTCCCCAAAAGAAGTCATCTCCAGTGTGTCTGATCCAGACAAATACATATTCTTGTTGTGTCTCGCTCTCCCACAATGTCAGCAGACAATTTATTTCCTCGATGTGTTCTTACCATCCCACAATGTTGGTAGACACTGCCTTTACTTTTCCTTACCATCCCACAATGTTGGTAGACACTGTCTTTACTTCTGTCAGCACACATGACTTTATTGCTTTCTGTCTTTACTTCTGTCCGCACACAGGACTTGATCTGCTTCTGTCCGCACACAGGACTTTATTGCTTTCTGTCTTTACTTCTGTCCGCATACAGGACTTTATCGCTTTCTGTCTTCATTACTTTTGTCAAATAATCATCATTACATTCAAACACTCATAAGCATAACACTCATAGCATCATATCATAGCATTTTATAGTTTATTCCGGTCAAAAAATGGTGTACTGTGTATTTAAGTCTCTTCCATCGTCGAACCAAAACAAAAAAATCATCTTTTTCTTTTTATCTCCGATGGAAGAAACTTAAATAGGGGCATCTGTCATACCCCATTTTTTGACCGATCACTTTTGTTCGACGTTTAAAACTAATTTTTTTTCCTTTGTCGTTTCTGACGAAATTTCGGCAGAGAGGTATTTTAAAATACCTCATTTATTGGTTTTGTTTTATTATTATTATTATTATTATTATTATTTCTTCTTATATAATGTTTTTTTGTTATTATTATTATTATTTGTTTTTTATTTTATTTTATTTAAGTTTTATTATGTGTTATTATTTTTCACGTTTTTTTTTCTTTTTTGGTATATTTCTGTTTTCAGTTTTTTTTAAGTCCAGATTTGTGTTTGTCCTCATCCAGACCCAAAAGGGCAATTTTGTCCAAAAGGGGAAATGTTCATCTGCCAAACCCTAATTTCTGACACAGTATATATAGCTCATTAATTGCACAGTTTCCAAGAAGGTCAGAATTTACATCAGCCGCAGAAACACCAAAACCCTTCTTTTCCTTCCTTTTCCAGATCAAAACTCACAAAAAAAATCAAAAAACAGAAAAAATCGAAAACCAAAATACAGAATCAAATCTTCATCATCTTTTCATCATCATCAAACCAGAGATCAACATACACAAATCATTATCAAACCTTCAAATCCGAAATCAAAATTCATCATCTGTTCATCATCATCAAACCCGAAATCGAACTGAACCCAATAACAAAACCATCTAAACCGATTCAATCAAAACCCAAAACCGAATCAAAAAAAGGAGATCAAAATCGAAATCAAAATAAAAACGAAAAGAAGAGGAGAAATCAAAAGCGGAAGGTTGTGCTTTTTTTTTCCCTTCAGTTTTTCTTCTCTGTATTTCGATTCGGCGATTTGATGTTTTCGTTTTGATGTTTGTGAGTTTGAGTGTGAGTTTGGGATTTAATTTCATACATATGGATGTTTGTTTTTGAGAAATTTGGGTTTACGGTGAGAAGAAAAAAAACGAGAGAGAGATGAGGGAAAGAAGTATCAGCGGCGCTGAGAGAGAAAAAGAAGAATAAAATGTGAACTTTTTTAGGGTTTCTGGGTATTTATACCCTGACCCGATCCTGTATATGCTGGACCATCCCTTTAATCATGCACCCGCGTGCCTAAGTCCCTCAGATCTTAATCCAACATCTCAGATTCATTTTCCTTTTGATTAAATCAGAGTCATCTGATCAATCAGACGGCTCTGATTCTGTTTTGCTGTTTTTCTTTGCACACCCCCTACAGGGCCACGCCCCCCAGCTGGGCTTGGACCCAGTAGTGCTTTTTGCACCCCCCTTTATTTTCATATTGATATTTGCACCCCTTCTGTTTTTATTTTTTTTATTTTTTTTCCCATGATAAAAGTGCATATGGAATGTGCTTCAATGAGCTATTAAATCCAAAATAAGCACTAATTTGAGGTCTTGTTGCTTTTTGTTTTTTTTTATTATTATTTGTGTTTTTTTTTTTTGCTCTAATTTATGTTTTTTCTATTTTGCTTAGTTTTTTTTATTTGCTCACTAATCTAACATTTTTATTTATGCTCATTATGTCTAATTATTGATACTAACTTACTAACTTATTATTATTCATGCATATTGATATTATTTATTGTTAATAACTCATCTAATCTAATAATTTATTTATTGCCTTATTAATTATTTATTTATTTTATTGCAAGGACTTTAGTATGTATTTTAGGATTTGATGTAAATATAAATAAAAATTGCATAGCATCCTCACTCTTGCATTCATTTCATGTTTATTTTCTCGTAAATATTCTAGAATGTAATTAGGAACAAATGTACACCATAAATGAAAATTTGCATCTCATGCATATTTATTTTTATTGCTTTCCCGCAAAAACGTTAGAATATTAATTCCGAGGGAAAAGACACCGTTTTGATCAAAATATCATTACGGATTGTTTTCGCGCTTAATTATTTGTTGCGACGTTAGTATTATTTTTCGCGCTACCTTTTTTATTAATTTGGAACCCAACATTCCAATTGAAATGGTTAGTTACTTTATTCTCAAAAAATGAGGTCAACAACTCTTCAAAAATATCAAAGCAATTTATTCTCAAAAGCACAAAAATATTTTGTCACCAAGCATTTTTCAAAACTTTGGACTTTAAACCAAACGTTTCTTTTTATCGCGAAAACCTTGGATTTTAACCCAAGAGTTCTTTTTCATCGCAAAACTTGGATTTTAAACCAAGTGCCTTGGACTTTAAACCAACGGCGTCTTTTATCGTGAAAACCTTGGATTTTAACCCAAGAGTTCTTTTTATCTCAAACTTGGATTTTAAACCAAGTGGCGTTGGATTTTAACCCAAGTGTCCTTTTTATCGTGAAAACCTTGGATTTTAACCCAAGTGTTCTTTTTATCACCAAACTTGGATTTTAAACCAAGTGCCTTGGACTTTAAACCAATGGCTTATTTTATCGCTAAAACCTTGGATTTTAACCCAAGTGTTCCTTTTTCTCGCAAAACCTTGGATTTTAAACCAAGTGCATTTTCTTCAATCAACATCTTTAATCATGCAAAAACCTTGGATTTTAAACCAAGTGTCCGCGTCTTATTTCATAATCAAACTTCAATCAATTTAACCATATAGACTTTCTTCACAAACTAACATCAATCAAACTCACATCTTGCCACTTTTGGCTTTTGGTCTTTAAAACCATTTTCAATACCTTAAAATCAAACAAACAAATTTACTCGTAATTTTTACCCCAAACTACGGTGGTTTGATCCCTCGGGTGCGTAGGCATGAGACTTGTCTCTCCAATCAATAAAACCAACAAAAACATTTTTCTTCTTTTTCACCACTTTAAACTTTTTTTTATCATCACTTTAATTCCTACACTTATACATTTTTACAAGCAATTAAAAATAAAGTGCAAAGTTAGAATAAAAACAAGAGGTTCCTATAGAGTACTATAATGTATGGTTCATGTATGTCGATAGAGCTCATAGTTTCTTAGATTGATACTTTATATTTTGCAATTATATATGCTTTCAAGTTTCTTTGTTGATATTAGTCATCAATTTTGTTTTGTGCAGATGTGTTAAATGTTTATAGCATATGTTTTAGTGTTGAGTCATTGCGACATTCTCCAAACAACTTTTAAGTGGTATACCTTGACTCTTCGTATATATCTTGACTAATTATGTGGCTATTTTGGTATTAATTGTTTTATAAAAATATTTATGTCTCTCTCTATCTATATTATTTTTAAAAAAGAATATTATTTCAGATTAACATAACCGAAACATAAAATTGAAGATCTTATATATTAGTTGATATATCCCTTTTAATTAATTTTTTCATTATTGATATATCCTTTTGTAAGAAGTTGTATCACTGAATATTATTTTGACATGATTCAAAAAATAATAGTAATTTGACACACTAAAAAAATTAATTTTATATAGTGTAATACAACTCACTATAATATAATGCATTAATTTTATTATAAAAATAAATAAATAAAATAATGCATTAATTTTTTTTAGACTAAATTGTTTTTTACTATTTTAGATTTAATTAATAATTTAGAAATTGGAAAGCTTTTTATATGGGCGGTTTCTTTCTCTATTCATTAGACATATTAAATCTAACTTCTGCAAAATAAATAAATTTTAGATTTAATAAGTTTTACCGTGCAACTCAATAGTTATTTTATGATAAATTTTTATATTTTGGGGTTTATTCCTAGGCCTAGGAGCTACTAAAGCCATTCTTTTTATGTTGACTAATAAATATGAGAGACCTTAAATTGCATAGAGAAGTAAAGTAAATAGTTTCGTCATATGGTGCGTAAATTTCAACAAAGATCAAAGGATGAAAGAGAGAACCGCCAAAGATTAGTCATAAATTGTAAATAAATGAAGTTTTATTTAAATTTCACTCGCTCTTATATATCTAATAATCGGGTTAAGATCATCTCCATTTATAAAAATAAATGGAAGATGCAATTTGGAGAGAGATAGACACAAAAAATAGGTGGTGTGTCCTATCACTAAGTGAGTCCCACCATAATTAATTATTTTTTACTTTTTAAGTGTCTTTATGTCTCTAAATGGAGGAAATTGAGAGGAAAATAAATGGAGACGATCTTGACTCCTAATAATTAAGGTTGTTTTTGTTTCATTCTCTCATTTCTATTTTTTAGTAATTTGACCCTATTCAAACTATTCTTTACAGAGCCGGTCCCGATTTAAATATTAAAAATGGACCTCTAATAAAAAAATGAAAAAGAATTATCCTCTATTTAAATTATAAGTAACATAAGAAACATCAACAATGAAATTCCATGCGGTAAGGGTCTTAGTCCCATTAAACATGTGGTCAGAGGTTCAATTTAATGGTTCACGCTACAAAGGAAATGTTATTAAATAATAGAGACAAAAATAAACAAAAAATTTGAAGGACATAAACCTCATCAAGAAGAAGAAAAACAAACCAAAAAAAGAAGAAGATAAAACATATAAAAAAATGTAAATCAAACAATAAACTAAAAAGAATTTTATTTTTAAAAGAAGACAATATATATATATATATATATATATATATATCAATACAAGAATTGCTTTTTAGTTAAATATAGGATACCTTAAACTATATGTACCTCCCACATATCAACCAATAGACTAAAAAATCGAGATAAAATATCACCAAGTGAATATGTGAGAAAAACTTTAAAAGAATGAGAGGAGAGTAAGTAGATAAATTATTTTATATTTAAATTTTATTGAATGGAGTAAACAGATATGCTATTTGATACGTAATTTAAACAAAAAATCACGTGATAAAAAAAATCAAAGCTACTATATATTCTATAACCAAACTTATTTCAATATTACTAATGAGCAATATTGTCGGCAAATATAACTATGTCTGCCTCCAACAATCTAATTGAAAAAAATAAGGGATATATAAAAATAAAAAGTTAAGTGACATGTGACTATAAAATTGTAACTCATATAAAGAAAATTAAGATCTTAAGATCTTATCCAATTACACTATTAAAATAAAATGTGATAAATCTCTTCAACCTTATAAAATATTATAAGAGATCTATATATTACGTTAAAATATAAACAAAACTACGATATAAATCAATAAAAAAAAATCATATTTTCTAAACAACTTTTTATTTTATTTCTATACATATACTATGTTAAATATAATCATATTTTAAAATAGTATCTATCATTTAACTATATGTGAAAATACTTATAACAATTGTCACAAATATTTTAATCGAACCCGTGCGTTGCACGGGTTTATTCCTAGTAATAATAATAATAATATAACATTATCTAAAACGTGAAATGACGAAGCATTGTCCTTATAGTACCACATGCATCATTCTACCAACCTCCTAACAATTATTTATTTCGTTAGGCCTTCTTTCAACCGACTTATTAACTTTGTTTGGCATGTATACATGTGAAACCTACCTAGTTATGCCTTTCTTTATTTTACCTCACACTTATCCACTATCCATTATATGCTCTTCTAAATTTGGTGCTACATTTGGTATCAACATGTCTCCACTTCATATAATTAATATTTACCACAAAGTTAGAGACATGAATTATATAAGTAAAACCTACAAGGTAAAAGACCAAAATTTTACATATGGTTGAATCTTCCGTTCACATTTGTTGTGATTTACTATGTCAAAGTCGATTATTCATAAGTTTCATATAATCCATACGATAGAGTTGGTTTTGTGATTTTAGAGTGTCATCCTCTTAAAGTTTCATGTTCAAATTTTATCGGTACCACTTCTTGTATTGAGTCAGTCCTTTCTGAATAAAGCTTTAGCTTCAAAATTGGACTACCCGCGATTAGACAATAAAATCGGAGTTCTTCGAATTAGTCGATGTTTAAGTGAGATATTGATTTTTTACAACAAAATTATTATAATTATATTCTCAATAAGATTGATAAATTATTTTAGAAAATATATTGGATCCAACGAAAGTTCAACACTATTAATTATGTTAGGTACTTTGGTTTCATCATGTTATATATAATCAAACATAGCAATGAAGTTGCATTCACTGTAACATGTAATGTAACATTGTAACGAAATATGTGTCCATGGTTTGGTATTTAAAGAATGTTTTGCACTGGTTATAGCTAAACTAAATGTAGCTGGGGAAATGTCTTTTCTCGTAGTAATAATAATTTTGAGTTCAAATTAATGAAATTGGTAGCTTTGGTGGGAGTATTCTTTCTTTTTTATTTTATTTTTGTCAAGTAGCCTAGTGGCTTGAAATTCCACCCTTAAAGTGGATAAGTGGGATGACCCGGGTTCGAACCCCGGCCCCCTGCATATATAATGCGGTGTCCAACCAATTCTTTCTAGCTACTAACATTATTGCGTGTTGACAATATATAAGGAACTTTTTATTTTAATAGGTAAATGGCATAAATCACATTTAAAGTTGGGAGCAACTAAAATAAAATTGGTATGAAGTGATCCTACCTACCATTCAAATTTTATCAGCCGCATTAACTCTAAGGTCATGTCATGGGGTCAGATAGCAATTCCAATAGAATTGTCTCTTATGGATGGCTTGGATTAATGAGGATATTTTCCCCCAACCTAATAATATTACTACTATTAATTAACCATCATAATTTAATTGTAGAGAGTATGTATGTGTAAAATTTAATACTCCATTCATATATATAGTGCATATAATTTAATCTTATTTTTTTTTTGACAAAATAATTTAATCTTATTTTTAAAACTTGAATGAATGAAAAAAAAATGATAATGAAAAGTTGAATGGATTTCCATTACCAATTTTGAATCATTTGATCAGATTTCATTGGTTCTTAGTAGTTTTATGAGTATCCAATGTTTTTGGATTATATAGTTAGATGTCTAACTAGTTTGATTGATTGGGTCAATTTGGTCCTACTATTTTTAAAATATAATTTTTTTATTTTTTTATTAGGTCAAATGGAATTTAGATATTCACTAGACAAGAGACCTCAAGACTCAATATGCTTATAAGTGAACTTACATATTACTATCCACTAATGATATTCTCATGTTGTAAATTAAAATTTTAAATTTGTGGAATAAGACTCACAAATTGATTTTTTTTTTATACCAATTTTTGAGAGACAATTTGAATGTTTGATTATTTATATTTATTTTAGGTTTTAAGTTAATCTTCTATGAAAATCTTAAGTGGATCACTCATGTTACTAATGGTATATTAAATTAATTGTTTTAGTTAATTTTTCATGTAAAACATATACCTTGATAATTTTGGAGTGTCATGGGGATATTTTAGACAAAGTTAATTTAAAATTTAATAAAAATGACAGACTTATACTAACAACAATAATATGAATGAGCAACTTAAAATTTAAAATAAATATAAGAGATCAAACATCTTTTTTTTTTTTACTAAAACCAAATATGCAACTTTTTTTTTTATATTCACAATTATGATACTAATTGTCTCATGGATATATCTAAAATGTCTTGTTTAAACTAATATTTTAAACTTATTTTTTATTTTTAAATTTATAAGAAAAAGGTAATGTTAACATTTTTAACTAATGTTTAGATTTCAAGACAAATTTACTAAATTTAGAGCTTTAGCTATGTGTTTAAACATTAATTAGTATTTTTCTTATAAAATATAATAATTTTTTTAAAAATAGAGGAGAACTAGAATGAAAAAAATACGAGAAAAGAAATGAAGTGCATTTTTGAAAAGCATTGTGAGACATATATATCTTAGATAACATTAAGCAGAAAAGGACAGAAGGGTGGTAGCTAATTTCCAAGCAGATCCCAAAAACTAAGGCCTCCCCACAGGCACAGTCGCACAGATAGTGGGCAGTCACTTTTCAACCATCAAACCCAACCCTCTCTCTCTCGTTTTCTTTTTCAAAGGTGTTAGGTAGAGATATTAGAAGCTTCCACAATTTATACTATTTTCTTTATTAATTATTTATTTTACACATCTCAAGCCTCTCTAGAAAAGAAATTCCTGCTTTTGATTTTGATTTGAGTAGTAGCCTCTCTATAAATAAAATATTGTCTCCAAGGTCATCTTTGACAAATACAGTTAAGCAATTTTATTTTGAAAATTTCGTATTTAATTTAAAAATTATTAGTTTCAATACAATTACTTTTAACTTGTGCCATTAGACCACTTGTTAGTAAGACCTAACAACATATTTTCTATTACTCCCTTCATCTCAAAATAATTGTCGCATTTTACTACTACACATTTTCCGATCCACAATTTTAATCATTAATATATTTAGTTGTGTATTATTAAAAATTATGAAAATTTGATAGTACTCATTGAGACAAATCTAACAAGATCTCATATGTTAATATTTGTGTTTATACATTAGTAAAAAAATATAGTCAAAATAGCTTGTATGAATAGTGCACATGGTCAAATTGTGACTATTATTTTGGGACGGAGGGAGTACAATTTTTATGAAATGTTTCTAGACACAAGATCAGTTAGGCGAGTTCTATCATGAAAGACTGGGATAAGTGGTGCAAGGTGCATCACTTGTCGACAACACTATGACGAATACGAATTTTATAAAATTCATGGTTAGATTGAAAGTTTATATTATATAGATTATTAATACAAATTTTTTAAAAAATTGAAAATCATTTGACGTGTTATTGAGACCCACCAAGATTAACGATATTCAATAAAATTCATAAACCGCTAATCTTAATGAGTCTCAATAACACATCAAATTATGATTTTCAATTTTTTTTTTAAATTTGTATGGATGATCTATATGATAGAAACTTTCAATCTAACAATAGATTTTGTAAAATTCATATTTGTATATTGACAAATTGTGCATCATGCACCACTTAATCAACTTGTTCATATTAGCCAAAGCCCAAGATCTGATATCAACAACCCATATATATATATATATGATTTTGCCGTTGTATGCTATTAACGTGGGTCCTGTGAGTTTGTTCGCAAATTCATCATTTTCAATTTTAAATCTCAAGCGTCCATTTTTTTTTTCTAATTTGAAGAGTACATTACAAAAATAAAATAAGTGGTTGAGTTAACATTAGGGACGATTATTTCTCAAAACCTTTATATAGTGTATCTCATCTCATAAAACACACTCTTTTATTGGTTATGTTCCGTTACACTCTCAATTGCGTCACACTACATTTGATTACTAAGCGATGTGAGACTATTTTGGGCCACATGTGAGCCGTCACGATTTTGTTCCTTCTAAAAGGTGTCTCGATGAGTTAAGGTGTGTGAGTGTTGTATATAAACTACACTTTGATTACTAAGTGATGTGAGACTTTTTAGGTGTACTAGAACAATTAATTGCTCCCCAGTCGAGGCTAGAGGACATGTGGTATATGCTCCCTCTTTCTAGTGCCAATATTTCGTTCCACTCTCAAGTGCGCCACACCAAGTTCCGAACTATTGTCTATTTTGGACTGCATGTGAACCCTCACAGTCTTGTCCCTTGTAAAATGTCTCTATGAATTAAAATGTATATGAATATTGTATATAAACTACTCTTAACTTCGATTACCAATCAATCTGAGACTTTTCAAGTGTAGCAGAACAGGTTAAAATTAATATAATTCTCACATAAATTTACATTTGATCCATTTAAATGTGGGTATAGATATGTTTCATTAAAAAAAATTGAAAATTAAAAATTAGAAAAGGATAAGTTTATATTTTTATTGTTTATGCAATTCATTTTTTTTTTTTTAATTGTGGGTATAGATTTGTTCCTACTTTTATGTATAGATTCAGTTTTTTTATTCTACTTTTATGTATAGATTCGTTATATTCTTTCTATATTTTTTTGTTTTTTATCTTATATTTTTTTCAATATTTTTTTATTAATAAATTCGGTGGTAATCATTTTTTTTTTGTTTACAATACAATGTTGCCAATGAGGATTTAACCTAGGACCTCATGCATATCCCTCACTACTATAACAAATTTAGTGGCTTTTGTGGTAAATCAATTTTATTACTTGTATTGTATAGTATAATATATATTCTTTAAGAAGTACAATATTATATATATATATATATATATAACCAAAAATTAAGGAACTTGTGGAGAAAGAAAACAAACTCACTTTATACAAAACAAAAAAATACCTTATATAAAAAAATAAAAATAAAAAGAGAGAGAAAGGAACACTCAAAGCAGGATACGTAACAAAAAAAAAAAGCAGGATATAACATCGCTACTCATCAATCTATCAATTTCTCTCTCGAACTCTCGCATGAATCGCTTTCTTTAATTCTCTTCTTTCGATTTCTATCCACGGCTAATGGTTTTTATTTTGATTAGGGTTTGATTTCTCAGTGAAAGGTGTTTAAGAGGATTAGATCAACACTCCCCTCTCTAAGCTCTACGTTTGATTTTGGGTAAGGTTTCTATTCCACACTTTTCTTCTTCAATTTTGTGGGGTTTTTCTCTGTCATGTGTGTACTTTTGTTGTTTGATGCATTCGATGCTAGTATTTGGAAGCCTCGTTTACCGTAAAAAACATTATGAACTCTTTACTCATAATGTAAAAGTTTCTTGATGCCTTCGATGCAATATCGATATGAATTGAATTTTATTCATTCATAATATATGAGGATGGATTATTAGATGCTTCGATGACCCGAAAGGAATCAAATAATATTATTTGTTATATAAATTGTTGCTAGTATTTGGATGCTTCATTGACCGTAAAAACAAACATTATGAACACTTTACTCATAATGTAAAAGTTGCTTGATGCCTTCGATGTGATCATGATATGAATTGAATTTGATTCGTTCATAATATAAGCGATGAATTATTCGATGCCTCAATGACCCGAAAGGAATCAATGAATATTATTTGTTATATAAATTGTTGATAGTATTTGGGTGCCTCGTTGACTGTAAAAAAACATTATGAATTCTCCTCATAAAGTAAAAGTTGCTTGATGACTCCGATGTGATATTAATAGGAATTGAATTTGATTCTTTCATAATATAAGAGATGAATTATTGGATGCATCAATGAACCGGAAAAAATCAATTAATATTATTTATTATATAAATTATTGATAGTATTTGGGTGCCTCATTGACCGTCAAAAAACATTATCATAGTTGTTAATCAAAAGTTGCATGATGTATTGACAAGATTCCCAAACCCAAAAAATTGAAAGCTTCTTTTTCTCTGAAAATAAAGAGTTGCGCGATAAACTTAAGCAAATGGAAAATCAAGATAGTACAAATGCGGTGTTGGCAAATGTGTTGTCATTAATGATTTGTTGGAGAAGATGTGAATGACATTTTACGAGCTGCAAGACAGGTATATTTTATTTTACTCTCCGTGTTCATATTTCGAATATTATGAAAACATCAATTAACTCGAGTTTGTAATTTGATCTCTTTTATTTTCTATAGGTTACAGATGCTTCTAGTGTTCCCGACCAAACGGATTCTCAAAGTCTGTAAACTGTTGTTTATGGCTCGGTAGGAATGTCATGTACTATGTTGTGGGTTGTAAGTCGTTGGAGTTTATTGTTTGGTAGGGATGTCATACATATGTATGTTTTTAGAGTTGTAATTTTGGGATGGATATGATTAGAAGTAACTAGTAGTTCTCTTAAGTTAATTATTTGGTGCAATTTCAATTTTGAAAGATTTAGCTAGGTGACATTGTTTTGGTGTTTTAATGTACCCCGTTAGTTTGTAAGACTTATTAGTTTTTTTAATCAATATAATGAAAATTCTCTTTTATAATTATAGTTGACTTGGTGTGTATAAAATATGCATATTGGCAAATTATTATTATTATTTAAAAAAAATGTATAATCTGTCAACAAAAAAAAAGATGCAAAAAAATAAATAAAATTCAAACCTATACCAACGGACAAATTCGTGGGTAAACCGATTTACAATAGTTTGTAATGTCCGTGGGTATAGCTCTTAGGCTAGTCCAACGCCAAAAAATACTGTTGCTATAGGCTATAGCAATAGCAAATTGCCATGGGTACAGCGAGATAAAGTAGACGGAACAAAATGCCCGTGGGTATAGGTTTTATGGCCTGTACCCACGGATTTTGGACCTTTAGCAACAGCATTTCGCCGTAGCTATATGTCAAGTTTCTTGTAGTGAGAAATTTGAGAGAAAAAACTCTTAATTTGAAATTTTCAAAATTTTATACGTCAACTATTTAAGTAGAAAACTCAGTTCACTACTTAAGTAACTGACATATAAAAATGAGAAATTTGTGAAAAAAACATCTCGTAATTTGAAAGTTTTTAAGATTTTACACGTCTACTACTTAAATAGTGAATGAATATTTTGATAATTTCATGGGGCGCCATAATGCGGGCTGGTTCAAGTCCAAACCAAAGACGATAGATTGATTTGGATGTCGAATGAGTATTTCTTTTGGCGCTTCTTGAACTTCTCCTGCATTCTTGTCCCCCTTACTCTTCCTTCACCTAATAGAATATTTTGTATGAGTGAGTGACTAAGAAATCTATTTACAAACTTGTTTTCTAAAATTTCTACCGTTATGTTAAAACTTTATTTACTTTATTGAAATAATAATAAAATTAACATCTTTGTTATTATTATTTTTGGTACAATTAACAGCTTTATTTTATCGAAATGAAAACAAAATTATTTTGATTAATAAAATGTTGAATATTTCTCGTCTGATATAAGTGCATTCATTAGTTTAATTAATAAAGTTCTTTCAAACTTTCAACTGTAACTACTAAGGTAATGTATCTTCGTGAATCGTTTTGTCGGGACAAGTAGCATTTCTCAAATTGTATTTATTACACTAGCCTTAATCATCTGGTAGGAGCAATGTTGTTAAAACCGGACCGGTCCGGCTGGGAACCGGTGCTAGTAACGGTCCGGGTAGGGGTTAAAAACGGTCAGAAGCAAAACCGGGAAAAAACCGGCCGAACCGGCTCAGAACCGAGAAAAACCGGTGAACCGGCCGGCTCAGGCGGTTCACCGGTTCGACTCTTTTTTTTTTAATTTTTTTGCCCTGGATCAAAACGACGTCGTTTTGATGTTTTTTAAAATAAAAAAAAACCATCCATGAATCAAAGAGTAATACAGAAACTTTTTGTGCTTTCAACCCTCTAAACTCTGCATTTTTCTCTACTACTTTTTGGGCTTCTGCTTTCTATGTAAAGATCAAAGTTGAAACCAATATTCACAAATAGACTATAAGAGGAGAAGAAGAAGAAGAGACAAGTAAATATTCATAAATTAAAGAACCATTAAAACACCAGATTTAAAAGAAAAGAAGAAAAGAAAAAACTTGAATGAAACTTGAGAAAAACAAGAAGGGGAGGAGGATAGTGTCTGATATATTGAGTTTGCAGAGAATAAAATAAACTAGAGTGATGGCTATGCTTCTTTCCTCTCTCATTTACCAATATTAGGGTTACGGGATATATATATATATATATATATATATATATATATATATATATATATATATATATATATATATAAGTGAATTTGGGTTAAGGATGCTTTTCCTTTTCATTGGCCCAAATAAAAACTATTACTAAAAACATATAAGCCCAACTAAAAACTATTACTAAAAACCTACTGCACTATTTTTTTATTTTTTTTTATGATTATTACTAGTAACTAGTAACTTATATTAATGTATAAGAATTAAAAATACCAAATAATTTATTAAAAATTACTACAAAATAGTTAATAATGTGAAAGTAATATGATTTTAATAGTATAAAATTATGACTATTATGTAAAAAAAATTAATATTATTTTATACATTGTAAAAATATTTTTGTTTTTACCAAAATACATTATAAAAATATTAATAAATATAATTAACCAAAAACGGTCCGACCCGGTTGAACCCCGGTCCGACCAATTGAACCTTGAACCGGTAAGTTCACCGGTTCGACGACCGGTCCGGTTCTGATTACCTTGGGTAGGAGACTTAAACTTGTGTCAATTAATAGGAGAACGTGTTACGTACGTATATTCTAACTATTTTTTCTTTTTTTAGTTTCAACCACCAGTTTAATCTGGTTCGGAGGTCAGTTCTGGCATAAGTGGTTCCAGCTCCCTTCCGATTGTAGTTGCGGGGAATCGAACCATGGTCCTCCCTACCAAGTTCAGCGTCAATCACCACTGAACTAACTAACGATTGATGATATTCTAACTATTTTAATTAACATTAAGTTGTTTTGGCAAGTAGAATTCAAAATTGTTATTATTTTTGTTCAAAAAAAAAATTGTTACTATTTGGCGGTAAAATGTAAATAAAAAACAAATTTAGAAGGAAAACAAATTAGATAAAAAAATCTAAAAATTGTTTGTTTGTTGTTGTTGTGCAATCGAGGGCTTTCCTCTGTTTACTCTCTTTCGTTCCCTCTCTCTATCTGTTTCTCTGCTAATTCTCAAAATGGATCTCTAACGCATCTTCATCCATTTTTGTTTTTTTCTTCTCTTACCTCCATTTTCATCCACTAAACGCTGCGTTTCATTCATACCAAAACTTTGCATTTTCCCGGTAATGTAATAATGTTCTCTTTTATCATTTTTGGTTATTGTATTATGTGAAATTCTCAATTTCTCGATCTTTTTTGCTTCTCCGCTTAATTGCATCTTCAACTGTCGATGATTTTGATTTGAAACTATAGGTGTTGAAATTGGGGAGTTTTTTTGTTATTAATTTTTTGTGTTTAACAGTGAATGATTTGTGGTGCAATCGGTGAATTATTAATTTCATATGGAGGATCAGGATGATGAGGATTTCTTTGATAAACTTGTTGAGGATGATGTTGGACTTCATAAGTCTGGTTATGATGATGAAGGCAATGATTCTGATGAAATCAAAGCATTTTCAAATCTAGGTGTTGGTGGTGATGATGCTTCTGCATTTGTAAATTCAAGTGTTGGTGAGGTGAAAGAGAAAGAGGATGGTGGAAATGTACATGAGAGTGGTAATTCATTTGGATTCAATGAGTTGACAGATCGTGGTGATCATGGGATGGAATCGGGGAATTCGTCGGGTTCGAGTGCGGGAAAGAATGCCGGCATTCCTAGTTCAGATGTTAAGGAAAAGGATTGGAATGCATTTAATGCTGATTCAAGTGGAGGTGTTGGGTTTGGATCTTATTATTATTACTAGTGGCCAAACGGGCACGTTACGTGCCCGTTTGTGTGATCCGCAGTTTCTATTTTGCTAACGTATATAAATTATAAATAGTAATTTATTATAAATTTGTTTTTATTTAAATTAATTTGTGTATTTTTAGTTTTCCTCAAAATAAAAATTGTAATTTATGTGCATCGGTTCACACCATAGGTAAAATAACACATGTAGATATATATATATATATATATATATATATATTTATTATCAATTATCGGTCTGTCTTTATTTAACTGGCGATCGATTTTCGAATTATCAAAGCCTTTTAGAACAACATGGTTAATTCCAATATTTATACCCTATAAATAGTTTAAAAAATAAAAAGAATATAACACATAAAATAAAATAAAAATGTTTGCTTAAAAATTACACATAAATTTGTAAATAATAATATCTATGATTGAGACCATGAGAGAAGATGAAATGATTGTAAATAATCATATATATGATGAGTAATGAGTAAAAAAAATGCATAACTGACTTAAACATTGTCATTAAAAGGTACAAAGAACCTTTTAAATAAGAGCAAAATCTTTTCCATAATTCATACTTATAATCTAAACTTGAATTCATATCATTATGAGGTTGTGTATCAACTTTGACTTACCAAATTAAATGCTTTACTTTTATTCTCTTCTTTGTGACTTTCATTTCTTTTCTTCTTTTTTTTTCCCTCGTAACATGAAGCACATGTATGTAACTTCTATTTGATGGGGTTACTGTTTTGTTTAGCCGGTTTCTTTTAGCAAACCAGCCTTCTAATTATTATTATTGAATATAACGAAATTAACTAAAAAGAATAAGAATGGATTAGCATTATGAATAAGACAAAATTAACTAAGAAGAATGAATTATAATTAGCACATTAAGAATGAAATATAATTGAAAACCTTATAAAAATTTATACAGATGTGCCCGTGTAGATTCACAACAATCAAACTACCGCAAAAACAAACAAATATCCATAAATTTTGAAGGGTAACAAAAAATTGTATTGCAGTCATTTAGCACCCCTTTGAATATCGATATGACCCCGAAATAATTTTCTTTTGCAAATCAAAGATTCACTTACAGGATGATTTTCTTTTGCACTCACATTCTACAAAACAAATAATTTTTGCACACGCATTGTTAACTATCCGGCATGTTCATATGTTCTTATTGAATATGTCTTTCTCATTCTCTTCTGTAATGCCGTACCGTTGTTTACTTTTCTCCCCAGTGCCCATGTCTTGCCGCTTTAATGTTACCATCATCGGTGTAGCCCATATGCTGCTCTATTTTTTGTTTATTTCTCTCATAATAGTTTACCTTGATGATGAACAAACACCTTCAAGTATTATGATTTTTAGAAGACCTTCATGATAAATGACATAAACTACAATCAAAGATATTGAACAAATAATTAACATGGTATAAATAAGATTAAAAAAGAAAATTTAGATATAAAAAAATAGAACACAACAAATAACAGGATAAAAACAATGGTTAAATTAATTTAACACATGCAAAGAAAAAGGAATTAAACAAACCT
This sequence comes from Trifolium subterraneum, assembly GCA_951799995.1. Lineage (NCBI taxonomy): Eukaryota > Viridiplantae > Streptophyta > Magnoliopsida > Fabales > Fabaceae > Trifolium > Trifolium subterraneum. The sequence goes on from OX637461.1 coordinate 17,414,934, forward strand.
AGATTGGAAAGAAAATTACCATGGTCAAATTCGGTCATGACAAAACAATATGGTAATTGAAGTTTTTTTTTACAATAACATGGGTATTTGAAGTTAAAAACATAACATCACACTACAAATAAAAAGAAAACAAAAACATGACTACATATTATACACATTATTGAGAACAAAATCACTATACAAAGTGAAACGTCAGAGAGGATATAAATTAAGTAATGCAAAGAAGTTTAGAACACGTCAAATTTTATTTAATTAGAGTGATATGCAACCCTTTCAAATGATTGTATAAAGTTGTAAGAAGGAAATTGCATGAAAATATTTTGTTTGCATTGTACTGTATTGTTCTATTTCCTCCATATCTTTTTTCATTTAATTTGTGCGATTGATGTTTGGAAAGGAAAGGAGAGGGTATTTATGGGGTAGAAATGCATGCAATATGTAACCGTTGATAAACTAATTGTGAAAATAAAACTGTTAAGGGTATTATTGAATTTTAAAAAAAAGGCTACACCAAAGTTTAACTCTTCCCTTTATTATTGTTATAGATTATAGATTATTAATATTATTATTATATTATATATATATATATATATATATATATATATATACTAGGAATAAACCCGTGTTTGATTAGAATACACACTTAAATTTTTTTTACAAATGGAAAATAATCTATCTATAACAATAATAAAGGGAAGACTTGAACTTTGGTGTAGCCTATTTTTTTTCCTGTTTTACCCCTTGGGTTATTTGTAATTATTATAGAAAAAAAAAAACTAAAAGTGGAAGTTGAAATTGACATATATTTCAAAAACGAAAAGTAACAGCAATATGAAATCTATAACAACAATGGATTTGGAGGAATGACATGAGAAAGAAATAGGAACATGATGCATTGCAACCACACTATTGTATAATGCACTTTTCTTGATTGATTTTTTTCCCTGTTTTGAGTTTTTTTTTCTTATTTGGCTTTATGTGTTTCTCATTTCATTTCAATTTTGATTTGAATATGATTTTCTTTTCTTTGCATATCCCAAAAACTCAAAATTGTTCGAGTGCCAAACAAGCAACCCTCCTTTTTTTTTTTCGTTATGTTTTTTTGTAGTTCTCCATTATGTATTGGTTGTTTATATTTGGCTCCACCTTCACTTTCCTTTGTTGTCTCTGTTTGTTTCCATATAGAGGGTTCCTCTTTTTTGTTGTTTTTTGTTCTTATTACTTTCTTCTTATTTCAATTGCTTTTGTTGAATGTGATCATTTTATTTTGCATTGAAACACACAATTTAGATACTTTTCTATTATGTTCTCGGTTACATATTTTTATAGGTATCTTGGAATTTTTATTAAACTTTCATTTTGTTTCAACATGTTATCAAAACAATTGATTGATTGATGTTTCTGTTTTTTTTTTTTTTTAATGTCGATGATGTTTCTCTTTGGTTCAACTAACCCATGTTTCCATTCCTTCTTCTTCATAATCCTTTCTAACACAACTTCACTGTGTGAGTATAGTTGTGTGGTCGTTAACCAAGATTGTGTGACATGAGGAAGAGAGACTTGGTGACTTGAAAAAGGTCCCTTCATTTTGCAATGACAAGGAATGATAAGGCACTCACCGACAATGTATTGTAGATGGGATAAAGTGGTAAACCATTCACGATGGTGCTTGCAGGTAAATAGTCATTTCTAATTATGGTATTTTTATTATAATCTTTATTATTTTCTAATTTTGACGCCTAACTTTCTCTTTCAATTTGATTGAAACTTTCTCCTTTGAAATTTTGATCTCTATATATATTTTGCTTGATTTCAGTGACACTGAAAGTTGAAAATTAACATGGCCTATTGACGATTCATAATAATTTGGTAAATATTCAAAACGATCTACATAGTTGGTCAATTAAATTTGCATAGTTTTCTGTGTTATTGTACATTTTAAATTCAAAACAAAGAACGATGCAACCATTCATTTATAAATTTCATTAAAGAAGACAAGAAGTAAGGACTGGAAAATGAAAAAGTGCACAACAATGTGTGAGTAATTACCACTAAATGTATGTAATTTAGTCTTTACGGGTGTTAATAGAATTTCAAATTTTTGTTAACCTTTTTTTTTTTGAAGCAAAATTTTTAGTAACCTTAGGATATATGAATATTTGATTGTTTTTACAGTAGATTATTTTGTTAACCTTAGAATTTATAAATTGCTTTTTTATCAAAATTGCATGACAGATTTACTTTTTTGTATGCTTAGGTTGCATATAATTATTCCGATGCTTAAATTTTTTATTTTGAAAAAAACAAAAATTAATGCAGCGAAGGTAAAAGGAAAGAAGCAATGAAGAAGTGACCATGAACCGCTTTCAAACTGCAGATTGCAGGTGTGATTCAACTTTCAAGTGACACTTGAGGAATCCTTTAAGGTATAACATGACAATTCAACAAACATTAATTGTTTTTCTACTTCTTTGTTTGTTCGTTTCAACAAAAATCTTGGAGTTCTAAGGATTTTCTTCAGTCAGATTTGTTTCTAATCCCAATACGACAGAATCAAACATTTTGGTTTTTTTGGTTTCTTCTTCACTCTCTTTGTATCAGCGGTGAATAAGCCTGCCGACAGTCGCTACTAGAATTTTTGGATTTCCTCAAGAAAAACTTCTCGGTTCTCTGTTGATTTATTTCTATATTCTCTCCTTTTCTTTTTTCTATAATGGTTTCCTCTCAATTTGATTATTTGCTGTATTTATGGCATTTTATTCATTTAATTTTTTGTGTTTTCAATCCCAGGGTAAAAGAGAAGAATATGTCATGATGATATTATGGCTATGAAATCACATGGATTGGGTGAAAAAATTGGGTCTTTGTGAAGGTAAATTTTGTGCTTTTTATTTGCAATGTCAATAGATCATTATGAGTCTATACAAAACATATGCCTGGGCAAATATCCTTTTATATTAGTCATTGAAATATCTTTGTTAAATTGAATTTATTGATTTAATTGTGTAATAATAATATACCAGAATGATTGAACAATGTTTTCAATCGAAAACATTGTGTCACAAAGTATCTTTCACTAATCAATAGGTACTTAGATTTTTGATTTCATGAATTTAATTATTGTGTGTGAGTGTTAATATTTATTTGACAGATCAGAAATTTGTAAAGGAAAGTAAAATATTGATGGTTGATGGATGAACATGTTACTTATCGGCTCTTCCTTCTCTTATTCTAACTTGCTGCATAATTGTTTTATTGAAAGGAAACCTGTGAAGTACAGACACTCCTCATATTAGTTGTGCCCTGTGTCGGACACATCTACGCTTAATTATGTCATCTTCTCAAATTATTATCGGTGTCGATGTGTCATGTTCGTATTGTCGGGTGTCCATGCCTCTGTTCGTGCTTCATATAAAGGAATTTTCACATTTAATTTCATTGTTGTTGTCTTATTATTTCGTATTGTTTTAATTCCATTGTTGTGTGAAAGCTAATATAACAAGTTTACCATAACTTTGTAGTTTGAATTGGGTAAATAAATAAATAAACAAAATGGTGAAGTAAACAGAACATATGAGACAAAGGAAGAGTAGAGTATGTGAGAGAGATAGATACATCATCATTGGATAAAGGTGGAGGAACCTCCAACCAATAAAAAGATAGTGAGAGAAGGCAAATTCTGAAAGACATTGGCGGGCAGATACCAAGTTAGAGAAGAGAGATAGGGCACCAAATTTGCTACAATAACAACAAGATGCTGTAAGTTAATCTCTCCACCAATAATCACTTTGTCAAATGAATATTTGAAATTGTAATTTTTGTTTTTTTGTTTTTTTATTTTCATTATTTTCCTCTTTATTTGTAGTTTGTATTTCATTACTTCAATTTGCATTAATTTTGTTTGCCTCTTTAACAAAAGGATCGACCCTATTAAAAGTTTCTAAATATGTTGGTGAACTATATTATCATTATTTGTTCCAGGTGTAATGTTTAATTTCTTTTGTAGATACTTCTACTTAACGTTTTTAGCATAATCTAAAGTATGAAATTAACTCTTAATTTTGTTGAAATTAACAGGTGTTAATACAATCTACAAATTCAACATAGTTAAAGAGGATGTTAATACATAGGGTTGAAGTTGTGCTACATCTGAAAATGGCAATTTTAGAGTAGGAACGATTAGTGGCTTGGAGTCTAACCTCAAACATTGAACCAGCAGGTAGTGAGATAAGGCAAAGATCCAAAGAAATATATTATATTAGGCAAATCATAACTAAATTAGGCAGAGGAACAATGTTACCAATTCATTGAATATGGTAGTGTAATAATATTGAAATTGTAAGGGGATTTCAAAATAGGTAGCAATTGACATGCATGAATTATTTGAAGGTACTTATATTGAAAAGATGTTTGTTTTTTGGTATGGTAAATGCTTTTCTTTTCTTTTTTATGAAATAAAATGGTTTGGTAATGCTAACAACTTGCAAGGGACTGATTTGTAAGGGACTTATTTGGAAGGTGCATTTAAAATGTGTAAATTAAGTCACTAAACTACTTGACAACAAAAATTTGATTGTATAAGTACAAAGTTTATTATTTGTTCAAGTAGAAAATGCAATGTATGTGCAGGCCACTAAGCTTCGCACTATATGTGCAAGTGTCGGGTTCGAACCGGGACACTCTATTTATTCACCTTTAAGATGAATTTTGTAGCCACTAAGCTATTTGATGAAAAAAATGCAATGTTTTATTCAGCATATTTTTTATCCTCTTATTGGGAGTCGATATTTCTCATTTTACTATAGCAATTTCTCTTTTTTTTTTCTTTCACTTATCACTTTGATGGATATCACTCGCCTAACAAATATAAAATTCAATGAAAAACAATCAATGATCCTACATATATTTTTATTTGGATTTAACATTTGTGAATGTTATTATGTGAATTAATTTAATATCGTACCACATGAAAAGAAGGCAATTATTAAGAAATAAAATTTTATTTGTATTTCATTGAAAAACAATCAATAATCATACATATATAATTTTATTTGGGTTTTATGTTTGTGAATGTTATTATTGTAGAACCTTTTATTCAAACCCAAACAAAGTAAAAACTTTTTAATTTCTTTTTTTGTTTAATACAAAAGTACTACTTTAAAATTAAAAATAAAATATATAAATAATTCAAATCAAACCAAATTATATAAAAGACTCATAGTGCAATAAAAAAAATACAAATAACAAGGCGGACACAAATAGATACATTACAACTAATGCTTTCGAATCTTTCTATAGAGTTAATTTTGGTCCTCATTTTTCACTCAAGGGTTTTTTACATTGGATTCAAATGCCTCTATATAACTCAGTTTGTTGTTTTCCAAAAATCAATTATTCATATAAAGGAGATGTATGGAAAATTGAGAACAATTTTTTATATACATTAACATAATAGAAAATGCGGACAGACGGGCACGGGATACTCTGTACGCATTTATTATGCTAACATATATTTCAGTTAATAATACAAGATAGTTCGTCTGATGGCAATACAATGAAAAATCAACTTTTGTTCTTATACATTTTCTTTTCATTTTTTATGCACATAAATTACAATTTTTATTTTGAGGGAAACTGAAAATACACAAATTAGTTTAAATAAAAATCAAATTTATAATAAATCATTGTTTAAGTTTATATACACTAGCAGAACAAAAAATACGGATCACACAAACGGGCACGGAACGTGCCCGTTTGGCCACTAGTAATTATAGTTAAATGATTAAATATTTATAAGAAACAACAACATACAACCACCCTCTATTTATAAGAATTAAAAAACCCGTAATCACAAACATACCAAAGGGTTTAAAGAACACTGAGTAAATCACTCTCCAATTTATATAATAAAACAATTAATATAGTTTTTAGCGGATCTCTTATAATATTTATAAGTTGAATATGTGAAGTGCACTTATGGTATCTCTATGTATTTTAAACATCCTCTTGTACTTCTTTAAATTTTTTTATTTTATATATAATATATATTTACCATTAAAAAAAAAATTCATTCTATACAACATGGATTCATTTGCCATTAATACTCTCCCTTAATATGTTTACAACCGCTTGACAATATATGCTTATAATTTTTTTTTATATGCCAGACAACTTGATCAACAAATTATCTTAACCAAAATAATTATTCTAGGTGAAGTAATTGTTTCTATGCTCATAAAAAAAATTGTCTTCTCTTTTCGGTTTACATTTATACGGATACAAAATTACTACAGTTGAAAATAAAGTTCCCTCTACAATGAACAAAATAAGTTTTCTATATAAGAAGATAATTTAAAATAATTTTTATATATAAGATAATTAGTTGTTTCTTCTATTGCAAAGTAACATAAAAAAAAAATAATCACATGCAATTGCGTTAAAAAAAAATATCTGAATAATAAATAATAATCACCATTTCTATTTTGTCATATTGAATTCTTTTTGTGTAAATATCTGAATAATAATTAACTAATAATTATCAATTTTTATTCTAATGTTGAAAACAATATAAGATATAACAAAATTATTTAGCATGTTGTCTATACAAAATTACATCTTATAAAATTCATAAGGTATAATGTAGTGTGGCTCACATAAAAATAAATTACACCATAAGTACTCACACAAGGAAAAAGTATAAAAAATAAATAACCAAGAAGCTATGGAATTGAGATTAGTTGCAGGCATAGAAAAAAACTCATCACATTAAAATTAAATCTCTCAACAACATAAAAAAAAAAAAAAAACCAAAATCAATAGATATATAGTCATCAACATAACCATATAAAGATATTGCATATATACTTAAAAAACAAAGGAGGAAGTCATTGTTTTTTCAATAGATATATAGTCATCAACATAACCATATAAAGAATCCCTCCGACGGAACCGTAGTAGTTAGACCTGTTTTCAAAACTCCCATCGGTATGAAGAGTGTAAAAAGGACCTTCTGCATTAGCCTTCAAGCAAAAACCTCGCTTATTCTTAACGACATGGTTAACAGCAAACAATTTCTTAAACATTTTCAAAAGTTGAAATCTAGAACAAAAGCTCCGACGGAACCGTAGTAGTTAGACCTGTTTTCAAAACTCCCATCGGTATGAAGAGTGTACAAGGGACCTTCTGCATTAGCCTTCAAGCAAAAACCTCGCTTATTCTTAACGAGGTGGTTAACAGCAAACCATTTCTTAAACATTTTCAAAAGTTGAAATCTTGAACAAAAGCTCCGACGGAACCGTAGTAGTTAGACCTGTTTTCAAAACTCCCATCGGTATGAAGAGTGTAAAAAGGACCTTCTGCATTAGCCTTCAAGCAAAAACCTCGCTTATTCTTAACGAGGTGGTCAATAGCAAACAATTTCTTAAACATTTTCAAAAGTTGAAATCTTGAACAATCCCTCCGACGGAACCGTAGTAGTTAGACCTGTTTTCAAAACTCCCATCGGTATGAAGAGTGTAAAAAGGACCTTCTGCATTAACCTTCAAGCAAAAACCTCGCTTATTCTTAACGAGGTGGTTAACAGCAAACAATTTCTTAAACATTTTCAAAAGTTGAAATCTTGAACAAAAGCTGAAATAAAGAAAGATGAAGAAGATGAAATAGAAAGAGAAATGAGTACTAACTTGGACCGGACCGGGTCAGTATGAGAATTTTTTTTTTATATATAAGGCGAAACTGTGTTTCGCTGCAAGCATTAGGCTTTTCTTTTACTTATAATAACTAGTGGCCAAACGGGCACGTTCCGTGCCCGTTTGTGTGATCCACGTTTTCTTTTTTGCTAACCTATATAAATTGTAAATAGCGGTATATTATAAATTTAATTTTTTATTTAAATTAATTTCTGTATTTTAAGTTTCCCTCAAAAATAAAAATTGTAATTTACGTACATTGGTCCACACCATAGCTAAATAATACATTGAAGGAAAAAAAAATTGGCTCCTTGAAAAGTTGCACTTGAAAAATTCATATTTTTTAGATTTTAAAATGGTACTCTAAACTGAATGTTATTCATAGATGATTTTTTCACTTGTTTCTCCTTTTATTTTCTTTCATTATAATTTTGACACATTCTTAATAGTTCACGTTGTCTTTGTTCAGTGTTCATTCTCTGCTTACTATTTCATAGTAAGTGAATGAAATATAAATTTACAATTTAGAATTGCCAATACAATTTACAATTTACGAATACAATTTCATTTAAAAAGCAAAACTACAATATTTAGAAAAATGAAAAATAAACTGTAGCATGTAAACTATGAAATTGGAAGAGAACTGGATTTAGTCATTTTGACGATGGAGGTAAACCATAACAGGCTAAAAAAATGTTAAAGTAGAGACCCCTTATAATAACTTCTTCATATATGTTTTCATCTCAAAAGCAAGCAACTATTCTCATTTCATGGTTTACTAAATCTATAAACAATAAACTCTATCAACTAAAAAGCCTACCAAAAAAATCTACTAAAATAAGTCACTGAAACAAAACAAAAAATAAATATGGAGAACCCAAAATGAAAGTAACCTTAAAAATCATCAGAGCGCAAATTGCTTCACAACCTCAATACTCTAATTTTCTTCCTCTTTCAATTTCCTCACCTTTCTTTGTTCTCATGGCACTATATTACTGTTCCAGTGAATAGAGCAAATAAATAACATGATAACCTTATAAGAAGGGCAAAAAACATATGTTATAGGGAAACCACTATGCATCAACATTTTTTAACAACTACATGTTGTTTAGATTAAAGGTGATTAAAGTTAAATATTGGGAATTTTACCAAAAGCAAAATGTAATAAATTGGGGGAATAACTAATTTTTATGATAGAAAAGTTGAATAAAAATTCCAAAACATGTTAGAAAAGTATGTAAATTGTATTACCATGCAAAATAAAATGAACACATCCAACAAAAGCAATTGAAAAAAGAACAAAAGGCAACAGAGAAAATGAACATCTATACGGCAACAAAGATAGTGAAGGTGGTGCCCAATATAAACAAATTGCGGCCATACATCGTGTCCGTCTGTGTGATCCGTTTCTTCTTATTTATCTTTCAATTTTTCTTTCTTGTATGATAGTTGCATTAGGGTTAAATTTGATAACTTTCCAATGCCTGTTACGCAAGAAAACTAATAAAAGAAAACCAACAAAATTAATTAATAGGTTGTATTACCATTGCAATTCACCAAATGAAATGACAATTAACTTCACCAAGGCATCAAAGAAATATTTATTGATCCATGTGAACCAAATGACTTGATTTCATCCTGAAAATTAAAGAATGATATATTTGTTATCATGGAATTGAAAACACATGAAGGAAAAAGAAAAAAATCAAAATGGAAACAAAAAAAATCAATCAAGGACGTATCTATCATTATACAAAAATGTGGCTACAATGATATCTCATTCCTTATTTCTTTCTCATTTCTCATTCCTTGTTCAAGCCATTAAAAAGATGTGTTTTAATTTTATAGTGCAGTTATTTTTCATTTTTGAAATGTAATCAACTTCAACTTCCACTTTTTAGTGTTGTTTTTTTTTTGGAATAACTACAATAAATGAAGGGCAAAATTGGAAAGAAAATAGGCTACACCAAACCAATGCCTTCCCTTTATTATTGTTATTATAGATACAAAAATGTGGCTACAATGATATCTCATTCCTTATTTCTTTCTCATTTCTCATTCCTTGTTCAAGCCATTAAAAAGATGTGTTTTAATCTTATAGTGCAGTTATTTTTCATTTTTGAAATGTAATCAACTTCAACTTCCACTTTTTAGTGTTGTTTTTTTTTTGGAATAACTACAATAAATGAAGGGCAAAATTGGAAAGAAAATAGGCTACACCAAACCAATGCCTTCCCTTTATTATTGTTATAGATTAATCTTATAGTGCAGTTATTTTTCATTTTTGAAATGTAATCAACTTCAACTTCCACTTTTTAGTGTTGTTTTTTTTTTGGAATAACTACAATAAATGAAGGGCAAAATTGGAAAGAAAATAGGCTACACCAAACCAATGCCTTCCCTTTATTATTGTTATAGATTATAGATAATAATAATTATAATATATATATATATATATATATATATATATATATATATATTGCCTTATGCACAACCACTCTTAACAAATGGGTGTGTGACATTTTATTTTAAGGCGTTGAACATTTTGTAGAAGAAGAATAATCAGTTTCTCAAACTTTTTGAGATCTCAGTGTGTGTCTATTTTTTTTTCTCTCCAAATTCGAAGAATGAAATTATTACAATACAAAGTTTATACTATAATGTATTGTTCATGTATGTCGATAGAACTCATAGTTTCTTAGATTCATACTTTATATTTTGCAATTATATATGCTTTCAAGTTTCTGCATAAGAAATAATTATAAAGAATTTGATCAAATTTTAGTGTATTTGCATATCACAAATTCATCCTGTGTATCTCAGAGTCGGCATAAAAAGATAATGGAGAGGTAATTGAAAAAACAATGACTTCCTCCTTTGTTTTTTAAGTATATATGGAATATCTTTATATGGTTATGTTGATGACTATATATCTATTGATTTTGGTTTTTTTTTTTTTTTTATGTTGTTGAGAGATTTAATTTTAATGTGATGAGTTTTTTTCTATGCCGTCAACTAATCTCAATTCCATAGCTTCTTGGTTCTTTATTTTTTATACTTTTTCCTTGTGTGAGTACTTATGGTGTAATTTATTTTTATGTGAGCCACACTACATTGTACCTTATGAATTTTATAAGATGTAATTTTGTATAGACAACATGCTAAATAATTTTGTTATATCTTATATTGTTTTCAACATTAGAATAAAAATTGATAATTTTTTTTTTTTTTTGAATAAACTAGATAATTGCATTAAAATAATAAAAACACTCCATCCGAGCACAAGGTGTGCCTGTCAGGAGTTAAAGAGTATTTATACAAATGTCCAGGATGTGAACAAATCCGAAATAAAGAACAAAAACCGTCAAAAAACAAGAGAACTTAAACAAAAGCCTGTCGACAATGAAACGGATTATTGCGCCAAAAGCTGTAATCAAAATCAAAGAGCACATAATTCGCTTTCAACCACCAGTAAGACTGAAGTTTGATGTGTTCAAGCAAGGCTTCAATTGTCGCATGCTTTGCTTTGAAAACACGACTGTTTCTATCCTTCCAAATTATAAATAAAGTTGCTGCCCATATTGTAGTCAGTAAAATGTGACAACTTTTAGAGAGACCTCCCATCCCACAAAATTGTGTGGAATGAGAACTCAGTGTTACCTGAAAAGCTGTTACAAAACCCAACCACCCAGAAATCAGCGCCCAAATTTTACCATAATGTTCGCATTGAAAAAATAAATGATCAACATTTTCTTCCTTCCCACATAACGTATCACAAAGAATACCCGAGCCATCTAAGATACCACGTCTAAGTAGATTGTCCTTGGTAGGTAGTTTATTCAAGAACAACCGCCACATGAACAGATTCACTTTAAGGGGCAATGATTTAACCCTCATAAACCTGTTATAGTCTTCATTTAAGTGTACATCGGACTCCGTCAAGTAAGAATATGCTGATTTGACATTATAACAAGATGATGGATGAAGTTTCCACACCCATTTATCCTGTTCAGTAACCTGCATGGAAACGTTAGAAAGACGTGTAATACATTCCTTCACCAAATCCTCCTCCCAAGCTCTTAATCCTCACCTCCACCGCCAACCCTCTCCGTTCGGCCCCCATCCTAAGTCGCACATATCCGCAACCGTGACTAACTTATTTTCCGCTAAAGCATAAAGTCTACTAAACGACCTCTCCACCGGGCCATCATCCAACCAAATTATCCTTCCAAAAAAGAGTATTTCTTCCATCTCCCACCTTCCGAACTATATTATCTACCAACCACCGCGGATCCAATAAACCTACACCCGTCCTAATATGGTTCAAAGAAAGCCACCAACATGATCCTACTCCCTCAACAAACTGAATTCTCCCTCCCTCCTGACCATATTTTAGCCTGCAAAACTTGTTTCCATAAACTGTCCTCCTCCTCAAAAATACGCCATATCCATTTACCTAAAAGAGAAAAATTAAACTCCCTAAGTCTCCTGACCCCCAAACCTCCGTTCTTCTTATTTAAACATATAGAATCCCATTTAATCCATACCATTTTCCGGTTTTCCTCACTCCCACCCCATAAAAATTGACAAAAAATAGAATTAAGGGAAGAAATGATACCTGCGGGAGCTTTGAAAAAAGAAAGAAAATAGACCGGCATAGAGGACAGGACAGATTTCAATAAGATCAGACGACCACCCATAGACAGATGCGGCCTCATGTAACCAAGAATCATTCACCTTGACACCGAACAACATACTCTTGTGAAAGTTAATTTTAAGCCCCGAAACATTTTCAAAAAGGCTTAGAACTGCCTTCAAAATTCTGATGTTAGCCCAACTTTTAGTTCCTACTAACAAAGTATCATCCGCGAACTGTAAGTGCGATACATTCACCTCATTATGATTACCAATACTATACGGCGAGTAAAGATGATTCGAAACAGCAGCATCCATCATAACATGAAGGCCCTCGGCTGCGAGAAGATACAGAAAGGGTGAAAGAGGATCCCCTTGCCGAAGGCCTCTCTCTAGAGCAAATTCATCCGTCGGACACCCATTGACAAGGACCGAGGCTGAAGCTGAAGAAACACATTCCATAATCCAACCCCGCCACCTACTCGAAAACTGCATTTTAAACATCACTTCATCTAAATACTCCCAATCCACTGAATCATACGCCTTCTCAAAGTCAACCTTAAACATGAGTAATTCTTTTTTACTTCTTTTAGCATCGTCAACAATTTCATTAGCGATTAAAACACCATCTAAAATTTGACGACCTTTAATATAAGCAGACTGAGTCTGGGACACCACATTTCCAATAACATTTTTCAGTCTATTTGCTAACACTTTAGAAAGGATTTTGTAAATACTGCTTACCAAGGCAATAGGCCGAAAATCTGCTACTCGCTGAGGACACTCAACTTTTGGAATAAGAGCAATAAAAGTGGAGTTGAGTCCTTTCGAAAGAACACCCTGTCGATGGAATTCGGAGAAAAAGTTCAACAGGTCGATCTTCACTAAGTCCCAGAAATCCTTATAAAAACCAAGATTGACCCCATCCGGTCCCGGGCTTTTGAAACTGTCACATTCCCAGACTGCGGTTTTGATTTCATCCAATAGAAAAGGTTTAACGAGATCAATCCTATCCTGTTCCGAAACCGATTTAAAACTCATGTTACTAATGTCAGGCCGAGCATGAAGCTTCTTTTGAAAATGTTGACGAAAATGATCAAAAATCAGATGTCTCACTTCAGCCACACCTTCAATACGATTACCATCTACTTCAAAAGAAACAATCGAATTACCATGTCTTCGTGCCGACATAATGCCGTGAAAATTTTTTGTGTTAGCATCTCCTTCTTGTAACCAAGTAATGCGCGACTTTTGCCAGTTTGCACTCGCCTGAATTTTTGATAGGCCCATAATCTCGGAAGGTAGCAGCCTCGCCTCAAGCTCCTCATTGTTAGCTAAGGCTCGGTTTTCTCTAGCACAATCGAGTTCCTCCAACCTGTTAGTTGCTACCTGAATTTTACTATCAATATTAGCAGTATGATTCTGATGCCAGCTTTTCAGTTCATATTTAATAAGTTTGAGTTTCTCCTTAAGAATAAAGCCACTCCAGCCGAAAAAAATCATATTCTTCCATTTAGCATTAATAAAATCTAAGTACCCCGGAATATCCACCCAACATTTCATCATACGCAACGGACGAGGCCCCCAATTTTGATTATCAATAGTCAAAATAATGGGACAATGATCTGAAATAGTCCGAGGTAAAGCTGATTGTAAGCAATTAGGAAAAGAATTCAACCAGACTTCAGAAAGCAAAAAACGATCTAACCTGCTCATGCAAGAGCCATCGTCACGATACCATGTAAACTTTCTACCAAATAAAGGTAGATCAATAAGATTAGAACCATCTATGAAGAGATCGAAAGAAGAACAATCCACCGAACTATAAGACGGAGTGCGAACAAGGCTACATCGCTCCTCGGCATTGCGAATAGCATTGAAATCACCCACCACACACCAAGCTATCAAGTGATGCCGCTGCACCATCATCTTCAAAGCATTCCATAACCAAACCCTTCTCTGTTCATCGCAAGAAGCATAAATATTGGCCAAGAAAAAATTGGTCTGAGATTGAATGTAATCTATAACAATAATAAAGGGAAGACTTGAACTTTGGTGTAGCCTATTTTTTTTTCCTGTTTTACCCCTTGGGTTATTTGTAATTATTATAGAAAAAAAAAACTAAAAGTGGAAGTTGAAATTGACATATATTTCAAAAACGAAAAGTAACAGCAATATGAAATCTATAACAACAATGGATTTGGAGGAATGACATGAGAAAGAAATAGGAACATGATGCATTGCAACCACACTATTGTATAATGCACTTTTCTTGATTGATTTTTTTCCCTGTTTTGAGTTTTTTTTTCTTATTTGGCTTTATGTGTTTCTCATTTCATTTCAATTTTGATTTGAATATGATTTTCTTTTCTTTGCATATCCCAAAAACTCAAAATTGTTCGAGTGCCAAACAAGCAACCCTCCTTTTTTTTTTCGTTATGTTTTTTTGTAGTTCTCCATTATGTATTGGTTGTTTATATTTGGCTCCACCTTCACTTTCCTTTGTTGTCTCTGTTTGTTTCCATATAGAGGGTTCCTCTTTTTTGTTGTTTTTTGTTCTTATTACTTTCTTCTTATTTCAATTGCTTTTGTTGAATGTGATCATTTTATTTTGCATTGAAACACACAATTTAGATACTTTTCTATTATGTTTTGGGTTACATATTTTTATAGGTATCTTGGAATTTTTATTCAACTTTCATTTTGTTTCAACATGTTATCAAAACAATTGATTGATTGATGTTTCTGTTTTTTTTTTTTTTAATGTCGATGATGTTTCTCCTTGGTTCAACTAACCCATGTTTCCATTCCTTCTTCTTCATAATCCTTTCTAACACAACTTCACTGTGTGAGTATAGTTGTGTGGTCGTTAACCAAGATTGTGTGACATGAGGAAGAGAGACTTGGTGACTTGAAAAAGGTCCCTTCATTTTGCAATGACAAGGAATGATAAGGCACTCACCGACAATGTATTGTAGATGGGATAAAGTGGTAAACCATTCACGATGGTGCTTGCAGGTAAATAGTCATTTCTAATTATGGTATTTTTATTATAATCTTTATTATTTTCTAATTTTGACGCCTAACTTTCTCTTTCAATTTGATTGAAACTTTCTCCTTTGAAATTTTGATCTCTATATATATTTTGCTTGATTTCAGTGACACTGAAAGTTGAAAATTAACATGGCCTATTGACGATTCATAATAATTTGGTAAATATGCAAAACGATCTACATAGTTGGTCAATTAAATTTGCATAGTTTTCTGTGTTATTGTACATTTTGAATTCAAAACAAAGAACGATGCAACCATTCATTTATAAATTTCATTAAAGAAGACAAGAAGTAAGGACTGGAAAATGAAAAAGTGCACAACAATGTGTGAGTAATTACCACTAAATGTATGTAATTTAGTCTTTACGGGTGTTAATAGAATTTCAAATTTTTGTTAACCTTTTTTTTTTTGAAGCAAAATTTTTAGTAACCTTAGGATATATGAATATTTGATTGTTTTTACAGTAGATTATTTTGTTAACCTTAGAATTTATAAATTGTTTTTTTATCAAAATTGCATGACAGATTTACTTTTTTGTATGCTTAGGTTGCATATAATTATTCCGATGCTTAAATTTTTTATTTTGAAAAAAACAAAAATTAATGCAGCGAAGGTAAAAGGAAAGAAGCAATGAAGAAGTGACCATGAACCGCTTTCAAACTGCAGATTGCAGGTGTGATTCAACTTTCAAGTGACACTTGAGGAATCCTTTAAGGTATAACATGACAATTCAACAAACATTAATTGTTTTTCTACTTCTTTGTTTGTTCGTTTCAACAAAAATCTTGGAGTTCTAAGGATTTTCTTCAGTCAGATTTGTTTCTAATCCCAATACGACAGAATCAAACATTTTGGTTTTTTTGGTTTCTTCTTCACTCTCTTTGTATCAGCGGTGAATAAGCCTGCCGACAGTCGCTACTAGAATTTTTGGATTTCCTCAAGAAAAACTTCTCGGTTCTCTGTTGATTTATTTCTATATTCTCTCCTTTTCTTTTTTCTATAATGGTTTCCTCTCAATTTGATTATTTGCTGTATTTATGGCATTTTATTCATTTAATTTTTTGTGTTTTCAATCCCAGGGTAAAAGAGAAGAATATGTCATGATGATATTATGGCTATGAAATCACATGGATTGGGTGAAAAAATTGGGTCTTTGTGAAGGTAAATTTTGTGCTTTTTATTTGCAATGTCAATAGATCATTATGAGTCTATACAAAACATATGCCTGGGCAAATATCCTTTTATATTAGTCATTGAAATATCTTTGTTAAATTGAATTTATTGATTTAATTGTGTAATAATAATATACCAGAATGATTGAACAATGTTTTCAATCGAAAACATTGTGTCACAAAGTATCTTTCACTAATCAATAGGTACTTAGATTTTTGATTTCATGAATTTAATTATTGTGTGTGAGTGTTAATATTTATTTGACAGATCAGAAATTTGTAAAGGAAAGTAAAATATTGATGGTTGATGGATGAACATGTTACTTATCGGCTCTTCCTTCTCTTATTCTAACTTGCTGCATAATTGTTTTATTGAAAGGAAACCTGTGAAGTACAGACACTCCTCATATTAGTTGTGCCCTGTGTCGGACACATCTACGCTTAATTATGTCATCTTCTCAAATTATTATCGGTGTCGATGTGTCATGTTCGTATTGTCGGGTGTCCATGCCTCTGTTCGTGCTTCATATAAAGGAATTTTCACATTTAATTTCATTGTTGTTGTCTTATTATTTCGTATTGTTTTAATTCCATTGTTGTGTGAAAGCTAATATAACAAGTTTACCATAACTTTGTAGTTTGAATTGGGTAAATAAATAAATAAACAAAATGGTGAAGTAAACAGAACATATGAGACAAAGGAAGAGTAGAGTATGTGAGAGAGATAGATACATCATCATTGGATAAAGGTGGAGGAACCTCCAACCAATAAAAAGATAGTGAGAGAAGGCAAATTCTGAAAGACATTGGCGGGCAGATACCAAGTTAGAGAAGAGAGATAGGGCACCAAATTTGCTACAATAACAACAAGATGCTGTAAGTTAATCTCTCCACCAATAATCACTTTGTCAAATGAATATTTGAAATTGTAATTTTTGTTTTTTTGTT
Organism: Trifolium subterraneum; assembly: GCA_951799995.1. NCBI lineage: Eukaryota > Viridiplantae > Streptophyta > Magnoliopsida > Fabales > Fabaceae > Trifolium > Trifolium subterraneum. The sequence continues at coordinate 17,432,431 of OX637461.1, forward strand.
TTTTTATTTTCATTATTTTCCTCTTTATTTGTAGTTTGTATTTCATTACTTCAATTTGCATTAATTTTGTTTGCCTCTTTAACAAAAGGATCGACCCTATTAAAAGTTTCTAAATATGTTGGTGAACTATATTATCATTATTTGTTCCAGGTGTAATGTTTAATTTCTTTTGTAGATACTTCTACTTAACGTTTTTAGCATAATCTAAAGTATGAAATTAACTCTTAATTTTGTTGAAATTAACAGGTGTTAATACAATCTACAAATTCAACATAGTTAAAGAGGATGTTAATACATAGGGTTGAAGTTGTGCTACATCTGAAAATGGCAATTTTAGAGTAGGAACGATTAGTGGCTTGGAGTCTAACCTCAAACATTGAACCAGCAGGTAGTGAGATAAGGCAAAGATCCAAAGAAATATATTATATTAGGCAAATCATAACTAAATTAGGCAGAGGAACAATGTTACCAATTCATTGAATATGGTAGTGTAATAATATTGAAATTGTAAGGGGATTTCAATGTACGTAGCAATTGACATGCATGAATTATTTGAAGGTACTTATATTGAAAAGATGTTTGTTTTTTGGTATGGTAAATGCTTTTCTTTTCTTTTTTATGAAATAAAATGGTTTGGTAATGCTAACAACTTGCAAGGGACTGATTTGTAAGGGACTTATTTGGAAGGTGCATTTAAAATGTGTAAATTAAGTCACTAAACTACTTGACAACAAAAATTTGATTGTATAAGTACAAAGTTTATTATTTGTTCAAGTAGAAAATGCAATGTATGTGCAGGCCACTAAGCTTCGCACTATATGTGCAAGTGTCGGGTTCGAACCGGGACACTCTATTTATTCACCTTTAAGATGAATTTTGTAGCCACTAAGCTATTTGATGAAAAAAATGCAATGTTTTATTCAGCATATTTTTTATCCTCTTATTGGGAGTCGATATTTCTCATTTTACTATAGCAATTTCTTTTTTTTTTCTTTCTTTCACTTATCACTTTGATGGATATCACTCGCCTAACAAATATAAAATTCAATGAAAAACAATCAATGATCCTACATATATTTTTATTTGGATTTAACATTTGTGAATGTTATTATGTGAATTAATTTAATATCGTACCACATGAAAAGAAGGCAATTATTAAGAAATAAAATTTTATTTGTATTTCATTGAAAAACAATCAATAATCATACATATATAATTTTATTTGGGTTTTATGTTTGTGAATGTTATTATTGTAGAACCTTTTATTCAAACCCAAACAAAGTAAAAACTTTTTAATTTCTTTTTTTGTTTAATACAAAAGTACTACTTTAAAATTAAAAATAAAATATATAAATAATTCAAATCAAACCAAATTATATAAAAGACTCATAGTGCAATAAAAAAAATACAAATAACAAGGCGGACACAAATAGATACATTACAACTAATGCTTTCGAATCTTTCTATAGAGTTAATTTTGGTCCTCATTTTTCACTCAAGGGTTTTTTACATTGGATTCAAATGCCTCTATATAACTCAGTTTGTTGTTTTCCAAAAATCAATTATTCATATAAAGGAGATGTATGGAAAATTGAGAACAATTTTTTATATACATTAACATAATAGAAAATGCGGACAGACGGGCACGGGATACTCTGTACGCATTTATTATGCTAACATATATTTCAGTTAATAATACAAGATAGTTCGTCTGATGGCAATACAATGAAAAATCAACTTTTGTTCTTATACATTTTCTTTTCATTTTTTATGCACATAAATTACAATTTTTATTTTGAGGGAAACTGAAAATACACAAATTAGTTTAAATAAAAATCAAATTTATAATAAATCATTGTTTAAGTTTATATACACTAGCAGAACAAAAAATACGGATCACACAAACGGGCACGGAACGTACCCGTTTGGCCACTAGTTACCATTAATTATTAGGCAATTTTCCACACGAATCGAAGACCACACATTCACAACACACGGATTCCATAATGTAATAATTCCTCTTGACGCTCCCACCGATGGAACAAACGAAAAATTAACCTCACCTGGACCTCAAAGAGAAAGAATTAAGCTATCATCCACCACCTCCATTTTACTCTCTTGAATGCACAAGATATCCACCCTCTTCTCTAACACCAACTTCCTAATCTCCCGTCTCTTCTCTAACGCCCCTAACCCGCGCACATTAAATGATAAAATCTTCATAACAACCACCCACACCCTCACCGCCCTACACCCTCCACCACCGAGAACTACTTCCTCATCTTCCCACCCTGCATCTTACTACCTCCTTTTCCTTTAACTAAAGCTTGAAACCGATTATCACATTTCACCCCCAGTTTTTCTCCAACTTCATTAATATCTTCTTGAATCTGTTTCTCATTTCCATGTAAAATAAACCAATTGTTCCAATCCTGAGAATTGATAGTATTTTTAGAATTATTGGGCCCAACCGAAAACGAAGTGCAATTGTCTCCATGTGCATTAGCTTTGGATGAACATCTCGATACCTGCTTGTTTTTAGCTTTTTTCAGTGATTGTATCAACCTATGTCGTTCGGTTTCCGAAAGTCTTGCCATTTTCCTTATACCATACACCGATGGAACACGAATCTTCTTCTTAAGTTTGCGATTGGAATGACCGCTCGCGGGAGCTGAAGCAACAGAACCTGTCGAATGTTTGTGCGATATCTGATCCTTCTTTGCTGTAGAAGATGCCTGCTTGCCACTCTTGCAGCCACCTTTGTTAACTTCATTGTTAATATTATTATTCAAAGAATTTGCCCAATCTTCTTGTAAATGTTGAACAAACTCTTCAATAAAAGGATCATCATCTTGCATCACTGTGTGCAAAGAGAATTGAGAATCATTGTCATCTTCTTCTTCCACTAAGCATGCATCTTTCGCAAAACCAAAACCCGGGTCGTCAATAATACAGATATTAGTCTCAATATTATTAATCCGTACTTTGACAGACACATTAATTTCCTTCATAGAAGTAGTAACAATAAGAATTCTTGCGAAATCCATTCTTTGTTTAGATACAGTACACTCATCAATCAACAAAAGTCGGCCTTGAGATTCGACCAATTCCGCGAAAAATATTGGATTCCATGCAATTAGTGGTACCCCATAACACCGAATCCACGCACCTCTTTCATAAACCTGAGACATCTCTTGAGACCAAGGAATACAATCATCAAGAAAATTATCAATAATACCCTAGGTTGATTGGATAAAAGTAGCCAAAAGAGCCTTATCACAAGAGGTTAGAAGCACCTTATCACCTCTCATGGCTATGAGCTTGAGGTTAATGAGACCAGCATCTACCAAAGATTGTTGAACCGATGCCACTAGATGTCCATTCTTAATGCGAGCAACATAACAATTTGATAACCAAACCACATCTTCTTGCAACGGTAAGTAATTCATCACAACCTCCTCCACCCCGTGATTCCTCTCTTTCACTACACCACCACTCGATTCTCCTATAATCAGCCCCCTACCTCCGGAATCGCCTTGTTCTCCACCTTCGGAACCCACTTCATCTTGTCATCACCCTCTTTAATATTCGACTTCTCCCTCACCGAATCCCTTGCACCCTCTACCCCAACTTTCAAATTTTCAACTAGTTTCTCCTGTGGCTCATTCTCCCAATCACCTCCTTCACCCTTCCCCTTCTCCTCTTTAACAAAACGGTCATACTTCGCAATATTAGCACACAGTTTCTGTTCCCAAAAAACTACATTGTTAAGAGCTTTCTGGAGCTTAATGATATCCTTAACTTTAGCAAATTTAACAAAACCATAACTATGTCCCTGTACATTCTTGTAACGAGAAACAAACAAATCCTCTAAAATCCCACATACTTCTAATCCCTTCTTCAATTCAATATAAGGTAATTTCTCAGGAAAATTGGATATGTAAAAAACAGATGAAACCTGAGGTTTTGCAGTTGAACTCAAAATAGTAACGTTCATGGCAACACGACGGAGTCCAGTATTGCGATTACCCTTGTTGCTGCTCGGATGATCATGTTCTTGATTCATGAATGCATTGGCCCTATTCCGATACCCGCGATTGCCTTCCTGCGTGCGATACTCACCACGATCGCGCCTACGTGAAATTGGACGACCTCTCTCCTGAACCGAGTTAGCCCTATTACACTGGAAAAGGTGAGCATCATAGGATCGATGATCATCGTAATGCCGTTGATGATAAGGACCATAGTCACCTCTCGAATTGTCTCTGTAAGCATACCTGTCGTCGAAGTCCCTGCCTTGCCGATACCTGTCTTGTCCAAACCTAGTCGGTCGCGATGCTTTCCTCCTTCGCCGACTCACCCAAGTCCACTCACCCTGACCCTCCCCAATCTCTGCCTCCCTGGCATATGACCCATACCCCCCGTGTTTACGTTCTACCGGTGACAGTGACCGGCGCGATGGCCACCATTGATGTCGGCGATCACCACGCCAGTCGCGCTCTGTCTCTCTCTCGTCTCTCATATGGCTTCGTGTTTCAACAAATTCAAAAATTCTATTCTGCTACTAATCTATTCTTTGTCTTCACTGTTGATCCACCACCACCGTCCTTGTCCCTCTCTCTCATCGCCGTCTTTCACACTCGCTCTCCACCGATACCATCGTCCCAGATCTGTAAGGCTTCGACCGCCGGATCAAAAGAACGAAGCCGGTGTGGTGCAGAACGGTTGCGATCGAAGAAGAAGCGGGTTGCAATCGATGAACGAAGCGGGTTGCGATCGATGAACGAAGCGGGTTGCGATCGATGAATTTTCACAGATGTTCCATCGTGGAGATATCCTTTTGTTTGATTGTTTGAGAAAGAGAAGAAGCTGTGTAGAAGTTGGTGGTTCTCAGAAACGGTTGACGACGGCGGTGGAGTGGATCGTTAGTTAATTATTATTCAGATATCTACACAAAAAGAATTCAATATGACAAAATAGAAATGGTGATTATTATTTATTATTCAGATTTTTTTTTTAACGCAATTGCATGTTATTATTTTTTTTTTTTATGTTACTTTGCAATAGAAAAAACAACTAATTATCTTATATATAAAAATTATTTTAAATTATCTTCTTATATAGAAAAATTATTTTGTTCATTGTAGAGGGAACTTTATTTTCAACTGTAGTAATTTTGTATCCGTATAAATGTAAACTAAAAAGAGAAGACAATTTTTTTTATGAGCATAGAAACAATTACTTCACCTAGAATAATTATTTTGGTTAAGATAATTTGTTGTTCAAGTTGTCTGGCATATAAAAAAAACTTATAAGCATATATTGTCATTTTAGACTATATTAATGTAGTTTTATATGTTTGGTGGATTAAATCTCTAAACTGCCAAGAATACCTCAACTATTGGATAATTTGAAAAAAATAATATATTAGTAATACAACTTTCTTATCTTATGATTAACTCCCATTATAAAAACTAGTGGCCAAACGGGCACGTTCCGTGCCCGTTTGTGTGATCCGTATTTTTTGTTCTGCTAGTGTATATAAACTTAAACAATGATTTATTATAAATTTGATTTTTATTTAAACTAATTTGTGTATTTTCAGTTTCCCTCAAAATAAAAATTGTAATTTATGTGCATAAAAAATGAAAAGAAAATGTATAAGAACAAAAGTTGATTTTTCATTGTATTGCCATCAGACGAACTATCTTGTATTATTAACTGAAATATATGTTAGCATAATAAATGCGTACAGAGTATCCCGTGCCCGTCTGTCCGCATTTTCTATTATGTTAATGTATATAAAAAATTGTTCTCAATTTTCCATACATCTCCTTTATATGAATAATTGATTTTTGGAAAACAACAAACTGAGTTATATAGAGGCATTTGAATCCAATGTAAAAAACCCTTGAGTGAAAAATGAGGACCAAAATTAACTCTATAGAAAGATTCGAAAGCATTAGTTGTAATGTATCTATTTGTGTCCGCCTTGTTATTTGTATTTTTTTTATTGCACTATGAGTCTTTTATATAATTTGGTTTGATTTGAATTATTTATATATTTTATTTTTAATTTTAAAGTAGTACTTTTGTATTAAACAAAAAAAGAAATTAAAAAGTTTTTACTTTGTTTGGGTTTGAATAAAAGGTTCTACAATAATAACATTCACAAACATAAAACCCAAATAAAATTATATATGTATGATTATTGATTGTTTTTCAATGAAATACAAATAAAATTTTATTTCTTAATAATTGCCTTCTTTTCATGTGGTACGATATTAAATTAATTCACATAATAACATTCACAAATGTTAAATCCAAATAAAAATATATGTAGGATCATTGATTGTTTTTCATTGAATTTTATATTTGTTAGGCGAGTGATATCCATCAAAGTGATAAGTGAAAGAAAGAAAAAAAAAAGAAATTGCTATAGTAAAATGAGAAATATCGACTCCCAATAAGAGGATAAAAAATATGCTGAATAAAACATTGCATTTTTTTCATCAAATAGCTTAGTGGCTACAAAATTCATCTTAAAGGTGAATAAATAGAGTGTCCCGGTTCGAACCCGACACTTGCACATATAGTGCGAAGCTTAGTGGCCTGCACATACATTGCATTTTCTACTTGAACAAATAATAAACTTTGTACTTATACAATCAAATTTTTGTTGTCAAGTAGTTTAGTGACTTAATTTACACATTTTAAATGCACCTTCCAAATAAGTCCCTTACAAATCAGTCCCTTGCAAGTTGTTAGCATTACCAAACCATTTTATTTCATAAAAAAGAAAAGAAAAGCATTTACCATACCAAAAAACAAACATCTTTTCAATATAAGTACCTTCAAATAATTCATGCATGTCAATTGCTACGTACATTGAAATCCCCTTACAATTTCAATATTATTACACTACCATATTCAATGAATTGGTAACATTGTTCCTCTGCCTAATTTAGTTATGATTTGCCTAATATAATATATTTCTTTGGATCTTTGCCTTATCTCACTACCTGCTGGTTCAATGTTTGAGGTTAGACTCCAAGCCACTAATCGTTCCTACTCTAAAATTGTCATTTTCAGATGTAGCACAACTTCAACCCTATGTATTAACATCCTCTTTAACTATGTTGAATTTGTAGATTGTATTAACACCTGTTAATTTCAACAAAATTAAGAGTTAATTTCATACTTTAGATTATGCTAAAAACGTTAAGTAGAAGTATCTACAAAAGAAATTAAACATTACACCTGGAACAAATAATGATAATATAGTTCACCAACATATTTAGAAACTTTTAATAGGGTCGATCCTTTTGTTAAAGAGGCAAACAAAATTAATGCAAATTGAAGTAATGAAATACAAACTACAAATAAAGAGGAAAATAATGAAAATAAAAAAACAAAAAAACAAAAATTACAATTTCAAATATTCATTTGACAAAGTGATTATTGGTGGAGAGATTAACTTACAGCATCTTGTTGTTATTGTAGCAAATTTGGTGCCCTATCTCTCTTCTCTAACTTGGTATCTGCCCGCCAATGTCTTTCAGAATTTGCCTTCTCTCACTATCTTTTTATTGGTTGGAGGTTCCTCCACCTTTATCCAATGATGATGTATCTATCTCTCTCACATACTCTACTCTTCCTTTGTCTCATATGTTCTGTTTACTTCACCATTTTGTTTATTTATTTACCCAATTCAAACTACAAAGTTATGGTAAACTTGTTATATTAGCTTTCACACAACAATGGAATTAAAACAATACGAAATAATAAGACAACAACAATGAAATTAAATGTGAAAATTCCTTTATATGAAGCACGAACAGAGGCATGGACACCCGACAATACGAACATGACACATCGACACCGATAATAATTTGAGAAGATGACATAATTAAGCGTAGATGTGTCCGACACAGGGCACAACTAATATGAGGAGTGTCTGTACTTCACAGGTTTCCTTTCAATAAAACAATTATGCAGCAAGTTAGAATAAGAGAAGGAAGAGCCGATAAGTAACATGTTCATCCATCAACCATCAATATTTTACTTTCCTTTACAAATTTCTGATCTGTCAAATAAATATTAACACTCACACACAATAATTAAATTCATGAAATCAAAAATCTAAGTACCTATTGATTAGTGAAAGATACTTTGTGACACAATGTTTTCGATTGAAAACATTGTTCAATCATTCTGGTATATTATTATTACACAATTAAATCAATAAATTCAATTTAACAAAGATATTTCAATGACTAATATAAAAGGATATTTGCCCAGGCATATGTTTTGTATAGACTCATAATGATCTATTGACATTGCAAATAAAAAGCACAAAATTTACCTTCACAAAGACCCAATTTTTTCACCTAATCCATGTGATTTCATAGCCATAATATCATCATGACATATTCTTCTCTTTTACCCTGGGATTGAAAACACAAAAAATTAAATGAATAAAATGCCATAAATACAGCAAATAATCAAATTGAGAGGAAACCATTATAGAAAAAAGAAAAGGAGAGAATATAGAAATAAATCAACAGAGAACCGAGAAGTTTTTCTTGAGGAAATCCAAAAATTCTAGTAGCGACTGTTGGCAGGCTTATTCACCGCTGATACAAAGAGAGTGAAGAAGAAACCAAAAAAACCAAAATGTTTGATTCTGTCGTATTGGGATTAGAAACAAATCTGACTGAAGAAAATCCTTAGAACTCCAAGATTTTTGTTGAAACGAACAAACAAAGAAGTAGAAAAACAATTAATGTTTGTTGAATTGTCATGTTATACCTTAAAGGATTCCTCAAGTGTCACTTGAAAGTTGAATCACACCTGCAATCTGCAGTTTGAAAGCGGTTCATGGTCACTTCTTCATTGCTTCTTTCCTTTTACCTTCGCTGCATTAATTTTTGTTTTTTTCAAAATAAAAAATTTAAGCATCGGAATAATTATATGCAACCTAAGCATACAAAAAAGTAAATCTGTCATGCAATTTTGATAAAAAAGCAATTTATAAATTCTAAGGTTAACAAAATAATCTACTGTAAAAACAATCAAATATTCATATATCCTAAGGTTACTAAAAATTTTGCTTCAAAAAAAAAAGGTTAACAAAAATTTGAAATTCTATTAACACCCGTAAAGACTAAATTACATACATTTAGTGGTAATTACTCACACATTGTTGTGCACTTTTTCATTTTCCAGTCCTTACTTCTTGTCTTCTTTAATGAAATTTATAAATGAATGGTTGCATCGTTCTTTGTTTTGAATTCAAAATGTACAATAACACAGAAAACTATGCAAATTTAATTGACCAACTATGTAGATCGTTTTGAATATTTACCAAATTATTATGAATCGTCAATAGGCCATGTTAATTTTCAACTTTCAGTGTCACTGAAATCAAGCAAAATATATATAGAGATCAAAATTTCAAAGGAGAAAGTTTCAATCAAATTGAAAGAGAAAGTTAGGCGTCAAAATTAGAAAATAATAAAGATTATAATAAAAATACCATAATTAGAAATGACTATTTACCTGCAAGCACCATCGTGAATGGTTTACCACTTTATCCCATCTACAATACATTGTCTGTGAGTGCCTTATCATTCCTTGTCATTGCAAAATGAAGGGACCTTTTTCAAGTCACCAAGTCTCTCTTCCTCATGTCACACAATCTTGGTTAACGACCACACAACTATACTCACACAGTGAAGTTGTGTTAGAAAGGATTATGAAGAAGAAGGAATGGAAACATGGGTTAGTTGAACCAAAGAGAAACATCATCGACATTAAAAAAAAAAAAAAACAGAAACATCAATCAATCAATTGTTTTGATAACATGTTGAAACAAAATGAAAGTTGAATAAAAATTCCAAGATACCTATAAAAATATGTAACCCAAAACATAATAGAAAAGTATCTAAATTGTGTGTTTCAATGCAAAATAAAATGATCACATTCAACAAAAGCAATTGAAATAAGAAGAAAGTAATAAGAACAAAAAACAACAAAAAAGAGGAACCCTCTATATGGAAACAAACAGAGACAACAAAGGAAAGTGAAGGTGGAGCCAAATATAAACAACCAATACATAATGGAGAACTACAAAAAAACATAACGAAAAAAAAGAAGGAGGGTTGCTTGTTTGGCACTCGAACAATTTTGAGTTTTTGGGATATGCAAAGAAAAGAAAATCATATTCAAATCAAAATTGAAATGAAATGAGAAACACATAAAGCCAAATAAGAAAAAAAAACTCAAAACAGGGAAAAAAATCAATCAAGAAAAGTGCATTATACAATAGTGTGGTTGCAATGCATCATGTTCCTATTTCTTTCTCATGTCATTCCTCCAAATCCATTGTTGTTATAGATTTCATATTGCTGTTACTTTTCGTTTTTGAAATATATGTCAATTTCAACTTCCACTTTTAGTTTTTTTTTTCTATAATAATTACAAATAACCCAAGGGGTAAAACAGGAAAAAAAATAGGCTACACCAAAGTTCAAGTCTTCCCTTTATTATTGTTATAGATATATGATTGACTCTTTCGAGAGGTCAACCCCTTAAATGAATTTCAATTATCTCGAGTGGATTAGTCTCTGCAATTGCGTGGGTATAAAAAAAATATGGTTGACTCCGTGATATTATGAATGAATAAAAAGAACTTTTTGTTAAGCGGTTGTAAACATATTAAGGGAGAGTATTAGTGGCAAATGAATCCATGTTGTATAGAATGAATTTTTTTTTAATGGTAAATATATTATATATAAAATAAAAAAATTTAAAGAAGTACAAGATGATAATAAGTACTTTTAACCATGATTCTCCTAACATATTGCCAAATACAATAGCAGTGATACCATAGCAGTGACAATGTTCATTCTTCCTAAAGAGGTATGACAAAATGATGATATCTTCATCATAGGCTTTAAACCAATCATCCAATGTCATAGAAACTTCCTTAATCATGGTATCTATTTGGGTAATAACAGTATTTGATCCATATGTATATGTTCTGAACAAGGCCAACAAATTTGATAGCTTCAAGTTAAGGATTATTGAATTTGCAACAGGTATCCACTCTTTTTTTGTAAACTTATTGAAAGTTTCAATAAAAATGAGTGAGCAGACATTTCCAATTGGCTTTCTCATTCTCCTATGGACAAAATGCTTAATTCCTATGACATGAACTATAACAAAAACTTCAATTTCAATAGCAAAATGCACGGTCAACAAAGGTGATGGTGTTATCGTCCCATATGATTGAGATTTATCATGATATGCCTCTTGATTAGGAATAAAAAAGCTAATATTCAGAAATTGATCATATCAAAGTTCACAACCTCATCTGGTTCCAATATTAGAGTAATAATAAGACCATTTGATTCCTTTCTCATGATTGCTTCTCTATGAAAAATAATTATGGGTGTTATTTGCTTTAAAAACAATACATAACTAACCTTTTTCCATTTCCAACCAATATGATTGTGATTCTTCTTATGTCTAGCATCAGTTCCCATGCACATGCAACCAACACGAGAAAGCTCAAAACAATTTCTTCTATCACCAAGCATACGACACTCTTGAAATACCCTGGTATAAGCATTTGGTGTGCTATAATAAATTGATTTTTGTGTTTTCCCTTTAAATCCTCAAAAAATAGAAGACAAGATTCACAGCTATTGTGCAGAAACCATGAAGCCATTACTCCTATGCACATGGAATGATAACTAGCAGGACACCTATCACCACAAGTTAAGGTTCCACTTATGCTATAAGGACAACATCTATAGCCGTTTATGTCAACACCATCTTCATAATTATATTTATCAGGATGTTTCCTAACCTTTAATTCTAAAATATAGTGCATAGTTTTCTCATCTACAAAATGAGCGTGTCTTCCACAATACCAAAAATCCAAATGGCACAAACTCATCATGTTGAATAAGGTATAGTGACCAGGCACGATGCACATCATATTCATGCCTTTGAACAAATCAAAATCAACAAAGTCATGCCCATTATTAGTGCACTCAATAGTAGGGAAGGCAACCCAAACTGTCACTGGACTCTTTGACATTTGATCAAATATTTGGAGGGTAGAGGGAAGCAACCTATATGCAACAATATCATGGCATTGGTTTTCTGTGAAACACTCTGTTCCCATAAGCCACAGAGACAGATTGAGCAGCGGCGATGCAACAATATCAAGTGGTTCCGGTGGTGGTGCAATCAGCCAGTGATTAGATGTGGGTTTAGATAATTTTGCAAACATTTGTGTTGTAGTTTCCAATTCAGTTAAGCAATTTCTCAAACAGTTGGCAGGATATAGGGTTACCTGAAAGTCAAGCATAGAATTATGAGTAGTGGAAATCAAAGTTTGCAGAAAATCACTCTGGGAGTTCTTCTTGTTATCAGAGAAAACTGGAGTTGATTCAATGGAAATGTCCTTCGTATCCATCTTAGTGTTGATTTCCAAATTTGGGTCTGCGACAGTTTTGTCTTCACCTTGTGATTCCTCCACATTGCTATCTCTGAACAAATTATCTGAATTGTTGGAGAGCAAAGGTTTAGCCATAGCAATAGTTAGGACTTCGGTGGATTTCTCTTGGTTTGTGATTGCATGTTGCTCTAGTTGTTGTGCTTTGTTGTCTCTCACCGAAGAAGATACACAATTTTGGGAAGAAAGCATATTGCAATTTAAGTTTGATGGTTTATGAGAAACATCCCTATCAACTTCTTCATCCATCTCCATTACTCTGAATCGGATTCTTTTATGCTTCAATTCATGATATGGAGTAGAAGGCTCATCACATACCAAACATAATCCCATCTCCATCTTCTCTTCCACTTCTAGAGCACTCAAAATTTTCACCAATTTGTGTTTCGCAGCCATGATGCGCGCCAAATCGAAGGCTCAAGATACCAATTGTAAGAGATAAAATAGATTCTAGGGACGAACCGGTAGAATCAAGTCTCAAAGCAGGAATTCTAATGGTTTGAAAAGAATTCGGTACAAAATGAGAAAGATTATGCAAACATAATATTAAATGAGAGAGTTTGAGGGAAGAAGATAATTTGTTGAATATTGATTGATTGGTTCCAAATGAGGCTCATTGCCTTTAAATACAACCCTCAGGGCTAAAAGAGTAAATGACATAAAATAAACTATTAATTGATACTTAATTCCTGTCACAGAAAAATACAAACAATTAATCTTTGATTCATCCTCTTTGTTATGTGTTTCACCCGTAAAAAGGGATACATTCCATAGATTTTGAATCACACCTTTTTTCTTCCAAAATTTGTTTATTGCTCTGTAATGAGTGGGATTCTCAATTTTGATATAATTTTCTGTTATCTAGAGTGAATTTTCTGATGTAATTTTTTAATTGGGATATGCTGCTCACTTGATTTTTCTTCATAAAAATAGTGTGTTTTATATCTTTTCTTTATGGATGATAGGTGAGTTTGCAAGTTGTGTTTTTTATTTTGTTTTTATGTTGCTTCTGTTCCTTATCGAAACTAGGTCCCCCTATCATGCATCTTGCTTGCTCTAAGTCAAAATACGAGATTCAGTTTAAAGTACTTGAAGGTTTCCACAAAATGCTCTTAAGTTATTAGAGGTGGAAAAGATTGAAAGATAAATGGACTATGTGACTTGATTTCTCTTCAACAAGGTCAATAATGATGCAACCATTAGAATTTTATATTTGATTCAGATAAACTTGCAAGAAAAGAGAGTCCTTTATGCTGATACTGTTTGAACATGGAAGAAGAAGAAACATAGCACAAACATGTGCATTTTTCATCAACGTATCCTACAAACTTTTGAGGGATTTCTAGAAGTGATTTATAAATTTTGGGCCCGTTTCTTTCAGCTTTAAAAAAATAGATTTTTTTTTTTGTATTTTTGAAAATGGATTTTATAAAACTGTTTTTCAAAATATTACAAGTTTTTTTATATTTGTTTTTTCTAAATTGAAACATTAATTTTGACATCATATAACATAGATGTACATTATTGAAAAACAGAAAATAGTCAAAATCTCAATTTTTATAAAAAGTTGTATTTCAAAAATGATTTTTATGAAAATTTATTTGAAATAGCTTCAAAAAAATTGATTTTTTTAAAATTTTGATATCCAAACTTTTTTTCAATAAAATGATGAAATACCTAAAATAACATTTTAAGAATAACTATTCAAACAAAATTTTCATTTGAAGCTTTTATAAAAAATTTCTTTGTAAATTTTTTTTATACAAAATCTATTTTCAAAAAAATCCAAAACAAACGGGCCCTTTATATGTTGATTTAGATTTACTATTATTGTTAATTTGTGTTGTTTTTTTTACATTTTTGTCAATTTTTTAGAAGGAAACATTTGATAGTTTCTACTCATAGTGTTTGTAGTTTCCTATACTGTTGTGGACTTGTGGGTGTTCACATTTAAAGCTTCACTTACATTCGCATATGAGAATTATAATCGACCAAATTGAAAAGACCGTTTATGCACAAATGATGGTTACTTGAATAAAAAACAATGTTTTCTTGTCCCAACTTATAAGGAAAAAAAACAAACTTTTACCATTTTCAAGGTTTACTTTTAGTTATTCTCATTAAATTTACTCTCTCCATTCTTTTCCCATTATTAATAACCAATCAAAATCCTTTTTACATTTTCCAATGAAACTTATTTCAAGAAAAACACAAAAAGTCATACTTCAAACTATCACATTTTACTTTTTTTAATAAGTGTTGTTTTTTTTTTCCTTATATTATTATGGGACGGAGAAAATATATATATATAACATGGAAGTTTAAAAATTCTCTTAATTTTATGTGTTCTTTGTATTTGTGGTATATTTTCAAATTTTATGTTAAATTTAAAATAATTTAAAAGTTTAATTTAAAAAAGCTTTCCCCGTGCGGCGCACGAGTATACACACTAGTAATTTATAATTGAAAGCAACGTTATTTCCTGGGATTTGGATTCACTACGTTCAAAAATCCTACATTTACCTACATTTAGTTTGTTTTTAAGGTCAATTTTGTCGTTACAATTTATCATATTATCCTTCTTCTTTTTTTCTCCTAACTTTTTGCACTAAATGTGAGTAAATCTAGATGAGTTCATGGATTTTTAAAGGTAGAGAATCCAAATCCTATTTCATGAGCGCAGGGCATCACCCACGCCAAAGTACTCCAATGGTCACATTGCCAAAATAACAACCCATATATTATAGTGTAACTCCAAGCTGAGACAAATTTCGAAAATGCTCTTAGTTCTTCTATTGCTGATGCCACTTACTGTTCTAGGTTGGGGAAAAGATGGCCACTATGCAGTTTGTAAAATTGCAGAGGTAACCCTAAACCCCACTCCACTCTCACTACTCTTCACCTTTTCCTCCTTATATTTTGAATGAATGAATGAATTTAACATTTTATTCTAAATTCAAACCCTAATTTTAGGATTTTCTTAGTGAAGATGCTCTATTTGCAGTGAATCAACTGCTTCCAGATTCTGCTCAAGGCGATCTTGCTTCAGTTTGCTCTTGGCCTGATGAAATTCGCCATAATTACCATTATCGTTGGAGTAGTGCTTTACATTATATTGATACCCCTGATTTCAACTGTAACTATCAATACTGTAGTAAGTTTTTTATTTTCTGAATTAAATTCTTAATGTGTCCATGTGCTTCATAAATTACTTCATTGTTTCTGTTAGATATATAGTTTGTTCTTATTAGTTATTAATTAGAGTTTAGTTTAATATTGTTTAAGGTAGTTTACTAGTAGTTAGTTATGATTAGTTAGAAGTGTTGTGGCAATTGTGAGGTGAGTTATGAACACTTTATAAGTAAGATGACCAATAAAGCTAATGCCTTAAGGTTTTGGGTAAAAATGTGGTGTCCAACTCACTTGTATTGTTGCTTTGAACCCAATGTGGATGATCCCTCGGCTGTCCCCCTTGTGACCCAACAAGAAGTTCGTTATTGTTAGAACAATAATGGAACATGATGTTGTTTGGTTACGAAGTTCGGCCAAACTCAAAAGTTATATTAGTTAATACCTTATACCACTTTAAGGTGCATCCTATGCTAGTTGTATCAACTTTTTCATACTATCAGTTCCAAAGTCAAGCTTTCTTATTTCCCTTTTTGTTGGACTTTACCATGCTTCTAAGCAGTTTCTTGCAATTCTTATAGGAGACTGTCATGATTCTTATGGACATAAGCATAGATGTGTTACCGGAGCAATACATAATTATACAATGCAATTAAAGTTAGCTAATGCTGATGCTTCATCTGAATTGAAATGTAAGCATTTATAGATTACACCCTTTAGTCCTAATTATAAGAGAACTTTTACTTTTTAGGTTCATTGGAATACTAATGTATCTAAACTATAATATAGTCCAAATACATTAGTATTCAAATGAACCTAAAAAGTAAAAGTTCTCTTATAATTAGGACCGGAGGGAGTATATTCTTAATTTAATGGTTATATTTGAAGATAGGTACTTCCATTTACTTATTTTCCTCTCTTAATTATAGATAATTTGACAGAGGCACTTATGTTCTTGTCACATTTTGTTGGGGATGTTCATCAGGTTTGTTCTTCCTGGTTATGTTCCTATTCAAAAATGTAATGAACCGTTGAATAAATAATTGGTTTAAAAAGTTCATATGATTTTGGTCAGTGGTTTACCTTAGTTTGGGTTGGTAAGTTGAGAAATAAGAACTTTAAACTTTAGGGCGGGAATGGTTATTGTTAAAAGCAGTGAAAGCAATTTCTGAAGGTTCTTTGTGATATCTATGCCTATTAGTAATGGGGTATTTCTAAATGGATCCTTCAATCATACGAGCACACTGACAAGTGTCTATGAACAACCAAAAAGTCACAGTAGAGGGGAGAGCATCAACAATTTTCTGGAAGTCCGCATCAGTTATCCAGCAATATCCCATTACTGATAGGCATAGGTGCCGCGATGAACCTTCAGGAATTGCAGGGCTCCCTCTATTTTCAGTGTCAGCCACTGCAGGACTCTCTCTGCCACATTCTTGGTGCTTTTCAACTTTTTGGTGATTTTCCTGCAATATATTTGCTTTCGCCTAGATGGTCATGTCTGGTGCCGAATCTGCCGTTTCCTCCATAAACTCAATAGTTGTCAAACTTAGTTTCAATTTTTTGTGAGAAAATGTTTTGATGTAACAAGCTTAAAGCATAGTAAGTTTTGATTAAAAAAAAAAAGCATAATAAGTTTTAGCTTGAGGAGTCTTAAAAGTCGGTGTGTTTTTACTATTCCTTGACTTTACAGTATTCTAGGGTATTTGTTAGTATTCCTAGTTATCACAACTTCCTTGACATTGAGTGCAATTATTGCAGCATCATTATAAAATAAAAGGTGTGTGATCTTCTTTTAGACACACATAAATTACATAATTTAATGGTTATGATATTATTCTGTGTATAATATGAAAATTACAATCACATGCTTAAATAGATATTCTATTATAAAAATTTGTGCTTTTGAGGATAATTTTTTTTGTTCCCATTGTCTTGTGTAGCCCTTACATGTTGGTTTTACCGGAGACCTAGGTGGAAACTCAATAACAGTTCGTTGGTACAGGAGGAAAACAAATCTTCATCATGTAAGTGTCATGAATTAGATTGTTGGCTACTTGATCAGCTAATTGCATTCTGCAACCTAACTAACTTGTATTGTGCATTTTCTCTCACTCTTCATTTATGGAGTGTTTGTGATTGATTGGGAGTTTGTTTTTTTCCCTCTTTTATTTTATCAAAGATTGATAGTTTCTATCATAAACTTTACATGTATTTACTCTATATGATTATTGATTCCGTATGTTTCGGTTTTATTAATTGTGGTTGGGAGAAATAGGTTAGATGGGAAAGGGGAAGATTGAGTATCAGTATTGTTAAAAGGTTAAAGGAACATATTTGAATTGGAATTTCAGTTCGTCGTATGCCATAGATTCCTAAACTTGGTGTCAAATGCCATATTTACTGTTTAGAGAAACTTTGTTGTATTCTGATAAAAACTGCTTTAGATTTTTAATTTTAACAACATACCTATCATATTCTCACATGTTATACCATAGGATGTATAGCTAAAGATGCACCTATTTTTGAAATTACTTCATATTTACTTTGCCACTAAGTTCATGTGCACGGTCTTTATTTAATCTGTTGATCATAATGCCTGCGCTACCGTACTTGTTAATAATGTAGTAAATAGACTAAATTTAGTATGTTTGGTTTTGTTCCAGGTATGGGACAACATGATTATTGAGTCTGCTCTGAAAAAATTCTATGGTTCAGATCTTTCAGTTATGATACAAGCTATTCAAAGGAATATTAGTGTAATTTCTTCCCTATATATTCATTTATTTAAATGACGGGGATACCAACATATATAAATTGATGTTTTTTCTTTGGTCATCACACTTATTTCTTTGTTTGGACTTGTAATGTTTACCTGTTTAGGCCCCAGGACCCACTATTCTTTTTACTCACTTTCTGCAGGATATTTGGTTAAATGATAAATCTAGCTGGGAACATTGTGCACACAACTACACAGCATGTTCAGATCGGTAGGTGCCCAATACATTAATTGATGGTTGCCGAATATTGATTTGTTTACATTTTATGCCGAGTATTGAATTGGTTACACTTTTTATTGCTTGACTCATTATCATAACTCTGTCATCTTCATACAGTAATTGATGATTTTGAAATACTACTTATAATAATCTATCATAAAATGTTTGCTTTGTGTATTTGAGTTTTGACAGCCATGGATTTACTTTGATTCTCCATATTAACTTATTACTAGAAATTAAATAACTACGTACATAGTTGATGTCAAGAAATTACATATCATAATTTTGTCGATTATATTCAGGTATGCTTCTGAAAGTATTAGCTTGGCATGCAAGTTTGCGTATAAGAATGCTACGCCAGGAAGCACTTTGGAAGGTAATTCCCTATTTTATCATTTACAAACAAAAATATTTTGGGAACTCTAGAATCTTCTGTTAGAGACTTCTTCCTCCTTGTCTTTTGTAAGAGAAAGGGACTCTGATTATACTATTTGAACAAATGTATTTCACTATATACAATTTTTTGTTTCCTGATTTCATAATCCATGAAAGACTTCTCATACACTGTTCTATTTGACGATGTAGATGAGTATTTCTTATCTCGGCTGCCTATTGTGGAGAAAAGGCTGGCTCAAGGTGGTGTGCGACTTGCTGCTATCCTCAACCGCATTTTTACTGCCAAAACTGGAATAGCTCAAGCTTGAAGAAACTAATATATTAAAAATCATATCTTTAAATATGATTTTTTTCCCCTGACCCATGTAATATAAAGTTTGGTCATGAGATAAGTAAAATCTATTTAAGTTTAGTTACAAGATAAGTAAAACCTAACTAAATGTATATTTCGGGAGAAAATGACCATTACTAATTTTGATTAATATAACAATGGATTTAATTTGAAAAATTTCCAGTGCCATACGGTATTTTTTTTCTTTTTCCTAATATTCCACAATGGTCAAAATCTCAATTACTGCAAAATGGGAAAATGTACAATCTCAATTTTATTTTTTTGATAACAGGACAATATCAATTTTCCGGTTAATGCCACTTTCCATAAATAATATGAAATTAACGGTTTATGAATTTTTATTGAATACTGTAAATTTTTATTAATATCAATAATACATCATATGATGTTCAATTTTTCTAAAAATTTATATGAATGATCTATATAATATAAACTTTCAATCTAACGGTGAATTTTGTAAAATTCGTATTCGTTATCAAGATATTGACAAGTGGTGCTTCGTGCACCATTTGTCTCACTCTTTCATGTTAGAAGTGACATCTTTTATTGTTCAGATTTTATTGAATAATTGACGTATCTGATCCATAAGATTTTATAGAATAATTGACGTATCTAATCCATATTATAGACTAAATACATCAATTATTTAATAAATCTGAAAAAAAAAGTTTTTGCTTACATATATGTAACTGGAGGGAGTATTATCTTCCTCTTTAAATCTTATCTACTTTTGACTAAAATACATATGCTTTTGGGAAAAAAATTAATATCCATACTTAATATTAATATTTTTGTGTGCACTGTTCATTGGTAATATAAGCCAAATTTAATCTTTCCTGCGTTATATAAATACGCCTGCCCCATCTACATTCTCTATCACTTTTCACGCTATCTATTAAGGTCACAATAAAAACAGAAGCAATACTGAGTTCAGGAAAAAACAGAAGCAAAAAATGCCTGCCGTGGGAATACCCACTGGAGGAAGCAACAAGGAGTATCCCGGAAATCTCACTCCTTTCGTTACTGTAACATGCATTGTCGCGGCTATGGGTGGTTTAATCTTCGGCTATGATATTGGAATTTCAGGTACATATATTGCAATAGTAGTTTTAATTACGCTGCTAACTTTGACATTGCATTAAAATGCCTACAAATACAGCCTAAATAGCTGCAATTTCCAATGCAATGTGTTGTATAAACATCTAATAACTTTATATTACTATCGCAATTGCAGTTGTTGACCACAATTTAGAATTCCGTTATAATTTTTTGTTTGATTTTATTTGATTTGGTTGCATGGATACTTTGGTCAGGTGGGGTTACATCAATGGATCCATTTCTAATGAAGTTTTTTCCTTCGGTGTATCGGAGGAAAAACTTGGACAAATCGTCAAACAAGTATTGTCAATATGATAGTCCGACATTGACAATGTTTACATCGTCGCTATATCTGGCAGCGCTGCTGTCATCGCTGGTGGCGTCCAGTATCACCCGTAGGTTTGGTCGGAAACTTTCCATGTTTTTTGGAGGATTGTTGTTCCTCATTGGTGCTCTTGTTAATGGCTTTGCTCAATATGTTTGGATGTTAATCGTTGGTCGGATATTACTAGGCTTTGGTATTGGATTTGCCAATCAGGTATATTATAGGAGTATATCTCTTTCTTTCATTTTCTAAGCTTCTTTTTATTGGCACAAAACATAGCATGTTTCTCATATTATGTGTTGTGTATGTATTAGAGATACCAAATATGCCATGTTTTATTTTATTTTTTTATTAACAAATCTGCCCTGTCTTAGGTTCAGTCTTAGGTTCAGGCATGCATTCAACATGATACATACATCAAAACTCGTACTTTCTAAATAGGCTAAATTGCAGTTTTGGTCCTCTATGTTTTCTAATTGTGCAATTTTGTCATCTTGTTTCAAATGAGCGATGTGGGGGTTAAAATCGCTCATTTGAAACTAAGAGAGCCAAAATTGCACAATTAGAATACACGAGGGGGCAAAACTACAATTTAGCCTCATAAATAAATATTCATTTTTTTAATCCATCGATCTTATTGATGTATTTGGTCTATATTATCAACCAGATACATCAATTATTTAATCAGTTATTTAATGAATATGAAAATTTAATTTTTATTTATAACAATGCCCAAAGTAGGTTTCATTTTTTCTTTTTTTATTTTTTTATCAAAATTTTATTTTATTGTTTTTTATAATGAATTTCACATTTACTCCAAAAAGAATTTTTTTATATATGCACTTTAATTTTACTCAATTTTTTGGTATTAATTTTTTATATATATCCTTTGTATCACTTTTTAATAGATAAGATTAATTTTAGAAAAAAGAAGAAGATAAGATTAAAGTGAATTACTTTTAATGGTCAACGCTTTTGATTAATTATAATTTGAAAATTTCTAGTCGCACCCTACAAAAACCTAGTTACACCCAATTTTCATTAAAATACCCTACAAAAACCTAGTTACACCCAATTTTCATTAAAATTTAATTATAATACCAAAGTTGTCCTTCTTTATATTTTAGAAACTATTTTTCATCTTTTTATGCTCACAGACTTCATTAATATGTTATTGATTACAAGGAAAAATTGAAATATGAAGATCTTCAATTTTATGTTTGCCTAAGATTTCAATCGTTAGTATACGTAATTCACTTTACATATACGTAAGTAAACTCAGTTTACATGAACTTTCTGTAAACCCAGTTCACATTTACACTGTTTAAAAGGTTTACGTTAATTCGGTTTACATGAACTTAAGTTATCTCAGTTTACATAAACCTTTTGTAAATTCACTTACACTGCTTAAAATGTTCACGTTAATTCAATTTACATAACTTAAGTAAACTCAGTTTACATAAACCTTTTGTAAACTTAGTTCGGTTCACGTTAATTCAGTTTATATAACTTAAGTAAACTTAGTTTATACAAACCTTTTGTAAACTTAGTTCACACTTACAGTCAGTTCACATTAATTGGGTTTACATAAACTTACATAAACTTACGTAAACTCAGTTTACATAAGGTTATGTAAACTCAATTTAGGTTTGTAAATTGAGTTTACAAAGATGGAGGAAAGTGATGAAGATTTAAGCGGCGGAGATGAACGGCGATGACGACGGTTTGGTCGATTGTAACTGCGGTATGAGGGTTTTAATGAAGAGAATTGAAGAGAAAGTAAGAAACATGTTCCTGGATAACATTGAAAAATTAATTTATTTTAAGGGTATTTTGGTCAATTTGGGGTGTAATCAGAATTTTCTGGGGTGTGATTAGAAAAAATCTTATAATTTTGTTACACTGTGAGTACATATCAAATTAAATTATTACCTATTTCTTTGTTCAAAAAAAAAAATTATTACCTATTTCTTCATATTATTTGACTTAATTATTATGAAATTTTTAATATATATTTTTTTATCAATATTTAAATATCTTTTACTGGTATTTTCATATCTTACTAATTGGCACTTTATTATTAGATTCATTATTATTATTATTATTATTATTATTATTATTATTATTAATTATTATTTAAATAAGTATTTATATTATAATTTTTTGTTTGTATTTGTATTATAATATTATGATTTATCTTTTTTTTTTTATAAATGATGAAAACATTTATCAATATTATTAATAAATACAAATAATATATAATTATATTAAGTATTATACTAATTGTTTTAACTTTTTGGAGAGTTTCACTCTCAATATTAAAAATTAAAAATAATTTTTAATTGAAAATGCTAACTAGTGCCCCGAGGCACTAGGCACTAGTTAAGGAAGCAAATATGGTAAATTTTTCTTAAAATTGTGTAGTCAACCTCTAAAGAATGTAAAAAGTGTTGTTTTCTATGCAGAATTTTCTCTTTTTGGTATCCTTAACTAATGTTCGGGACACTAATTAACATGATCCTAATTTAATTTATACTCCCTCCGTCCCATATTATAAGGGGAAGAAAAAAACACGCTTATTAAGAAAACCAAAACTTGAGAATTTGAAATATGATTTTGTGGGTTTTTCTTGAAATAAGTTGCATGAGAAGATGTAAAAATAAATTTGATTGGTTGTTGTTTATTGAGAAAATGAGAGAGAAAAAAAAATTAAATGCAATTTGCATTTAATTTTATAAGAATAAGTAAAAAACATTCTTGAAAGTTATTTTTTCCCTTATAATTTGGGACAAAAAAAAGGGTTATTTTTCTCTTATAATATATATGGGACGGACGGAGTATTCACCAATATTATTACCATGACCCCATCTAATTTTTGTTAACAGTCTGTACCAATTTACCTCTCTGAGATGGCACCCTACAAATACAGAGGAGCTCTAAGTGTTGGCTTCCAATTATCAATCACAATTGGTATTCTTGTAGCCAATGTATTGAACTACTTCTTTTCCAAACTCAATGGTGGTTTAGGATGGAGGTTGAGTTTGGGTGGTGCTATGGTCCCTGCACTTATAATTACTATTGGATCAATAGTCCTTCCAGACACCCCTAATTCCATGATCGAACGAGGTGATCGCGATGGAGCCAAGGCTCACCTTAAACGAATCCGCGGAGTTGAAGATGTTGATGAAGAGTTTAATGACCTTGTAGCAGCTAGTGAAGCATCCATGCAAGTGGAAAACCCTTGGATGAACTTGTTGCAAAGGAAATATAGACCTCAACTTTCTATGGCCATATTGATTCCCTTCTTCCAACAATTTACCGGAATCAATGTTATCATGTTTTATGCGCCTGTGCTATTTAGTTCTGTTGGATTTAAGGATGATGCTGCCCTTATGTCTTCTGTGATAACCGGTGTTGTTAATGCTTTTGGTACTATTGTCTCAATTTTTGGAGTTGATAGATTGGGTAGGAGAGCCCTTTTCCTTGAAGGTGGTCTTCAAATGCTCATATGTCAGGTAACCATTTTTTTCTTTAATCTTTAATGCACTATATAATTGTATAAATTACTAAAGGAGTACCTTAAGTGTAGATTAGCTACCAGAGATATTATTTGTAGGAGCCATAATTCGAACTTCAGATTCTTCAGTTCTCCACACTTAAAATGTGTGAGTTTATTCACTAGGTTATTTGACACAAAAAAAAATACGGAAGGAAATGTCCAATTAATTTCTTTGAGTGTTTTCTTGGATAGGAATTCTCTGTTGTAAGCTGTTAAACATGGACACCGAATGCAACACGGACACTGACATTTCCACATTGATAATAATTTGAAAAAAATGACATAATTCAATATAATCATAAGTGTCGGTGTTGTGTTGGTGTCCGACACTGACTCGTGTCTGACACCATGACACGCCTAATCTGAGGAGTGTACATTTACACGCAGTAAATCATCTCAATTCTCGACTGTTAGTTTTAAGATTGGAAGACTCGGATAATACAATAACGAAATTTTAGTTTTCATATATATTAGTAAAATCTTTGGATTTTTTCAAACATTTGATTAATTTGTTTAATTTGATATTTGGTGATATGTATAGATTGGAGTTGCAGCTGCAATTGGAGCCAAGTTTGGAATTGATGGAAACCCTGGTGAATTACCAAAGTGGTATGCTATAGTTGTGGTGCTATTCATTTGCACTTATGTAGCTGCATTTTCTTGGTCATGGGGTCCTCTTGGTTGGTTGGTGACTAGTGAGATCTTTCCATTGGAAATTCGTTCAGCTGCTCAAAGTGTCAATGTATCAGTCAACATGTTTTGCACATTTTTTATTGCACAAGTTTTCTTGACCCTACTTTGCCACATGAAGTTTGGCTTGTTTATCTTCTTTGCCTTCTTTGTTGTGGTGATGACAATTTTTGTGTATTTTATGTTGCCTGAAACTAAGGGCATTCCAATTGAAGAAATGGGCAAGGTTTGGAAAGGACACTCATATTGGTCAAGATTTGTTGATAGTGATGATAAAGGTGATGAAATTGAGATGGGAAAGAGCAATTAGAAAAAGTGTATTTAATTACTCATGTTTTCATTCTCTTTTCATTGTTTAGCTAAATAGAAGTATATTACTTTTTTTAATTTGTTTGTTAAAAGAAGTATATTGATATTGCTCTATTCAATATTGAATCAAACATTTGAAATAGTTGTTTGTCTTGTATTATTTGTTATTTTTTAGAATGGAGTTTATTTTTATACCTGTGTTTATTTTATTTTATTTTTATACCTGTGTTTTATTTTTTATACAATGTAAAATGTTTTATATTTCCAACAAATCACAACTAACGGTAATAAGGATATTTTAGTTAATAAAACTTATTAGGCTTCAATGCAGTTTTGACCCTCCAAGTTTTATAAATGTGCAATTTTGACCCCCAAATTCAATTGTGATTTTCACCTCGCACGTTTCACAATTGTGCGATTTTGACCTCCCGAGTTTCAATTGTGCGATTTTGGCCCTCCAAGTTATACCCCTTTTGCATTTGCTAGTCCCCTGTTAATTTTTTTGACTAAAAAATGCTTATGTGACATTTTAAAATTAAAACTTCATATGAGTGTTTCGATAGCAACATTTACACCGAAAAACTTATAAAAATCATTCTGAAATCAATATTCAAACTGAAACACTTATAGAAAATACTTATAGAAAGTATTCCGATTTGTATTTTGAACCACTTACTCTCTCTTTCTCTCAATTAAACCAAAACAATTTTTAGTGAGATGTAAAAAAAGAAAAAAAGCTATTGATTTTAGGGTTAAATATGTTTTTGGTCCCTATAGTTTTGCAGAATTTCGTTTTTAGTTCCTGAAGAATTTTTTTTTTGTACTTTTTAGTCCCTGAAGATTTTTCCGTCAGTGTTTTTAGTCCATACTTTTAATCAAACTCTTGTATATCTTGCATACTTTTACATTTTTGAATGATTTTTTGTATTCATGTTTATAATATTATAAGAACATCTCCGATAAAAATTTAGAATTTTTTTAACACAAGATGAATTATTTATGAATTTTTATATGCAAAAAACTAAAAAATTCATATTTAATTCATCTCTTGTTAAAAAAATTTAAACTTTTGTAGGAGAGATTCATATAATGTACTAAACATGACCGCATAAAAAAATTTATAATTTCGAATGATATGCACGAGTTGAATGAAAAGTAGAGACTAAAAACACTGAAGGGAAAAACTTTAGGGACTAAAAAGTGTGAAAAAAATCTTCAGGGACGAAAAACAAAATTCGACGAAACTATAGGGATCAAAAACATATTTAACCCTTGATTTTATATTTGAGAGCAAAATATTCAATTCAAATGAGTATATAAGGGGTGAAGAGTTAATTATAGGATCACAATTTGACTCATATCCAATGGCCACCCGCAAAAAATATCCACAATGGGTATGGTAAAAACCCGCATTTTGGGTACGGGCACGAGTATGAGTAATTACCTGCAAAAATGAACGGGTATGAGTGCGGGTACGGGTACCTTACCCACCCCGCTCCATATATATATATATATATATATATATATATATATATATATATATATATATATATATTATTTATTTTATTATATAATAATATATGTGTATCAATTTTTAAAAATACAACACTATTAAACTGTGACACAATTATGCTTATAAAAAAAATAAAAAAATGACACAATTTTAATAAAAATGTTTATTTACAACATAATGCAAAAACAATGTGAATATGTCAATAGAGATTCGAACTTTAACATGAGGTTAGTAGTGATTTTACTTAAATTTTCATGATTCAACATTAAAATATTTGAAATTTTTAATTTTTATTAAAATGATATAAAATTATATGATTGATCGATTTATTTTTAGCGAAAATGCGGGTAACGAGTACGGATATGGGTACTTAAATACTCATAGGGTATGAGTACGAGTACAAATATTGTTACCCATGCGGATACGAGGATGAATACAAGTATTTTTTAAAATCGCAGTATAGAAATGGGTAGTACTATAGTACCCGATCCATTGCCATCCCTAGTTAATTATACGGGTCAAAGGGAAATTTTTCTTTCACAATATCACATACAGTTTTGGGCCCCACTAAATCTTAATTAATAATATTAGAGTCTTGCTAACGAGTGTCTCGAGACACTCTTTAAGTATTCAATTGAAATAAATTTTTTATTTAAAAAGTTAAATAGTACAATTTTCAATGCGTTAACTTTACACACTTGCATAAATTTTTTATAAAAAACTTATAATTTAAGGGCTTAAAAGTGCCGGGACACTCGTTATCATTTGCCTAAATATTATAATCAGACGGTTCAAATTAATTGCAATATCCATCTTTGATTTAAAATCGAACGTGTCTGATCACTTACTGCGGGTGAACCTGCTTAAAATCCAATCAGAATATGTTGGGAGGGAGGAGCTTGAGACGAACGGAAATTGAAGTCTGAAGATTCAGCGAAGAACTCCTTTTCATTTGACTCACTCAAAATATTCGAATTTGCAACAATGCGTCCCCACCAGATTTATTTAATGCACCTTCTTTGACCACATTTTTTGCTTCCTACAGTTTCACTTCAATAATAATGGAAGCTTCCATATTTAGTCAAACTTGGAATGACCAAAAATCTCTCTCATGACGAAACCCATTCAACAGTCAGATAGGGACATCATCGTCTTTCCATCCCCCAAACGGTGCCGTTTCATTTCTTCACAACCCTTGACCGCTCCCACATAATTAATTCTAATTAAAATAACACATAGAATATACTATTTTTTTTGTAATAAAATATGGGGAATGTTAACATGTACCCTTAAGGGCACATATTAAGAATACAAATGTGGTAAAAATTTATTGCATCTCATGTAAATATCAACTACATGAACATTAAATGTCTCGTATCATTAAATACAAAATTTCTACTTTTAGGTAGCTTATCATGTGCCCTTATGTGCCCTTCTTAACCTGACCCATAAAATATAATACGTAAGAAATAGAATATACTAAAACGCGGGCATTTGGCCCCGCCATTATTTACAATCATAGTAATTAATAATTAATCAATTAATTAATTTAGAAAATTATGCAGTTACTTTTTCTAACGCACAATTCATGTTCTTTGCATTGGTGGTAGAGGCAAGAAAAATAAAACATTCTAGAACACCCTGATTTCTTGGGTCTTAAGTCGGCGCAGAAATCAAAAGTGTACTATTATAACATTAATTAATTAATTAATGAATATAATAAAATAATGCATCTAAATAAAAATACTCGTGACTTTAATAGTAGGTGCGTGCAATTTATAACCCTTATTACAAAAACCTAATAAATACCGAGAATTTGGCTTACCAAAGTTCTGAAATCTTCCGCAACCAAACCATAAACCCTTCAACTCGAAACAAAAAAACCAACAAGGTTACGCTTCTTTTCTCATCTTAATGATAATATAATGTCATTCATATTTATCACTATTCATCTCTTATATTGTTTTTTTGTTTTCCTTTATTTAAATTCTATCTATAGTTGGAAATATTTATCAGTTTTTTGTTCATATATGAAATGTAGTGATCATCTATTGTCTGTAGTAATATTTCTTCAATGAAACTGTATTTTGATCTGCTGATTTTGAATCTATGATGAAGAGTTTCCATAAATCCAATCAATATTTGACAGCTGTACACAAATTTGTGGTTTATGATCAATCATTTACAACATTGCCTCTAACATGATCGACGTATTGTCCAATAAGGATTGTTTGTTTTTGTACCGAACATGTTAAACTACTAATTTTTTTTAATATTTTTTCAAATTAAGGAATTTGTGATTAACTCATTTTTTAGGAGATAATTTCCCCCTAACAAATGAACATGTTTCAAATTCAATGGGCGAGTTACATGTCCCGTAAGCACAACTCAGTTGGTAGCTACAGGGACACTGATATGCAGTGGTGCGGGTTGGAACCCAGGATTCCACACTTCTTCACATTTAAAATGTGCGAGTCTAGTCACTAGGTTATTGGGCAAAAAATATGTGCTAGTTACATGTATCAAATCGAATAACGTAGAATCTGTTACCATGTTTAGAGTTTCTAAACTTTGGAGGTACTCTATTCTTTGTAACTACCAATAGTTGCTGATCAAAGCTATATGGACTTTTGTTTTTCTTGTCCTATACTCTTGGAAGTTGGAAATCATGGTCTTCAATTTGTCATTACCAATTTTATTTCCTTGCTTCCCTCAAACCCCAATTGTCTTTCCTTTTGTCTCTGGCTTTCTGCTCATGTTCTGAAGCAACCAATTTACTAACAAATTTGTATATATAAGTTTGTTATTTCTTGTTAAAAATCTCATTCTTGTGAAGCACTAACACCTATGAAAATTTTGATTTTTTCAGAAATCTTAGAAAGTAGTACTATAAAGCATTGTCACTGGAACTGATTCAATAACAATGGCCTTAGCAAGGATTGCTAGGAGCAACCTGAGAAGATCTGGTGTTGCTTTTGGAAGTAATGCTAATGCATATGAGAGGGATTTGTTCAATGAGAGAACATATACAACAAAATGTTCTTCACCTTGTCATGAAGATGGAAGTTTTTCGTATATTTCGAGAATTAAGGAACAGAACTACATGAAATTTTCAATGAGGGGAATAGCAGGAACTCCATCCTATCAGTATCCTAACACACAGAGAGTTATGGAGGAATCTGAGTCAGAATTGGAAGAGGATCAAACAA
Source organism: Trifolium subterraneum (assembly GCA_951799995.1). NCBI lineage: Eukaryota > Viridiplantae > Streptophyta > Magnoliopsida > Fabales > Fabaceae > Trifolium > Trifolium subterraneum. Next base: position 17,462,539 of record OX637461.1, read on the forward strand.
GATATGCAGAACTAGAGGCAACAAAACCAGGTGAAAAGCCTAGAGTGGTTGTTCTTGGTACTGGTTGGGCTGCTTGTCGGTTTCTTAAAGGGCTAGACACCAAAATTTATGATGTTGTGTGCATATCACCAAGGAATCATATGGTTTTCACTCCTTTGTTGGCTTCAACATGTGTTGGAACTCTTGAATTCAGGTCTGTTGCTGAGCCTGTTGGTAGAATACAGGATGCACTTGCAAGGGATCCCAACTCATATTTCTTTCTAGCTTCCTGCACTGGTGTTGACACAAACAAACATGAAGTGAGTAAAATGATTTACCTTTCTTTTAGAAAAATTTACTGTTACAATGGAATGTTCAAAATGTGTAATATTGATAGACTAAAAAATTTGTGTTTTTTATAAAGTTATTTTTCTAGTGAAATGCTTAGTTAATTTTACTATATGTTAACAGGTTTACTGTGAGGCAGTTACCAATGGTGGATTATCTAAAGAGCCTTATCAGTTTAAAGTAGCATATGACAAGCTTGTAATTGCAGCTGGAGCTGAGCCTTTAACTTTTGGTATCAAGGGAGTAAAGGAACATGCTTTTTTTCTCCGTGAAGTGTATCATGCTCAAGAAATAAGGAAGAGACTTCTGCTTAACCTCATGCTTTCTGAAAATCCAGGTAGTGTTTCTTGTTTCATATCCATACTAGTTTGTTTCTAAGCCTAATATGTATTACTAATTATACGCAGTTGTCAATTTTTTGCCAATGCCCGGGCTGATAACGTTTTGATTATAACAGGTATATCAGAAGAAGAAAAGAAACGTCTTCTGCATTGTGTAGTTATTGGAGGTGGTCCTACAGGAGTGGAATTTAGTGGTGAATTGAGTGATTTCATCACGAGAGATGTTCGTGAGCGCTATACTCACGTTAAAGATTACATTCACGTCACACTCATTGAGGTGCATGATTTATATATTGAAGTCTATTTTGTGTTCAGAGGTTGTTAAACTCAGTGTACTTAACATTTGTGTTAACCTTTTCATAATTAGGCAAATGAGATACTGTCATCTTTTGATGTTAGTCTACGACAATATGCAACAAAGCACTTAACTAAGGTAAACCTTTGGAGTTTTGATTGTGTCATGTATATACCAATCTTCCATGATTAACTTTCAAGTTTAAGCCTGAGACTAAGGACATTTAATTTTTGTATCAGTCTGGAGTTTGTCTTATGCGGGGTGTTGTGAAGGAAGTACATCCTAAAAAGATAGTTTTGAGTGATGGAACTGAAGTTCCTTATGGTCTCTTGGTCTGGTCTACAGGGGTTGGTCCCTCTGAGTTTGTTAAAAAACTGAATCTTCCCAACTCTCCAGGTGGAAGGTATGTGAAGCCAAAATATTAATTAACTAACTTAAATTTCAATCATTTGCTCATTTCCATCTGTGATTTTAATTTAATCAATGTTGTTGAATGATACAGAATTGGTGTTGATGGTTGGATGCGTGTTCCCTCTGTTGAAGATGTCTTTGCACTTGGAGACTGTGCTGGTTTTCTTGAACAAACTGGAAGGCCAGTTCTTCCAGCTCTAGCTCAGGTTAGCCTATTTGTCTATAATGTTCTGTCAACTCATATGGATAACGTGATCAAGATAATATCTAAACTAAGTTTAGCCTACATTAATTTATATTGTCCTTAAACCAAATGAGAAAAGTCCCAATATAGGGTACTATAAGCATTACTTGACAGGCTAATAAATGAGTTAGTACTAATGACATAGTAATACTATTTTATATAGTACTACATGAGTAGGAAAGCTTCTATTTCATTCTATTGGAAAAACAAGTAAAGCATCAATAGTTATCCATCTCCTATGATCTGATGAATGCATTGTTAACTGACAGGTTGCTGAAAGACAAGGGAAGTTCCTTATGGAGTTGTTCAACAAAATTGGGAAACAAAATGGAGGAAAGGCTATGTCTGCAAATGACATCCCATTTGGAGAACCTTTTGTGTATAAACATCTTGGGAGCATGGCATCAGTAGGTGCCTATAAGGCACTTGTTGATCTACGACAATCCAAGGTATATATAATGGGAAAGTTTCTATTTCTAGTTAGTTACCTAACTTACCCTTTGGAGTCAAATGAAAAGAAACATAGTTACATAGTAATTAACAAATCAAACATATATTATTTGAACATCAAAATACAAACCGTATATGATACCGTATATATTCATGTTTATCTCAGCAAGGACATTGTATTTCTCTTGGCAAACTCAAAAGATAGTTTCTGATTTTGTGCTGAATATATATACATGTTGTGTTTGTAGGATGCAAAGGGATTGTCACTTGCTGGTTTTGTTAGCTGGCTGATATGGCGCTCTGCATATCTTACGCGTGTGCTGAGCTGGAGGAACAGGTTTTACGTGGCAGTAAACTGGGGAACAACTTTAGTCTTTGGCAGAGACAACAGCAGGATATAGGTTGAATTTTGGCTGCAGCATCGTAGCAACTAGCAACAAAACAAATACATTTTTTTGGTTCTATTTTGGTTGAGCGGTCAACCTATGTATTATTTTCTTCTTTTTTTTTTTTTTGGTTACATTTTCTTCTTTTTATTTAGTGTAAAACTTATCATATCATAATATAAAAATGTTGGATCGCATAAATATGAAATTTTATGAGAACTCGTTCTTCATATTTTCTGGATTCATTGCAAAAGAAAAATAAAAGGGTAAAGCAAAGAAGCCATTTGATTCAAGGTGTTTTATTTATTAATTCATTTACATTGTTAGTGGAAAGAGTTATTATATTGTTAATCAACCATAGCCATTAAATTATTAAATAAAAAAAACTGACTTTTATCATGACCACCTCTAAAGTCATGCACATGAATGGTGCATGAAAATTGAAGTCATATATAAATTATATGGTAAATGATAATTGAAACTGCTAGGCTGTCCTGCTTTGGTGCCTCCTCTAGTCTGACTTTTCTTTCTTTCTATAAAATAAAAGTTGAACTAGTAAAAATATTGGTTAAGTAATTCAAAAGAAGAAGTCACATTCATCAGACCATGATGTCTACAATCTTTATAATCTTATACATTTTCTTTAACTTCTACTTCCACCTCAAGCTTTTATTAACTTGATCGTTATAGTGTTATCTACGGGTAGGTCACCTTCAATGCTCGAATACCGACCTTCAGTTCAAAACGTTTCTTCCATCGGTCCAGCACTGTAAATTCTCCACCCACTCTTTTATCTCATCAGATAAATCCGAGTTCTTTTCAGAACAATTTTATTACAAGGGGATGTGTTGCTTGAGTTCTATTCAGAACAATTTTATTAAGGGGATGTGTTGCTTAATTTCAAGGAATTTAACACACTATCTACATGAGCTACAATGGAAACATATTGGTTACACAGTTACAACCTCAACCGTCTGATATAAATGAATGGTTGAGATTTGTTCAGAAATTTCGTAACCTCCTTACATCAGATGTTGGACAAGGTCAAACTATTTTCTTACTGGTAGCTGAAGATGACAAATGTTAATCTAATTTAAAATTATCATACCTGGTGGTCGAACCCCTTATTATGTATGGGTATTGACTAATTTCGTTGTATTGATGTTATCTGATTGATTTTCTTGTAAACTTTTGTGATCTGTTTTGGTACACCTTGTGCTGAGGGGATTTCTTGATCAATTATCTATATAATTCATTTTTGCTTCTTCAATTTTTTTTTCTTTTCTAAGGCCTGAAATCCAAGTCCGAGCTACAATTAAAAAGAAAATGGAACAAATTTAAATCTATGGAACCTATTTAAGGTTGAAATTCATAAATAATGTTTGTCTGACATGATTATCTTCGGTTATAAAAAAATAAATGAATGAAACAAAATTGTGAACCTAAAAAGAGGAGATCACAATTATATTTAAGTTAAAAAAATCATAAGTTTTTGTGGTTTTTTGTTAAGTAGTTCAATGGTTAAAAATTCCGACTTCGGTCTCCTGTATATATAATACAATATTTGTGATAACTGAACTAAATTCACGAGACAAATTTTTATAGTTTTATTAGCCTCAACTAAATTGATTCACGTAGAATAATAAACACGGATTCATTCCAAAAATGTTTATGTAAAATAACCACTATTGAATTTAAAATTTACATTTTACTTATTTAGTTGTCAAATCTATTACAGTGTATTTAAGATTTTCAATTTTGCATAAATTTAAACAAAATTAGCTGTGACTCCCTTTGTGAGATTATCTACTTGCACACTTTGTTTTATTGCAAAGGACAGTGAATTTGATCAGAAACAAAATAAATTGAACGAATGCGTTAATTTAATCGCTAGAGACATTAATCCAGTTTTATATAAAAAAAAAAAAAAACAGAGACATTGATCCAGTTACATTTTTTTTTTTTTTTATGAAATATTGCTTATAGCATTTTATTAACTAAAATGTGTTCAATGTAATTTGATATATCGACTAACACTTGAAAACTAATAAACAGTGAGACCGTCTTGACTAAAGTATGGACAATCTCATTTACTTGTCTCTGCACAAACTCTACACTAAAGTTTCTATAATAACAAGAAAACAGTAATTTACAATAATCCATTATGACACTAAATTCAGTATAGTCTTTACTCGAAGAGTGGAATCTGTCGACCACTCTATTTGAATACAACTCAAAATCTAAAGATCCTAAGTTAATCTCATGCCCTGCTTGAGCACAGACAGTAACCCAAATACTTCACCAATCACCAATATCAACTTCGCCTTTTGGAGTAAACCATCCGTTTTTGCTAAAACGAAAGCTTGATTCAATTATTGGATTTTTTTTGTTGACTAAACTATATACAATTATAATTAAACTATTACTTGATAAATATACCATGAATTAAAACTAGTGCAAAGACAATGTTTGCAAGAAATCAAAGTTTTTGTTTGTTCCCATTGATTTTTAATGGATAGAAAAATACCTATAAGTTAGTAACATTAGAACAATCAATCAATAATTATAAGGTGTTGAGAAAATTGATAAAAATGTGAAAGAAAGAAAGAAACTACAAATTTATAAAACAAAGATCAACAACTAATAAGAAAGCTTTGTACAACAAGTTTGCTAACAAAAATAAATACAAACCCCCTCTAACTTCACTCATGATAATCCTTTTCTTTTCAATTTGGAGAGGAATTTTCTAACATCAATTCCTTCATAACTCATAAAAGTCAAAGAAACAACAAAAAAAAAAGAGAAAAAAAATCAAGATAAGTGAACACATCTTGAACAGAAAATGGAAGAAACATTATGAAACAAGCCCAACACAATTCCAGCTTTGACTTGGCCTCTCTTAGGAATCATACGACCCTTAGAAATATTACTCTTGTTGGATAATTTAGTTTTGTATATCAAATCTCTTCTTGTGATCATCACCACTCCCATCTTTGCCTTCATCTTCTTAATTTCAAGATCAAAATTGTTTAATCTCTTGTAGAGTTTCACACACAACAAGAGTCAAGAGGTTTCTATTTAGATAGCTGTATTGTGTGTTTTACACTTTCACTCACTTGTATATATAGTAGTGTTTGTCCTTTAGAATGTGGAATCTTGAGCTAAAATTTTGAATTATTTAATTTTAAAATTTTGTATTTATCTTCTTGAAATATCCGAAACTTTGTTAAAAGTGACAAATATTTTATAATGAAAAAAAGTATATATAATATGTGTTTATATTAAGTCTCAATTAAATATATGCTCTTGGTTCTGGCGAGTAAAATTGTATTTTAGTTGATAATTACTAGAGATATTATTAGAGGATTAAAATATGAATTTTGAATTCTTCATTTATTTTCACTTATAATATGTGAGTTTAACTATTAGACTATTGGATAGAAAAAATGTTGTCTTGGTCTCGCGGGTTTTGAATCGTTTATTTTTTATTTTTGTTGGCAATTTTGACCTTGCTTTCTTTGCCAGCTATACAGCATTTGTTTATGGATTACATGGATGGACTACCTTTTTTTCTTTGTTTGATTTTGACCCCTAGCCGTGCATCCCACACAAACCTATATTGTATATTTTTTTCTTTTATTAAAAAAGACTTCATCTTGTTACTTAGTTAAAAATTGGAAAAATCTGCACAACTATGCATTAAAGTTTTAAATTGTATTCTCATTGATAACATGTATTGTATATTGTTCCATTCATTTGTGTTGTTAGGACATAAAATAAAGAAGTGACATATTTGCCTAAAAAATTGCTCTAAAATGTGTCACTTTAATTTTCAATCTAACACAGTAGTATTTATTAATCTTTTATACAGTAGTAGTTTTTAATAACGTAAGTTATACATTAATATGTGTCAACTACGACAATTATTTTGAAATGAAGAAAATAGTACATTAATTATCTTATTTCATCTACTCCCCTCCAATAAACATAAATAATTTTGACAAAACAATATATAGTACTACGTATCTTTTACTATAATGGTAGTTCATACTATAAAAGGGTCAACAATCAATTATTGGCACTGATTTGAATTGTATGAACTATGGTACACAGAAAAACATAGAGCAAGGTCAATGGTCAACTCAACACTGGAGTATTAGTTAACAAAGGCCACTAGAAGGAAAACGAAAACGAGTCAATTGTCAAGATGTTACTCAACTATACTCCTACATGAATAAGTGAGAGATTCTAAGTTCCAACTCTGATCCTATATGTGTTATTTCTATCAGTAAAAAAATTATTACTATTACCGACTTTCTTACTTTACATAATTTAATTAACAACATTCTATATTTAAGGATAGAGGAAATTGATGGAAGAATAGTTTAGAAATCTTATAATGTACTAGTATAGACTAAATTGACAAAAAGGGGATAGCTTATAGATGAAATTGACCGTTTATTAAGGGACTTTTTGTTGGTTTATTCAAACAAAAATAATTGAATTCTTTTTTTGTTGTTTCAAAATGTCTATCGAAAATTATCAAAAAAAAAAAAAAAATGTCTTAACGAAAATTCATATCACTAATTACTATACAACGTACTTATATTTCCTTGTTTGTTAGGATTATCAAGATAATTTTCACAAAAAAAAGAAGGATTATCAAGATAATAACATCAATATCTGTCATAGATATTGAATGTCCACTAGAAACAATTCGCAAATATTACACCACCTTAATTTAATAAAAAGTCCCTATACCCCATGTCTCCATCATATGCATTTCAATTTCAAATTAAAAATTAAGTAGACATGTAAGAAAAGAATCATATAATTCAGTTTCAATATATTAGACGACAATATGTAGTGGTCCCTAATGCCGGCCATATTTAAAAGCCACAATATCAAGAAAGCCTGGCTGCGGGGTTTGTTTAATCAATGTGATTAATTAATCACATTACTAAAATAGTACAATAATGAAACATTATCTTAATTTTTGTTGCATTACATTAAAATCACGTGCACAATTTCTCCCATTTGCAAAAGGTTAAAGCCACACAAACGGTTATGATTTTGGAGTGAGTATTGAACTCGTCTCTTTCGGTGTTGCTTTGTGGTTTTAATTATTTCATGTCCCTACATACAAACCACTATCATTATTTAATAGTATAGTTAACTTCTATGAACAATACATTAATTGATGAATCTGATTGTGTGCCTCTTTCCTAGCACCAGCAGGTGCAACCCATTTCAGTTCACTAGCTAGCTCAAATTATTTGGTCCATAAATTCCATCATATCCAGTCTTTGATAGTAACTACTTCCTACATATCCAAATGTACTTAAATTTTGATTTTATATTAATTAGATTAGATTAGATAGATGAGGTTTTTATTTCTGTAAAAAAAAAAAACAATGGATAGATGTGTATACCATTGGAGTTGAGTTTAATTAAAATAGAAATAGTTAGACAATTATAACTCGATAAATCAATGTCTCAAATAGAAATACCTTTAACGGAGAGAATTTATATAATTTTTTTTTATAAAAAAAATAGAGTGTTTCGTACTGGTTTTTATGATCACATTACCATGAATATATATTTCTTTGATGTGGAAGATGAGATAATGATATAACTAATAGCACGAGGAGGATCCCATTTTTTGAGACGCCTGTCCTGCTAAGGATTCATATATTTGGATCAAACTAGACTTTGATACCTGTTGTTTGGAGAAATCGACCTAGAGAAAAATAAATTAACACACTTCAATCACAAGAATATAATGTGAAAACTCAATAATTAAAGAGAAAAACTATGATTGCAATCTAATTACAATAAGAAAATAACTATGTGAGTTGTTTTACAACACATAGACTCTCTCAATCACCTCACAGCTTCTAAAACACTCACATTCTTCAAAACAAATATTTAATTACATCTCATAATCCTCTGCAATTATATGAAAGGAAAAAAGAAAGTCCAATATAAGCTTAAAAAAAATTAATGCATTTAGGTTGAAGAATTAGAGTCCCCATTCCCCACTTACTTTAGTAATATGAGACTATTTGAAAGTGACTCATTTTTTACAAACTCCCATAGGAACCATGAAAAACATAAAGAAAAAGTGATCATCAATTATTTTTTACCAAGTGAATAAATGGCTAAATAAAAGTATTATAAATTAATTAATGTCATATTGAAAAAAAATAAAATAAAACGTAAAAAAAAAATACTAAAATGACATTTACTTTAGATGGGGTGAAGTGATTTTGAGATGCCTGGTTAAAAACATGAACATTGATTTACTTCATTATGAAGTGCTATCCAACACATGGTAATCAAACTTTTGTTGTTGATCATAAAGATACATAATAATCATTTAATGTGAACACGAGAAAAAGATGGTATAACTTTCGTTCTTATTCAACTTTTTTGCACATGTTAATTAGTATAGACTAATGTGAATGCGACAAAGAAACTTGGAAAAAAAATGTGAAAAAGATCAAAGAAAGGTTAAAACTTGGTGAAAAATAAAAGGAAAGAAAATCTACTATGTAGATTTGTATTCAGAGGCAATTGCAGAATCAGTGTTTTAAAAATCGGACCAAACATAGCGATTGCGATACAGGGTATGCGATAAAGAAAAAACACAAACCTGCGATTCCGATAACTGCGGCGATTGCGATTAGAGTCAAACCTGCGATTGCGAGTTGCGTTTTACTTCCTAAACAGGTTTGCGATTGCGATTGACTTCCTTCGTTTGATTACGATAGCGATTGCGATTCTGGTTGATGGGTGAGGTCAATTGATTGCGATTGCGATTGCGAGTTACGTCCTTCGTTTGATTGCGATTGCGATTGCGAGTTACTTCCTCCGTTTCAGTGCGATTGCGATTCTGGTCTGATGGGTGAGGTCAATTGATTGCGATTGCGATTTGAGTTGCTCTGCGTTTGATGAACTCGATGCGATTGCGATTTTAGTTGCTCTGTGATTGTGATAATATTCCATCGATTTGAGTTGCTCTGCGATTGCGATAACAGATTGATTGCTCAGTCTTTCTTCAATCGATTCTCCTTGTGTCCTCATCGATTCTCTTGTAACATGGTTTGTCATTCTATGCCATGTTTGACTTAGAGTTGTGTTTCGTTTGCGTTTCTCTGTTCGGTTTGCGGTTTTCTGTTCTGCACTTGTTAGTTGACAATTTGCTTTAGTTGTTGTCTCTGGGTAGTCGGTGCTACTCGAGAGTTGGATGTCTCTCTGAATTCGGGAGAGTTTTGTGTGGTCCCTTGCTACGTTTTATTCTGTTTGCTCACATAATTTCTTATAGTATGGCTGAGATTAATTTTGAATCTCTTAATCTAGATGAGGAGGAAGAGTTGAATTTTGTGGTGGGAGAGGATACTCATGAACAACACGACTTGAATCTATGTCTGGTGGGTCGCTTTGTTCATGACCGACCCATACAGTTTAATAGTATGAAGGCATGCTTAGCCGATGTTTGGAGACCAGTGAAGGGCATGACAGTGAAGGAAGCTACTCAAGGGTTATATCTATTCAAATTTTTCCACCCTCTGGACATGGAGGAAGTTCTCAAAGGTGGGCCTTGGACTTTTGATAGCTTTACATTGATTATTGATAGGTTGAAGATAGGGGTTGCTCTACAGGATATCCCTCTTTTCCATGTCAATTTTTGGGTGCAAATCCATGATGTTCCAATTGGCATGATGCTTGAGACGGTGGGGAAAGGTCTTGCGAATTATATTGGGGAATTTGTGGAGTATGATAAGAATAACAACACAAGTTTCTGGAGGAAGTATATGAGGGTAAAAGTTAGGGTGGATGTCAGGAGTCCGTTGAAGATCGAGAAGAAGATCAAATTGAATGGTGGACAGGGGGGTGTTGTGAAGTTTAAGTATGAAAAACTCGGTTTGTTTTGCTTTGTATGTGGACGACTTGGTCATGCAGAAAATAGGTGTGAGGTTAAGTACGCTATGGAAAGAGATGACGGTCGGAGGAGCTGGTCAAATGAGATAAAGGCGGAAGTAAGACGTCCTGGTGGTATGGTGGGTTCGCGATGGCTGCATGAGGAAGGGCGAAATATGGCTGACGTGGATGCGAGTAACACTTCAGGAGAGAGGGGGTCACAACAGACTAGACCCACCCAAACTAATGTGGCATCCCCACGTGAGAGTAGAAGTCCTGAGAATGGTGGGATAGTGTCTACTGTTAGGGGCCATATCCCTCCATTAAGGCCAGCAGCAGTTAGACAATCAAGTTCAATCTAGGGTTCATTTATTGAAGCACCTGCTGTATCTTTGATCTCCAATCGGCCTATACTAGCCATAACCAATGATAATTCCACAACAACACAATTGACCACAACACCAACTCTAACTGAAGGAAATCAGCTTGATCCTGATGATATGGATGCTCAGGTGGAGAGAAAGAGAAGAAGGGCTGCAAGTCTAGTAGCGGAGGGTTCAGAAGTTCGAATTCATCAGCATTTTTTATCGGCAGGTCCTGGCAGTTCCCAGGACTGCCGGGACTCATGATTATTCTTAGTTGGAATTGTCGGGGTTTGGGCGGCCCGAGTGCAATTCCTAATCTAAAAAAGCTTGCCCGGGGACACAAGCCAGCTATTTTATTCCTGTTCGAGACGTTATCGCATAATAGACATATTGAATTCATCCGTGTTATGTTGGGTTTTGATTCCTGTTTAGCTATTGATGTGGAGGGCAGAAGTGGAGGTCTGGCAGTGTTCTGGAAGGATAGTAGTAAGTGTCGAGTGCTTAATTACACGCGTAATTTTATTAATATGTTAGTGGAAGATGAGCAGTGGGGCGAGTGGAGGCTAACGTGTTATTATGGGTATCCTGAACAGAGTAGGCGTCGTGCTGCTTGGGATCTCTTACGAGTTTTAGGTAATATGTCTTCTATTCCTTGGTGTATTATTGGTGATTTCAATGACTTACTCTCTCAGGCTGATAAAAAAGGTATTCATCCTCACCCGAATAGTTTGTGTATGGGGTTCCGACAGGCAGTTAGTGATTGTGATTTAACAGATATTCCAATTGAGGGACATCCGTTTACTTGGATAAATAGTCGAGGTACCCCTCATGTGATTGAAGAAAGGTTAGATAGGGTTATGGCTAGTTCTAGTTGGCTTCAGTTATTTCCCCAGGTGAGGTTAACTAATCTTCTGGCTTCACATTCAGACCATAGTCCAATATTGCTACAGTGTAAGCCTATTATTAGGACACAGATCAATCATTCCTTTCGGTTTGAGAATAGTTGGCTAAAGGAGCCTGATTTAGAGGATGTGGTGGATGAGGGTTGGGGGGGGAGAGAGAATCTGGAGGTGGTTGACCGAGTGACTAGATGCGCTAATAAGCTTCAAAGGTGGGGTAAAAAGAAAAGGATAAGGTTTAGAGAGAAGATTGATGAATGTGTTAGGCGGATGAATGAGATACGAGGTCACCAGGATGAAGAGGGAAGTTTACAATATCATGAGTTATCGGAGAGGCATGCCACTTTGCTGATACAAGAGGAGGGGTACTGGAAACAAAGAGCTAAAATGCATTGGCTTCAAGAAGGGGATATGAACACTAGATTTTTCCATATTTCAGCAATTGTGCGTAGCAAAAAGAAGAAGGTCACAAAGTTGATTGGTGATAATGGTACGGAGGCACATACTCAGGAAGAACTTTGTGAGGTGGCCAAGAGTTACTTTGATACTCTCTTCAAGCCAAGAGATGGAGATCATGACCCCGTACTTAATCTTATTCAGCCGAGAGTGACCGACGATGATAATTTCGTTCTGACGGCGCCTATTACAAAAGCTGAAATTCAGCAAGCGTTGTTTCAGATGCATCCAGACAAATCTCCTGGACCAGATGGGTTTAATCCAGCTCTCTATCAGAGGTTTTGGGAACAGTGTAGTGATGATATATTTAGTGCCGCCACTACTTGGCTAGAGAGGGGATATTTCCCTACCAGTCTCAATGAAACAAATATTTGTCTTATTCCTAAATGTGACAATCCTACATCAATGAAGGATTTGCGCCCTATTTCGCTTTGTAATGTCTTGTATAAAATGATCTCTAAAGTGCTAGCCAATAGGTTGAAGTGTTGTCTAGATAAATGTGTTTCTCAAAAGCAGTCAGCTTTTGTGGAAGGTAGATCGATCCTTGATAATGCTCTTATTGCCACAGAAGTTATCCATGCTTTGAAGCGGAAGACCAAGGGTAGAAGAGGTGAGTTGGCACTAAAGATTGATATTAGCAAGGCCTACGATAAGGTGGATTGGGGTTTCCTCCGCGGAGTTCTGACTAAGATGGGGTTCACGGATGTCTGGATTCGGTGGGTTATGATGTGTGTTAGTTCAGTCAACTACTCGGTGTTGATGAATTCTGACCGAGTTGGTCCTATTTCGCCAGGTCGAGGATTGCGACAGGGTGATCCATTATCTCCTTATTTATTTATTTTGGTAACAAAATGTTTAACTGCTCTCATTCACTAAGCTGTTGGTAGGGGTGACCTTCATGGTGTGAGGATTTGTCGTGGTTCTCCAGAGGTCTCTCATCTTTTGTTTGCAGACGACCGTTTCTTATTTTGTAGGGCTAATATAGCTGAGGTGAATGAACTCATGAGGATTTTACATACTTATGAAACAACTTCAGGTCTGGAAGTTAACCTAGCTAAATCAGAAGTTTTTGTTAGTCGGAATATGTCTCAGGCAGCTAAAGAAGATCTCTCTCGTATCCTTGGTGTCAAACTTGTATTGGGTACGGGTATATATCTTGGATTACCGTCCATGGTTGGCAGAAGTAAAAAAGCAATATTTTCCTACATCAAGGATCGTATTTGGAAAAGAATTAATTCCTGGAGAGGGCGTGCACTGTCAAAGGCAGGCAAGGAAATCATGATAAAGTCGGTTCTGCAGGCAATACCCTCCTATGTAATGAGTATGTTTATTCTACCTGCTTCACTTATTGATGATATTGAAAAAATGATAAATGCTTTTTGGTGGAGGGGCGGTAGTACTAATAATAATAATACTAAAGATATTCATTGGTTAGCTTGGGAGAGACTTGCTTGCCCGAAGGCTCATGGAGGTTTAGGCTTTCGTAATTTTGAAGGTTTTAATAAGGCTATGGTTGCAAAACAAGTTTGGAATATCGTCCAGAATCCGAACTCATTGGTAGCAAAATTAATTAAAGCCAGATATTTTCCACATTCCTCTTTATTTGAGGCTCCATTGGGATACAACCCCAGCTTTGCATGGCGTAGTTTATGGCTAGCTAGACAAATTATTTCTCTTGGATGTAGGTGGCGGATTGGCAGTGGGGATAATATTCGTGTTATGCATGACCATTGGTTGCGTGGGAGTGCTAGTAGATGGGTGCCCTCGCCTCAACAAGCAGCAGTATATCAGTTATCTGTCAGAGATTTGTTACACGAAAATTATAAAGCGTGGAATATAGTTAAGATTCGAAACTTGTTTTCAAAGGATGTAGCGGAGAAGATTCTGGAAACACCACTTGTTAGCTCGGTCCGGGAGGATAAAGTGGTCTTGGAGGAGGAAAGAAATGGGTGTTATTCAGTGAAATCCGGGTATAAGTTAGCTATGCGTTACATAATAGGTAGCGACAAATATCATGTTGTGGGCAATTGGAATGGTATTTGGAAAGCTCAAGCTCCACACAAGGCACATCATTTACTTTGGCGCTTATGTAGAGGATGTCTCCCGATTCGTTCTCGATTGTTGGAAAGGCGTGTGGAATGTACACTCAATTGTCCTGTGTGTGATGAGGAGATTGAGGATGAGCTTCACATATTCTTTAGGTGTGCAGTAGCCCGGGATAGTTGGAGTGCAGCTGGTCTGTCATCTGTCTTATATAATGCTACGTACCAACAAACTAATGCTATGGATCGTATTTTCGCTGTTTGCAGCCATGAAAGTAGTGATACTGTTGGTAGAGTGGCTATGTTACTCTGGTGCATTTGGCACAATCGTAATGATAAGCTTTGGAATAATAATGTCCAGATGCCACGTCAAATTGGAAGACATGCTTTTGATGCTTGGAATGATTGGTACTCAGTACATAAGTTACAGAGTAATAATGTGAGCGGGACTACAGCAGCAGATTTGGTAAGGTGGGCGAAACCAGATATAGGCTGGGTAAAATGTAACGTTGATGTTGCCTTTGTGTCTGGATCTGGAAGGACCTCGGTGGGATTGTGTTTTCGCGATAATAGTGGTCACTTCATGGCTGGTATGACACAATGACAGCAAACTGTGATTTCATCTGTAGAAGGAGAAACATGAGCTTTACTTTTAGCAATGGAAGAAGCTAGACATAGAGGACTGGATCGAGTTCAATTTGAAAGTGATTCGAAAGTTTTGATAGAGGCCATTCATATGAAGCGTAGAGGCAACTCTGAGTTTCTGTCAATTGTTCATGATATCCTTAGTCTTATGTCATCTTTTATAAACTTTGAGGTTAAGTTTGTCAGGAGGCAAGCAAATTTGGTTGCTCATACTCTTGCTAGGGCGGCCAATTCTTGGGCTAGCTTCCATAGATTTGAGAATATTCCCTTTTGTATTGAACATTTACTTTTTATTGAAATGCAGTAAGTTTGTTTGATTCAAAAAAAAAAAAATCAGACCAAACCGGCCGATTGGACCGGTCAAACTGTGAACCGGAGAAGTTTTTGGTCTGGTTCAAATGTTGGACCGGACATGTAGTTAGACCGGAGTGAACCGCTAAAAAACGGAAAAACCGGCGAACCGACGGTTTGATTGCGTGTGCTTTTTTTTTTTTTCAAATCAAAATGACGTTTTTTTTTTATACAGAATTCTTTTTTTGAAAGGAAATAGAAAAAACTAAACTAAAACAAATATGTCTCCTTGTAATTAAATTTATTATTAGAATCTTTGTTATTTTGTTTATGTTGCGATAAGATTACATTGCAATTAAACTTTGTTTAAAACTTATTTGATTTTGTAATTTGTACTATTTTATTGTGCGTGATGACAATGTTTAATATTTGAATTTAAGAACTTGTGAGTTGTGACATTATGACATTTTCAACTTTTTAAATTTTTTATGTGTCATGAACTGTTAAAGAGACCGAGTGATCTTGTTCGACCGGTTTAATAGCTATATACTTTTATTAAAGAGACCGGTTCATTCCACCGGTTTGATCCGGTTTAGTCATGCGGTTCGACCAATGACCTGGTGGTTCGACCAATGAACCAGTGACCCAATACCCTCACCGGTTCGATGACCGGTCCGGTTTTTAAAACATTAATTGCAGTGCACTGAATCTTGTAAGGGAAGTACTTGTTGATACAAATACAATGTACTAGTACATTAATCGTACTAATTATTATTTTCTAATACTACTAGTATACTACATTGGTTTAATCATGTCGGATTCTGTTTAGGGAATATTAGATTTGAAGATTAGAGAAACAAGCAAGATTAAATAAATATGATGACAACTGTTAAATTCATTGTTGTGCCAATAATTGGTATTATATTTAGGACAACTTGTTGCATTGTCTATGCTTAGCCTAGTCATGCACTTAAATTTGAAGGACCACAGCTTGACATTATACCATTATCCTTATCCTACTTTATAAAAATGATTTCATAGTACAAGAAAGGAATAAAATTGCTATAACTAATTGAAAAAAATTATTTATTAAAATTTACATTATTTCATAATTGTATTTTATATATAAGTACATGTTTGCCTATGAAATAGTTTTGATTGTTAATTTTTCAATTTATAATTTGTCTATTCTTCATTTTTCTTCTAACATTTTATTTTAAAATAATTAATTAATGATCAAAAGAGACTTAAAAAAGTATTATATGACCTATTTTTATAAAATATAGAATCATGAGTAATACGGGAATCATCACATTGAAGTTTAAAAAATGACATAATAATAAGAAAAAAATATTCATCTTTAAATACAAGCTCATTTCAAATGGTAAGACCGACATTTATCCTTTTTTTTTTCTTTCTCTAAATATCAATTAGTCCTACCATATGTCATTGAAGATAAAAAAACTAAAATTAAATACATCTATGTACAAAAAGATATTTTAATTAATCCATAAAATTGATAGATACATTAAATATCTATGTCTAACAATATTTTGACTTAACCCTAGCTAAAGATATGGGTCTTCTTGAATCGAGTTGCTACTCAGACTTTGTATTTTTGTGTTAATTTCATCGAAACTTCTATCAAAATGCTTGATAATTATATTGTGTTGATCCAAAATATAAACAATTTAATGCGTGACAACATTCAATTTAGATTTTTCACAACCTTCATGAAGGCAACAATTATGCACACTTTGTGACTAAGTTTGGAACTTCTTTAAATCTTGACTTTTTAGTACATGTTACTCCGCCTTCAAGACTAAGGAAAACTCTTTCAGTTGACACCGCAGGAACCTTCTTCCTAAAATTTTAGTTTCTTATTTTCTTTTGCTTTATTTTGTTGCCCCTTTAGCCTTGTAACAAAAAAAACTAAGGTGGAAAAAATATCTTTCACCAAAATCATAAAATATGGCAAAAGGATTTCTTGCGGTAATAGCGGAACACATTAATAACTTTGAGTCGTTCGATGTAATTTTATTGGTCCAAATTGTTTTAACCAAAAAATATAGTTTTCAATCTAAATCATCTAATCTAATGTCGATATCTGAGATTGAAAACTGTGTGTAACTGCCGTAATAATTGCAGCAGCAAACTTCATGCGAAAATAAATTAGTTGTGATCTACTAATTGTCACAATCTTTAGTTTAATTCGAAAGGATTGAGATCGCAATGAGTTGAATTTTCAAATTGCAGAGCATCTGGTGTTGAAGCGCAGTATGAGTAATTAAATTATGTATGCTAGCTTGAATTAATTGTGCAGGCATAAAAATCGTCGAAAATAAACAGAAAATTTGAAGTCAATAGGAGATAAAATGAAAAGCCAACAGATTCATTACTCATTTAGCAACAAAAACAAGAGATTTGTACATATAAACAGAACATAAGGGAATTATAAAAAAAAACACTCCCAATTTGTACAAAAATCCAAAATGATTGATGATCAAAACTTTGTTGTGGGCAAGTTACTGATGACACCCCCTAGGGATATTCCTACCGGCGCCGGTACGAGTGAAAATGGAAGCAACAGAGTTTGCAAGACCAACTACTATTCCAACTTTGACTTGTCCTCTTTTTGGAATTGGACGACTTGAACATCTCTGAGGATTGCTTCTTCTTCCACTCTTCATCATCCCATTACTCCTTGCACCTCCCATCTCTCTCTCTGATTTTCTAAGCTTAGTGAAGAAAAAGAACAGAATATGCTAATTTGAGCTGTGTTGTTTTTTGTTGGTTATAGTGAGTTGTGTTGTGTTGGGTTGTGGTTTGAAGATTGGTTATATATAGAACAAGGTTATCAAAAATACCCTTGGATTTTGGTAAAATTATGATGGTTGCCACTGTTTTGTTGGTTGGTTGGTTTTTGACTTGTTTTCACGATGGTCTTTGAAGTATTGACTTTGTCTTGGTGTGGGCGGGTCAGTCATACTATTACTACTGCCTTAAGTGGGACACATTGAATCTATCTTTTGTTTTGCTTTTAATTCGTCGGTGTTCCCATCCAACTACTAATTTTATGTTTGCATGGTGGTTGTGAATGAGAGATCTACCTTCGGGACACTTAAGTCAGTAGTTGCGTCAAGTGAAAAGGCTAAGAGAGTAAGAATAAAATATTTGTCCCTTTTGCATGAGATAAATGTAACCTTAGTGCAGAGATGTTATCAATGAGAGGATAGATTTAACGGTCTTAATATTATAAATAACGGTTGAAATTAAGGTAATGATTGACAGTAAATGTCAATCGTTACGATGTTGGCCGTTGTAGAAATAGACTTATGTTATGTGGCCACTGAAAAAAAAACATGTGACTTTGGACCAACTTGCAATTGGACCGAACTCAACGCCAAATTAAACTTAGGTCCAATTCAAACTAATACCAAATGATATAAGTTGGATACCCGAGGCATAGGGTACACATTTTGGTTGAAACTATGTTATAATTATTTTACAACAAACTAGCCGACATAAAATATTTTAGTAATTTTAAGACACGAGAAAATTGATAAAGTGTCATTATGTTATGTCCCGCATTGCAATGCATATATATCATGAATAGTATCTATTCCAATTATGTAAGGTAAAAGTCTTTTGGATTCATCCATTTGAAAGAAATTGTTGTATTACATGTGTGAAGGACAAAATCTTTTAATGGTCGGTGTTGAACAATCTCCACTGTCTGTCTACATGTGACACAGAAAAAAAATGTGATTTTGATTAAACGCTTGAAATTTTAGGTATAAAATGGTTATTGGTTATGAATTTGTAATAATTTTTTAGTATTAATCATTTAGTTCTAAAGGAATGGGTTCTGGTAATATAAATTCAGTCCATTAAAGCCTGATCAATAATTTGTATCTTTTGTTAGAAAAGATATATTATAAGAAGATTAGGACACATCAATGTTTAAGAGAGGACGAAGCCGCATCTTCTTTAACTAAAATATTAAGATATTAAAAATATGAGTCGTCTCTCATATCTATATTTAGTTCACTTGCATCTTGAATTCAACCATCTTTTCTTAAATTTAAATTTGAGTCTTTCACATTATATATTTGATCTAACAAGAAGTTGCTACTTTCACTACCTCTCACCAAGACAGGCTAGGGATGTGATACTATTTGTTGAGAAAATCAGCATTTGAGAAAATAAAGGACACAATCAGGGCCAACCCAACATAGTTAGATGCCTAAAGCTAATTTTAACATCAAATCTTTAAAATTGGAGAAAAATATTATGATCGTTGTCTAATAATTAACAACCAAAGAATAACATTATGTAAAAATTATTACGGCACAAAGACTCTTCTCACAAAGACCTCACAACCTCCAATATAAATAGCTAACTACGTCTCACAACAGCTTTAAACAACCATGAAAGAGAAAACAAAAAGTTAGATACAAACTTCAAGTATTTTCGACTCGTGCATCTTGTAATGATTAAATAAAACACAATGTGATACTTTTCTTAACATGTATCGTCATCTTGGTTGAAAATTGTATATTTTTGTTTCCACTATCGTATGAAATAAATGATATATCTATGAACAAACTTAATACAATCATATTAACAACATCAAAAAAGACAAAATATCTAGCAAACTAGGACGTATAATATCAACTGTCAATATAAACATCAAGGTCAATCAAGACCTATAACATGCATGTAACCTGATGACTCTTTGCTACTAAATATAAGTCATTATTATAATTATTATTTTTTAGGATTTTTTTATAATATTTTTTCTCTTACATTTTTATAATATTTTTTGTTAGTATATAATGTAAACTAGGGATGTTGATATTATATGAAATTAGAACAACACTTGTTGAAGCAATAATTATTATAAACCAGCATTGGCAATATCAAATCACTGTATGTTAGATGAGATTTGAGGTTCTCAATGGGGCTAACTTCAAACAAGTTTATTTCGGCGTATTGCTAGTGTGATGACCAGTGAGACCTAGCCTCTTTATTTATAAGATCACAATCCTAGCCAGTACCACCTATCACATAGACTAGAGGTTCGACCTACACTTTGTTCTACACAAATTAGAATTAGTGTCAAGAAGCCAATTATTATTATTATTATTATTGATTATAATTATCGGACATAAATATCATCAAATTGATCACAACAACATCAACTCGAATTTATTAAAATCAAAACTCACAATTGATTGAAGTCAGAAAATATATATTATAAATTATTCTAACAAATAATTCCTACAAATATCTCCATAATTATTTACCAAGTATAATACATACCTATTAACTTTGTACTCCATGATTGAGAATCTCATGCTGTTTTTGTTTTGTAACATGCTGGCTGCTGAATATTTTTCATATGGAGAAATAGAATGTCATTGATATTGATCGAAACAAACCAGGCTGCTCCACTTCCCTCTATCCTATTATTATCCTATTTAATGCCTAATTAGTGCTTTCACCTGAGTTTGAAAACGACATATTTTAGTATACAAACCCCAACATGGCGACACAAAATGTGCAGATTCAGTGTTTTGTGGTCAATAAAATAAACTAATTTATATTTAATTATCATAATAGACCCCAAATAAGTGGGGAAGTTGCTTTCATTAATTTATAGTACCATCTTTGATGCTACATATACATTGTATACAGACAATAATTTCTAATATGTTGGTAATTAAGATAAATTGCACTAGATTTCAGTCAGCAGTGATGCTAGCATTTTTTTTTTTTTAACTAGCACAAGAATTTTTAAAATAATAAAAGATATGTTAAGGGTCATGCTGATGTTACTTTAATACTTATCTTAAGTTTTTTAATTGATTGTGTTCGACTAATACTGTGAATAGTAGAAAAGAACTAATTATTCATTAGTATGACTATGTTAGTGGTGATAATGTAACTTGCAGTGAATATGCCTTTAAATCGATGCTTTTAAGGTTTCTACAATTTAGGATTCGTATCATGTTATGTTTTTGAGTTCCTGTTGCATTCTACATACAGGGCGATTGCTCCTATTGAGCTATTTGAGGATAATTTATTGGCCACTTTTAATTTATAGCTCTTTAATTTTAAGGTTGAGAGAAAGGTAAATAGTAGAAATTAGGATTTGTTTTTGACCAGCTCTTGAAACTAATTTCTTGTAAATCTTTTGTAACTTTTGTAAAGATTCATTGATAGTAGATGGAAGATGTCTTCTCTCTCGCAGGCGTAGGTCAATTTTAGGCCGAACAACGTAATTAATTTTGTTGTGTTATCATCTGTGAAGCATGGACACAGACATGCACATCACACACAATACGGACACTGACACGTTAAAATCGATAATAATTTGAAAAAAATGACATAATCCAATGTATTCATAAGTATCGTATTAGTGTTCTGACACCAAGACGTGTCCGACACTGAGAAACGCCAAATCCAAAAAGTATCAGTGCTTAGGGTATCATTCCTCTACTCCATTTATCCTTTGTCTTTGAATTGATTGTTTGAATTATCTTTGCCCATATAGGTTATTGAATTGTTTTAAGCTATAAAGCACATGTACTCCATTTGACAGAGAGTACTGATATCGTGTACGTACAAGGTATTGGTACGTGTATGGTACGCACCAAAACTGTACACGCGGGGTACACCAAACACAAAATGCTTCTCTTTTTTTCTTTTCGGGTTTTTATCAAGAAGGAGTAAGACTTATAATGAAGAAACAACAAAAATGTAGGACATTGGTGGAGATGAATGAGATATATTTTGATGTTTCTCTCTCGATGAGCATGAATTAAAGCTGCTCTTTTTGAGCAAATTGCTTTTTAATTTTGATGATTTTTTATTGTCATTTGAACAATTTCAACCAAAGTTATCAGAATCTAATTTTTACGTCAACTCATTATAGATAAGTGAAATCGAAACGTAGATTCAACTCGTAAACTCGGACAGTTCACCTCATGTTAAAATAAACATATATAATATATATTTTAGCTTATTTAATTTTGAACATAATCTGAAATTAATAATTTTATTTTAAATTTATAAATTTAATTGTTATGAATACTATTTAACGAAAATATAACAAAATTATTATATTATTAATTTTAAATTAAAATAAAATTTAAATATTAGACAATTCACACTTAATTGTTTTTAAAAAAAAAATCACACTTAATTAATTTTTTTCACACTCTCATTAGTTAAATATGACTACCGACATGTATTTTAGTAACAAATAACACAATATGAACATCAATATATCTTGTAAAGAAATAATACATCTCTCATCTTTTTTACACTATTAAATATGACTTTTTGAATCATGCATGTGTTATGAATTTGAATATTATATATGATTGGATTACAAAGTTATAATATATTTTAACCCCTCTTGTTTTATTTTATTTTTACCAAATCCCAATTATATTATGTGTTTTTTTTTGTTGATAATTATGTATCTTTTTTTTGTTGATAATTATGTGTCTTTTTTTTTTTACAATAATTTATGTATCTACTATTTATCAAATAACTTATTATATTTAAATGTCAACAAATATATTTAAATGTCCACAAATTTTAGCTCAACTGACAGAGAAATGTCGAACCAGTTAGGTCGAACGCCATTTCGTTTATCTACAAAAAAAATTATTATATTTAATTAATCACATAAAATTTTGCTATATTATTTTATTTTATCAAAATATAATTACTTATTTTTGTTTCTCACTTGTGTTCATCTATTTTTTTGCACACGTGCATAAAAACGAGACAATGTTGGGATATACGAGTAATAAAAATTATTATCTATCTAACTCTTAATGTTGGGCCTAAACGTGACCGTGCACGTGAACTACACGAAGCACCTGAACCACCCGCTTCAGCATCATGTGTTCCTCGCACCGGAGGTCCTTGCCTACCATGACGACCTATTTTCGGAGGAGCAGTTGCAGCAATCTCTTTACGAGCGGACGAAGGTGCTTTGCTAAGCCTACCTTGTCTAGTTCTACCAACATTATCTTTCATACTTAAACATAGAGAAAACATTTAATACTTACAACAATGGAAACATAATTCATATGGAAAAAATATTTGATTTCACTCAGACATTTTGTCAAGCACTTGAAGTACAATATAGTAAACTTAATCCCATACTCACATTTAACATAATATACAACATGCATTCATACTACTATCTAACCAAACTAACAATTAACCAATAATCAACAAATCAAACAACATAATCACGTTTGGAACACAAACTCAAAATTTAAAATTTAAAGAGGAGGAACAAATAATGCATATAATTGAAAATGTTGAGGATGAACATATAGAATGATCAAAGATATATAGAACTTACTTGATTAAGTATAATTTGAAGTTCGATGTTGATGTAGGGTTGAAAATCGCGTTTTGGGAAGGAGAGTGGAACTTGTATTTTTTTTTTCTCAATTTTCGTAACTGAGCACAGAACCTGTACTTCTGTTTCTATATAAGATGACTTCGGTTAATATAAACCGAAGCTAAGCGAGCGGTTAATATTAACCGAAGTCATTGTGGATTCGGTTCGTATTAACCAATTCCCTTGGAATTATTTTTCCCATTTATGAAGGACAAAAGCGTCAATTTAGGGATAGAAAAGAAGGGGGTCGGTTGAGAAATTTTCAAAACCCCTAACCATGGTGGCCCAAGGTCTAAATTATATTGGCCAGCTCAATACAATTTTTTATTGAAAATTACTTTTCTAGCCCAAGGTCTAAAAGAAACATGGAAGGCTGGAAAAATAGTTTTCTTTTTTATTTATTTCCGGTAATAAGGCCTAATCAAGTGATCATTTGTTTGATTTTTCATGAAAGTATTAAGGCGGTTGTTTCTTCTCTCATATATATATACACGGCTCACATAGCAAAAATATACTATTAGAAGATTTCTTTTCTATAAGGTTTTATACTACCGGAATATCTTCAAATAAGATTTACACTACTAAAAAATATTAACCTATCAAGCACGGACTTTGACACGGACACTACGATACCGCTAATGTAAAAAATATAGGACACCGGCACCGCTACATATTACAAAAGATATAAATTGAGAATCAAAATATATACATGTAAATCTAAGTTGAGGAAGTTATTTGTTAAAAAAAAGTTTTAAAACAAAATATGATAGTATTTTACCTTTATTTATCCATTTACTATCGAAAAAGCTAAAAATATTGTAATCAAAATGTAATGTTTTCAATCCCTCTTTGATAAATAATGTTGTTTCGACACATCTTTAACTCTTGTAGATATGTCTGATATGTGCTAAGGAGAGTATAAGCAAAGAAAAACAATTATTTTTGGGACATTTGTCTGTCACGTTTTGTAGGAGTGTCTTACAAGTGTCGGACACCGATAAAAGGCGTGTCAAAGTAAAGGAAAAATTGATTTTTTTTTACACCGGCCTGAGCTACCCGACATGTGTCGTGAAATTCTGGCGCGTGAGGTCCCAATGTAAGGCACAATGTTCCAACAATGGACCTCCTGAACAGACAAAAAGTAAATCGACAGAAAATAAATAACACAAGTTATTTGTTAACCCAGTTCGCCGTAACTACACCTACTCTGGGGATACCAATCCAGGAAGTAAGCCCACTATGATAATACTAGTTCAAAGCCCTTAGTAAACGCCCCGTTTATGGCTTATCACCTAACAACTACCCGTATTGACTTCTATCTAGGAACCTCCTAGATATGAGACCCCTCTCACTCCCTCTCAATCACACAACCTGTATTTAATTCTTGCTCCTAATAAACAAACTAAACTCCGTGTTTAAAAGCTTAAGAGTAATTTGCGATTACAATAATCCTTATCAAGTATCGATGTGATAATGAAAGAATAACAATGAACAAAATAAAACTAAAGCCTAAAACTCTAAATCGCTCTATAGCGTTTGTGTTTTCAATAGTTTCAGGTATCTTGAATGAATATATCTTCAGTCTTTATATAGAGATACAAATTCCCTTGGCTTGAGAAGATATAGGGAATTAGTTGCATAGTTGTCCTTTGAATTAAATTCCTTAAAAAGATAATTTGTTGCATAACAAATAATATTTGTTTGCTTTATTTTTTTATATCTCCAGCTGTTTAGTCTTCTTGGCTTGATAAAATATCGGAAGTTTGTTGCACAGCTGGACTTTGATTTAAATCCCTTTAGATAAGGATAAATCGGTTACATCACAAATAATATTTATTTGTTTTTATCTTCTCAAATCTCCAGCTGTAAATCTTCAAACTTCAAGTAACAACATCGTGCCTTGTTGAATAAGTAAGCGCGAGTTTGTTTCTTCAATCATTCAAACATATCCGCGCGCTAGATAAAGATATGTATAAGGCGCGTTATCAGGCCGTGGTCCAAATGTTACCACATTGGGTCTCAGACTTATTTTACCAAAAAAATGAAGTCAACCTTCAAAATTCAACATGTCGTACAAGTGTCGGACTAGTGTCAGACACCATGACACGCCTAATCATAGAGGTGTATGTACTTCAAAGATATCATCGTATTATTAAGCTAACCTCGACCGAAAAACAAAAATTGTGTTCAAATTAGTTTGATTGTTCAAACTAACTTGTGGTAGAATTTGAGGGGATTCTAAGCACCATGGATGAGAAGAGTAATGATTGATTAGCTCTCTTCCAATATAATTTCATAAGTACAGGAGAGGGCAACGGTGTAGAGTTGTAAGAAGATGAATAAAGCATTTACACAAAAAAGGCTATACTAAGCGTAATACAATATTTATAAGAAGATGAATAAAGCATTTACAATATTTGTCAACAAAAAAAAATCATTTTAGAAATGAACTTTATTTGTTTACTAGCGTAATACCCGTGCGTATGCACGGGTCGCGGCGTTGCCGCGATACTTTTTATCGTAAGACGAATATTGTATAGTACGAAATTAGTCCCGTCATAAAATTATTCTTCATTGCAAAGATTGTTGTTTGGTGTATGATAATTATATTAGTAAGGTATGATTACGATCAAAAATTATTTTGTATTAATATATGTAGAAATATAGGCCCGCGTAGAAATTATATAAAAGTAAGGCACACGTAATAATATATGAGTAGAAATATAGGTCTACATAGAAATATTGGTTCACACATAGATTATAAAAAAAATAAGCACGTGTATTATTATATCATTAAAAATATAGATCCTCGTTGAAATTATAGAAAAAATAACATGCATATTAATATATGAGTGTAAATAGGTTTCCGTTGAATTTATAGAAAAAATTATACAAAAGTAGGCACGCGTAATAATATATGAGTAAAATATAGGTCCACATAAAAATATTGTTCTACGTAGAGTTTATAAAAAAAACAAGCACACATATTATTATATAAAAGAAATATAGATCACCGTTGAAATTACAGAAAAAATAAAATATACATATTAATAAATGAGTGTAAATATATTTTCCCGTTGAAATTTAGAAAATAGGCACTTGTATTATAGAAATTATTATCTCAATCCCTAAATATAAGACCCTCTTGAGATTTTTCTCGGTCTATTTTTATAAGACCACTTTTAAAAGACAATCAAGGACGTATAATAGGCATGTGTAATATAGTATAATGATTATAATAATAATATTATTTTATTAGATTTTGGTTTGAAAAGCCAAAATTATCCCTTGACTTAATTAAGTGTCAAAAAGAAGAAAGGGCATGGAAGGGTAATTTAGGAAATTTCATAGTATCTCCTTTTATTAAATTTATTATTAGCATAAAACCCGTGCGTATGCACTGGTCGCGGCGTTGCCGCGATTCTTTTTATTGTAGAGCGAATGTGGTAGAGTGTGAAATTTGCCCGTTATAAAAATAGACACTTGTATTAATATATGAGTATAAATATTAGTCTTTGTAGAAATTATAAAATAAATAAAAAATAAGCATGTTTATTAATATGAGTAGAAATAGAGGTCCCGTGGAATTTAAAATAAAATAAATTTGCTAAAATATTTTATAGGGACTAAAAACAACATTTGAGATATTTGTAGGGACAAAAAATTAATAGAGCTTATGAGATTTATTATTAGAATTATTGATAAAATTTTACATAATAGGTAAAGAATCAAAACAATAATGGATTTCGTAAAAATAAAATAATGGATTAACATGTACAAATTAACTTAAAGACACTAAATAACCTTGATTTTACTATGTGTTAATTTTTAAGGATGGGCAATTTAGTACTAACCATAGTATGTTCTTTTACTAAATATACATGATTTTTGAACTTGGTATAAGCCCAACCCAATATCGAGCTCAGCCCATTCATGCCTTGAACTCGATCCATTTACGCGTTGGCATAGAGCCATGTGTGCTTGTCCAACGACCACATAAACTTGGACTTCTGTAATGGCCAACATCAGTATGATAGATTTGTTTTTTGCCAATCATGAATTTTCAACTGTTATTCTGACAGTTATCAATATCGAGGACATGAAATTCACCCTCATATTGATGGTCTTAGCTCCGCATTGGGGGCTATACATACCCTCTCCATGAGAAGGGTAAGGAAATCTCATTCTATTTTCTCAACCTCTGACTTAATATAAATACTTACTTGAACGTCAAAGTATATCACACTTACATCTCATTCACAATCACTGTAATGAAGAGGCGTTTACCGGTCACAATCATTCTAATCAAATGACATCATCTATTTTATTTTTAGTCATGAATGACTCTAAGATTAGATAATTAATGAACTTATCTTCTTAATCTTGACTCAATTTATTCTTAATAAGCAACAGAGTGAGTCACAATTGCATATGCTTCACGTCATGAGAAATATAAGAACATATAATGTTTAGTTGTTACTTGTTACTATAGCCAAAAAAGGATCGGAATTTGAGAGCCTTTATGTTATTATCCAACTATTTTTTTCTCTTCTCCCAGAATGTCACTAATTATGATGGTAACATCAAATGAGTGTCATTCACACAATTGGGCATTAGATCAAGTTACAATAGTATCAATTAGGAAGATCACGATAAATTGAGTCTCAAATGATAAACATGAATCTTACAATCAATCAAACACCTATCATATGGATAGGTATGGTAAATATGAAGGATCCGGATTCTTTAGGGTAAAAATTTAACACAGTTTTTCATAGTAATAAATTTGAGCCTTTTATTTATGATTAGACGGTACATATTTTATAGACAGTTTTACCCATCAAAATAATCTGAACCGCACATTTAAGATCGAACGATTTAATTAGTTACATCAAGACGTTGTAACAGCGTCATATCCTATTTGTTGGAGAGTCCATCATATATATAGGTAAATATGAAGCGTTGGAGTGTCTCAAGAAGCATAGAAAAGATCCATAGGTTAATGTTTTAAGATCATAAGCATGAGGGGGTGCACACTTTATTTTTTACAAAAAAAATTGACGGGATACTTTCTTCATTTTAAAAATGAATATCATTTATATAATTTAATATAGATTGATTATTTTAATTTTAATTGTACCTATAATTTATTGAATGTACATTACTTCTAAAGCATTGTATCAATATTAAATAAAGTTAATTTGTTTACTAAAATTATTGTGTCTTTTGATAACATCATTAGATTTTTTAATTTGTATGCAAAAGACTTAAATAACACTCATTTTAAAATGAAGATAGTATATTTTTTAAGCCCTCATGATTACTGATTAGGTCCATCTATACTAACCATTCACCACAAATTTACCTCTTCAATTTCTAATATTTCACTGCTCAATTTCCTCCCACTTTCCAATTAAAATCTTCAAACTCTCTGTTACACCCAGATGAAGTGCACTCAAAAGGGTGTGCCTCCAGGTCCCATTAGAGAGAGACTCTCTAGACCAAAAAGGCGAAAATGAAGAAGACCAGAAGGATAATAATTTGTGTTGTATCACCTGTCAAGCACTCGAAGAAATTGAGATTTCTTTCTGTTTGATTTCCTTTATGTTGTTATGGAATGATATATTCCCTTGATTTATTTTGTCGAATTTTTATTTGTAACTTCTATAAAAAATTTGAATCTTCATTATGATAGTTTATTTCTGCACCAAGTGCAAAACTAATTGACTTTTAGATTAGAGACCATGTCTTCAAGATCATTTTGTGTTTGTGGACTAATGTGTGGTTCATTTACATATCCATGTCATTTCTTGCTATGTCTTATTGTTATTATGATTTTTTATGTTTTATTTTGTTTCAGCTTTTAACCAAAATCCTTAAAATGGTGGTGATTATTTATGCCCTTGAATTATTGAGAATAGAGATAGAACACTGTTTTTCTTCTCTCTTCAACCCTAAGCTTTGTTGGCACTATATGTAAGATTTTGATAGCTTGCTAAGAATTTGTCTTTCTTTAAGAATGAGTGAAGGGTTATGAACTTGTGATTGACTTAGTTTGTGTTTGATGTGTTTTTTAATTGTTTTGGTACAACTTTTAAAATACAACACTATTTTAAAAATATTTATTAGAAAATATTTTCTAAATTTACTTTTGCAATATATATGGTTTGAGTTTCTGAAGCTTTTCAAAAAATTGAATAAAAAATGTGTTAGTTTTTTTTTTGACAAAAAAAATGTGTTTGCTTTATACTAATATTTAGTATTCTTGAAATAGATGTCTACTTATTAAGCTTCTTTTCTTTCTTGTATTTTGGTTGATGAGCAAAGCCTATATTTTGATATTTTATTATTGGGCCAGGTGAATGGTTGGTCATTAAACCCATTTTTTATGTTTTGTGTCAGAAAAAAAACCATATTTATCATAAAAAAATAAAATGTTTTTTAAAAAAAAAATGCATTCGTGCGAAAGCACCGGTTTAAAAACTAGTTTTCTTACAAATCTATACTAAATTTTACAGCAAATTTCCTGCTGATATCAAATATAATTAAAATATAATCAATCCACTTTAAAATTAATTTTAACCAAATTAAATTGTAAGATGATATCCATTCAAAATCATGTCTATCAAACACTTAGAGAAACAGTGAAACATAAACGACAAATAAGAGTTTATCACATTTATAAAGTTTGTTTGAGTCCCTAGTATGCTTCAGCTGTGGTCGGTGTCATGAGCCATAATTATTGACTTAATTGGCTCTCTAATTGGTAAATTTCCGATTGCAGCCAAAGATAAAATGATCAATGAGGCTAAGTTATGATTGATGTTGTGAATCAAAAATAGATTAGCTCATTATGATTCAAATCTTACATATATGAACATCATATCATATATATATATATATATAAAGAACAACTTGGTCTAATGATGGTGAGTTTTTAGTAGTATGTAAGGTTGTTAAAATCTCGATTTAAAACCTAAAAATTATATATTTTACGTTTTTAGATTAGCATTTCGAGTTAAATTGTTGGTAAATAAAATAAAATAAAAAAAGAACAGCTCCAAAATGGGTAAAAAATAGCTGTGAAAATGAAATCACACCTTCACAAGAATGAACTAGTATATAGCTGACAAAAACGGATGAAGTGTGTGCTTCATGAATGAAGTGTTTGACTTTGAGTCAAGTTTAGGAGAAATTATGTATACTACTACTTATGTCCAACAAAAAATTATGTATATTGATATAACAACCTTAAATGGCTTTCAAAATAATTATTATAACTAAATATTTTGCCAATAATTATTGTAACTCCATCTATGAACTTGTAAGGATTTCTCCGCTCAATAAACATTTGCTCATACACATAAGCCTCTACATTTCATCTAATATTAGAAGTTTAGGTAGTATGCATGAGGTTTTAAGTTTAATTATCGTATGCAAATTGTCTACCACATGTGTCAAAACTGATAGAAACGACTCACTAATGCAAACGGTGAAAACATAAGGGACCAAATTGATACTTTTTAAACGTAATGGACCAAATTGAAACCTAAAATAAACGTAAGGGACAAAATGTGTAGTTAAGCAAAAAAAAAATTATAAACATAAATCTTGATCAGAGGTTGAGCTTGAACGATGGTTAGAAGTGATGAAGCGTACTTGGTACCTCCGGCGAGGTGGTATACATGCAAACACTCTGACACTCAAATTAATAGGAGATTGAGACAAGCGAGAGATACCGTTGTATAATGATACAGTTAGGAAAATTAGCGAAAATTTTCGTTGTTGATGTTATTGGTGCATGGATCTTGCAGTGTGGAAATTCAGTTTAAATGGACCTTGACCGAATTCAGAACAAATTGTGTCACATGATGGTAATAAAAAGTCACCACTTTTTTGTTTTTGAAGCAATAAAAAGTCACACTTACCGTAGTTCAAATTTAAACAACATAATTATGATCAAAATATATAATATACAAAACTTTCAAAATATAAAACTTCCTCTAAATCTATCACAAAAAGTTTAAATAATTTAATTTACAAAATATGAACAAGGGCCTTCAAATTCTGATAGAGCTTCTACACTATCAAAGGAGGGTACGATACATGACTGCTAGTAACCAAATTTTAGTATTTTTGTTTGGGTTTCAATAGATACTTTCCAACATCTATTAGTTGTGACTTGTGAGATTAATTCTTTTTATACAAGAAACTTTAACCTCGTACAAGTGACATTTTTGTATTATTGCATTTCTCAATTATACTGATGAAAATGACATGAAGTGAAAATGGAATTTTTCCTAGGAAACTATGTCCTATAAATAATGATACTCTCATAAGCATATGAATGTCATTCTTGTAATTGATATTCCCATCCCAATTTTCTATTCCCTCTTTCTTATACCAAAATCAATAACTTGTTGTGTACTCTACATGTCTTTATACAGTTCCATCTTGGGTGCAAACATATCACATATATTAAGACATGGAAAGAGAATTAACTTCTTAAAACCAAAAACAAGTTCATGCTTCTTGTCCTTCCAATATAAGAAACTCTCATTCTCAAGTCACATTGGTTTTGTGTCGAAATTCGAACAAAATTATTCTTCACCCTTAATGGAGGAGGACAAAAAAATGGTTGGTCTTATCTCACAGTCAGAGAAATATTCCAAAGAATTGGATGTTGCTGTCAGAGCAGTGCAGATTGCTTGTTCTCTACGTAACAAAGTGCAAACAAATTTGATTTCCGAGGACTGTAATTCTTCATCAGTTACAGTTGCAGGTGAATTTCCTAAATTATATAAAAATTGTTGATTCTTGTTTGTGTTATTTTTGTCGTAACAAGAGTATGTTAGTAAGATACTCCGTTTATGTTAGTTTCCAGAGTTCGAATCCTAGAGATCTTGGTTAAAATTTCTTCGGTGTCTGTTAACTTACCAATCAAGCTACCTACTTGAGATATCTTCTGATCAGTCTATTAGTGAATTTGATGAATTTATATTCATATTTACAATTAATAATTGTAATTGGATTATATTACACCTATTTATGTAGGTTGGAGTGTTAAAGCAATCATCAGCTGGATATTGTGTGGATGTTTAGGGGGTGAAAATATCTCTATTCTAGCTGAAGAGGATGTTGTTCAGACTCTCTCCAAACCTAATGCAACTGAACTGCTAGAAACTGTGGTAAAAATTGTGAATGAATGTTTAGATGAAGCACCTAAATTTGGATTTGAAGCACCAAAATCAGCTCTTGAAACTTCAGAGGTACTTGAAATCATTAGTCACTGCAACTCAATAGGGGGTCCTTCTGGAAGATTTTGGTCATTGGGATTCGTAAGTGGTGATCAATATGCTGTAGCTTTATCACTTATGGAGGATGGAGAAGTGGTGGTTGGTGTTCTTGGGTGTCCTAACTATCCTATGAGAAAGGATTGGCTTAGTTATCAGCAAAGCTATCATAAGATTGTGTCCAAGTTGATTTCTCCAACATCTGAAACATGGAATGAAGGTTGTGTAATATATGCTAAAAAGGGTAGTGGCAAGGCTTGGATTCAACCAGTGATCCATGTCAATAAGAAGTTTGTGTGGCCTAATCATGCAAAACAAGTTTCTGTGTCTTCTATTGATAATCTAGGATTGGCCACTTTCTGCCAATCAGTTGAGGAGGCTAATTCAAGCCACTCTTTTACTGATGGACTGGCTCATAGTGTTGGTCTCAGGTGCATTTCTATTTTATTCTTTTTTATATTAGTTATCTTTCATGTCTTTGGATATTTTACCTTGCAGGAAAGTTTCTAGACATTCCAACATGGGATTATTCCTGTGAATTTTTCCCTTCTATTTGAATTCAGTTGGTAAAGCTTTAAATTGCAGTCACAGTTGTTGTGTCGTGATCCTTGCAGTCAAATACAGTCTCAATCGTGGTCATAGTGACATAAAAACCCTTGAAGTTGCGGCTCATATTGTGACCACCAACCTTTATCAATTACTGTAATATGCCGGCAAATTCTACAGTTGACCACTTTGATAGATGGTCCACCGTAGACCTAAAAATCGTTTGAAACTCCAAAGACAACCAATTTTGTCTTCTGAAAGTAGAAGCTCACCGTCCTCCACGTTCTCACAGTTGAGACGTTGATTTGATTGGGGTCAGTTTGACAAACAAAAAAAGAAGCAAAAATGAATATGTCAGTAGGTCTAAAAACTCAACTCATAACACCGACTGTATCATCTTCTCAGTCATAAGGATGAGGATGACCATGAACTTCTATTTCCAAGGATTATCGTCTATCATTATTAGACCACCTATTAAAATTGTCCACCGCAAAACAGCCATGACGTGCATATTAAAACTCCTAAGAAAGATTCAATCATTATTGCTAATATAGTACTATAGATATGAAAGTTAAAGGCTCTATAACTTTATTTTTGAAGAAAAGGTTCTATAATTTTATAGTTTATAAGAAAGCTCATATTCATCATTTGTTTTATGCAGTAATAAGCCATTAAGAGTTTACAGCATGATGAAATATGCTGCAATAGCTTGTGGGGATGCTGAGGTGTTTATGAAGTTTGCAAGGACTGGTTGCAAGGAAAAAATATGGGATCATGCTGCTGGTGTTATCATCATACAAGAGGCAGGAGGCACAGTAACAGATGTTAGAGGGAGTTCATTGGACTTCTCTAAAGGTTCATATTTACAAGGGATTGATCGTGGTATAGTTGCTTGTGCTGGTGCCACATTACATGAAAAGATCATAGATGCTGTTGATGCTAGTTGGGCCTCTTCTTGCCTTTGAGTTCAGACTTGTGTTTTATACTAACTACTACATGTGTATGTAAACATATTGTTGTGTGATCTTGTGAATTATATTTGAGCTTTTATTTTATGTGTTACTTCCAATGCTATCATACAAATCACCCTGCTTTAACTATTTGTAGTAGTAGCTTGCTATAGCATGAAATGAAAATGGTTTGAAATATATTGATTTGAACTTTGTTTTTAAAAAATTGATTCCATACGACTCAAAAACACTCAAGCCTCCCGCTCCGAGAAACTCTCTACCCTATGAGAAAAAATTCTCCGCCTTCGAGCCTCCAAACGGGGCAGTCCCCACTTACAGGTACCTATGTGAAATATACTCTGGAGGATTCCAAACTAGTGTTAAAAATATCAATGTCTCGTTTAATTACCACAGTTTTGCATCTCAATCGTTTGATCTCAAATCATTGGTCGATATCCTTTATATCATATTCTGTTATTGTATAATGAGTCAT
Organism: Trifolium subterraneum; assembly: GCA_951799995.1. NCBI lineage: Eukaryota > Viridiplantae > Streptophyta > Magnoliopsida > Fabales > Fabaceae > Trifolium > Trifolium subterraneum. The sequence continues at coordinate 17,497,330 of OX637461.1, forward strand.
CTGATCTAATTAACGGCCGAGATAGTTACAATGTGTGAAATCACTGACACAGGCAATCCAGGCCCCCCTTCTTTACTACAGCTCAGTAGTCATTTATTGTGAATACCTACCCATCATGTCCTACAATGGTTGGATCCAAAACCATGAGACTGCACTGAAACGTGCCAACTTTGCCTTTCTGGGAAATTAGTTACATACTTATCCTTAATCAAAAACACCACTTCACATTTCTTGCCTAACTAATGACATAGTCCAAGGGAAATGGAAATTGAACAAGCAACTAGTTTTAGTATAGCACTGCTTTATAGTACCATAATTGTGATGAATTAAGTCAAGGAGTATCATAATTGCAGCCAACCAACCAAAAGGATCATAAATTCACCATCTGTACTCCATCCACATGCTTTTTTCATTCCACTAACACAATGAATTAAATATTCCTCCCCACTATCTAACTCTATACCTTAAATATTCCTCTAAGCAAACAGATACACTCTCTTCAACCATTTCATGTACACATCAAAGAAAGCTAAAATGAAACAGATAAGCATTCTTATTTTCCTCACCATCTTGCTAACAGTTACTACTTCTGTGTCCTCTAGCAGATCCACATCATCAACCAAACCTTCACCATCTGCTGACAACAAAAACAGTGATGGTGGTGGTGGTGGTGGTGCCGGCGTCGGTGGTGGTGGCAATGACTATGGTGGCTCCTTTGGATTTGGACCAGGAGGAGGTTTTAGCATACCAGGTTTTGATAACAACATCATAGGAGGAGGATATGGAGGAGGCTATGGAGGTGGATTTGGTGGTCCAAATGGAGGGCACTCTACAAATGGTGTAATTAGGCCTACGGTTGTCTGCAAAGATAGAGGACCATGTTTCCAGAAGAAAGTTACCTGTCCAGCAAGGTGTTTTACTTCCTACAGCCGCTCCGGCAAGGGCTACGGTGGTGGCGGTGGAGGTGGTGGTTGCACTATTGATTGCAAAAAGAAATGCACTGCTTATTGTTGAGGGAAGGAAGCACCTATATATTGTGTGCTTGAGTTTAACTTGTGATCAACTCCAATACCCTTTTATTAGATAAATAAAAATATAATACTACTTTTTGGGTTGATCTGAGTTAGAACTTGCTTTTTATTATATATATGGTTTTTGTAATGTCTATTATATAGTTATATAGTTTATGAAATTATGGGACATTCCTGAGGAGATTCTGATTCTGGACTGTTCTTTTTCTCTCTAATATTATTATGTGTGAAAAATTTATTATTATGTATATCTTGAGTTGTATTTTGGCAGAGGTAGGTTTAGTTTGCACTACTTTGGCCATCTTCCTTTAATTTATTGGTATATCATCAAACTACAGCAGATTAATTAGTCTTTATTTACTTAACTACTCTACTATAATAATTTTAACTACTCTAACTGTCAAATTACAAGATTTTCATTATCTTGAAATGCCTTTTTCATTCAACCCTACCTAGAGTATTTTTTTTCTCTTTCTGTTTTACATTTCTCAATCTGGATTAAAGAATATTTATCTAAGAATAGTTTAAGGGTTTTATGTCATACTAGTATATTATATTCTTTTAACTTATTAGTATCCACTAAGGACACAAGTTAGTTAGATATGTGAATCTCTATTCTTAAAGAATGGGCGGTTGGTCAATTACTTTTTGGCGATTACGCTTCTCCCTCAGTGTTGCTCACATAGGTAAAATACACTACCGGAAGATATTTTCGTGGAATGGGGGATCAAAGAAATAGTTGTTAATCAATATGACTTTTAGATATCGAGTCTAGGACAAAAGGAGTGTATGTATCTAAGAAAGAGTAATGAAATGATTAGACAGCAATCCTAAACTTAAGAGACCTGAAATATATGTCTAACAAGACTAGGAATCAAACTTGTTAGAGAAACATGAGAAAAAACATCACCACTAGTATAATATCTAGAGAATGATATGAGTTTCACTATTGCACTTTTCTACCAGCCACTGTTATGTCTAAGCTCTGCTTATAATGTACACTAACAAAACACATAAATAGGTAATATGTTAAAGAGAAAAACAAATAAACGAAAATTGTACACAAAAATCACGCTCACTATAATATTTTCTTCACAGTATTTGTGGCTAGTAATATACAATATTGATCCATGAAAAGATAATCATCCATACTGCCTTTCTCCACAATGACATGTCAGAATGCAGATCTCACTGCTCCTCTTGCAGCCTCTCGTTTCATCTCAGCAAACTTACCACTGCCGCGGAAGTACATGTATACTTGCTGTATTTCAACCAAAGAAAATGTGAGCAGCTATTTGTTGTAAGAAAATCATGGCTTTCAAATGCTGCTTAAAATAATTGGAAACATGGAAAAGTATAACCAAACCTGAATAACCCAAATGCTTATCAATGTCTCGAGGCAGAAGAATCCAAATCCAATGAAGTAGAAAATCTACAAATGCAGAAAAATAAACAAATCAGAAGTTTAATTTGGTCACATTTGCAATATTTGGAATAAGATCGTGTGTTAAACAAATATCAAAGTACTAATTAGTGTAGTATGTCTAAAATTGCTCTTATTCTTACCCCGATCAAAGTATGCTTGTCTATCACATCTATGGCAGATAGAATGCCCCTGTATCAGTGTGAATAAACAGCACCAACATTAGATTATAAAAATGATAATAACTTAAGTCACTTGAAGAGATGAACACACACAGACTAAATACTAAATCTTACTCTCACCAACATGCCTACAGGTTTGATATTGTAGGACTACCACTTAGTTTCAAATCAGGCAGAACAGGTGAATAATGTTGATATAGATAACCAAAATTTATAAATTTTCTTTCAAAGATTCGTCGTTTAACTTTATTTTAGAGAAAAAATCTATGTTGTGGAAGGAAAACGAATTTAAATGCTCTATCTCCTTGCAATACAAAACAAAAATTGAGTGCATATAGTAAGTTGGCGTACGTCAGGGATTTTCCTTTGAAAACTATAGGAGGAGCAACAGCAGCTAAGATGCAGAATCCTATGTGAAGCTGTAAGCAGAAGAAGAAACAAAGATGATTAGATTTCTTCAGTTTTTCAAAGCATAACTTGTGCATATTAAGAAGTATAAACAATGTACCAGATAAAGCATGAAAAACCATCCAAATTTCAAAGCACTTTCCGTCCTGCAATGAAAAAGGAGCATATTTAAAATCAAGAGTATGGCTTAAGTTACATAAATGAAATCCCAACTTGTTGCAGTTGCATAATTTATTAGATAAAAAGAACTAAATGCATGTAAGCATTGATTTATTTTACCTAAAAGCACGATATAATGGACGATACCACAGAACATATGCTCCAGGTACCCCTGATATGAAGTAGATAATGGCCAGAAACCAAATTTTTACACCTACACCAAACAAAGCCGTGTTCCACATGCAAGGGATTTGGAAATGTCAGATTTGTAATTCGATCCGTTAAATAACCGAATAAAACCTTCTTTTGTATTTTTAAACTCACCTTCGCCCTTAATCCAAGCTGCAGTAACAGCTATGACATTCCACAAAAGACACACCACCAGTCCTGCATAATATAACTTTTAATCAAGACCATGATATAACACGGGGCACACCATACTTTACTACAATAACTATATTTTATTGTGACCATAATAATTAGTTTAAAAAGCGGTACCGCGCTGAGAGCAAATAAATAGATACTGCATTAACCAGGCCATTATAGGGTAGAAGACAATAAAAAAAGGTTCCCGATTGCTATTTACCAGGATCCAGTGTAAGATGTTAGTTTTATTCATTGACACCAATTAAAAGAAAACTTTAAAAAATAAGAAACCTTCCTTTTTTATTATTTTTTCACAAAAAGTATAAATCAGAAGGCAGCAAGGTAATGACAACAATCATCTACAGAGAACACAAAAAGGACCCTTGAAATACAATCTACAATGAAATAAAACAAAGAATGAAAGTAATAATGAATATGCATGAAACAGACTCAAGAACTTCCGACTAAACGACAATACAACAATTGGAAGCAAGACCAATCCCCCACCCCTCACAACAAAAGAGGATTACATACCTAACAGTGTAGTAAATGCAATGTATTGCAACTTTTGAAGATGAACTGGAATTTCATTAGCAATGTCGTGATGGATAATTGGGAAAAATGGTGGCCAATTCTTTTCCTCAAGAACAATTCCAGCTGCAAAACAAAATGTAAAGGCCTATTAGAAGAATCAAGCAGAAGTAAATTAGTGCAAAATGTTCAAACTTTTATGCAGTACTATTCAATTGAATGTCAACAGAAGAAAAAAAAAACTAACACTAATAGCAATGTGAACAATTGAATTTAAAAAGGGATATGTTGGGTTTTTGAAATTGGCTACATTTTGTAAAAACAAGATCAAGTCAGAGGAGGGACAAGATGGGGCTACCTTTGGTACAACATCCTGAGGCCAGAATATGTGGAAAGTTTGTTACACAATATTAGTGCGCCTATTTTGTGAAGTAAATCCATTAAGCGTTGTACTTGTTCCCCAAGACAAGTAACTAAGCTTATTTTCTGAGCATATCTTCTTTATGCATCGCCCCTAAAGATATTCCTTTATTTTAGGGTTTTGATGGATTTATTTAAACATATATTTTACTATCGGATATGTTACAATTATATATTATTTGTGAAGCCTAAAATCAAGGAACTAAGCTAATTTCCGGATCTTATCTTTTATGCATCGCCCCTAAAATATATACCTATATTTTAGGACTTTGTTGGATTTGTTTAATCAAATAGTGTGCTATCGGATATACTATGATGGAATATTATTTTTAAAGGCCAAAAATCAAGGATCAAATAGTGTGCTATCGGATATACTATGATGGAATATTATTTTTAAAGGCCAAAAATCAAGGAACTACCGTGGTTGTTTGTGTGCTATATATATTGAAGACCATAGACCTTTTTAGGGAACTGAAGCTCTCGTGAAGAATTGTTTTCTTTGTCTAGGGTTTTAGCGTGTCAATTGTTTTATTGTGAGCCTATCTTGTATCATCTTGATACTTGCTTAGGACTGTGTTCTTGAGTTGTATTCTTTTAATCTACTCCTAAGCTTTGAAGTACGGAGATAGGTATTGTTTGAAGTGTGTCTTCACCAAATTGTTTGTTTGCTTACGATCACGCTGGGTGCGTGGTTAAGAGGAGAAGGGACGGGGTCTCTGATCTAGGTGGGCCTAGGTTGAAGAAAGCACGGGTAGTGACTAGGTGACGAAGTGTAAACGGGTCGTTTGCTGGAAGCTTCTAACTAGTATTATCATAGTGGATTCTCTCCTGGATTGGTATCCCCCAGAGTAGGTCGTGTTATACGCCGAACTGGGTTAACAAACACAGTGTATTATTTTATTTCCAGTTATTTATCGTTTATTATTTATTGCTTCTGCTGTAACCAGTGTAGTGTCAAAGGTTGCCCCATCCGGTACCCCATTTGGACTACACCAGAATTTAAATTGGCATCAGAGCAGGCACCCTGTTCTGTTATTAGGGTGAGCTCCAGGGAACGATTCTGGTCATTATGGAAGGGGAAGGAGGAGTTGTGACTAGGCCACCCCTGTTGGATGGTACTAACTATGATTACTGGAAATCACGCATGGAAGCATTCTTGAGATCAATGGATAGCAAGACATGGAAATCTGTGGTGAATGGATGGGAACATCCTACTGTCACTAACAAAGATGGTAATGTGTCCTTGAAGCCTGAAGGAAAATGGACGAAGGCTGAAGATGAACTTGCCCTTGGAAACCACAAAGCTTTGAACGCCTTGTACAATGGTGTTGATAAGAACATGTTCAGATTAATAAAGCGATGCACTGAGGCTAAAGAAGCTTGGGAGATATTGATAACTACTCAGGAAGGGACATCAAAAGTCAAGAACTCCAGACTACAAATGCTAACTACTAAATTTGAGAATCTCAGAATGAAGGAAGATGAGACGGTACATGATTTTCATATGACAATTCTTGATTATGCTAACACATTTGATTCTTTAGGTGAAAAACTTCTTGAAGAAAGAATGGTGAGAAAGATGTTGAGGTCGTTGCCCAAGAAGTTTGACATGAAGGTCACAACAATTGAAGAGTTTAGAGATTTATCTGACATAAAATTGGATGAGTTGGTTGGATCCCTCCAAACTTATGAGATGTCTGCAAATGAACGTGCTGGAAACAAGAAAAAGAGCATAGCCCTTGTTCCAAATGCTGAAAGTGATGATATACAAGAAGATCTAGATACTGATGCAAACATTACTGAGGCAATGGTTCTTCTAGGAAGACAATTTAACAAAGTGATAAGAGGAATGGATAGGCGTGGAAAGCTGAATGTGGAGCAGAATGTGCCACACATCTCACTCGACATCCACAAAAATTTCAACTCTCAAAGGATACCAAAGCCTGAAGAGAGAGGAAGTCAAGGGAAAGGTGTACAATGTCGTGAATGTGAGGGGTATGGACATATAAGTGCTGAATGTCCAAATTATCTAAAGAAACAAAAGAAAGGCATGACTGAAACATGGTCAGAAGAAGATGATTATGATGATGATATTAAGAATGAGACTTCTAAACGCATCACTGCCTTAACTGGAACATGTACTTCAGACACAGAATCCAACACTGGAGATGTGACTTATGAAGAGCTAGCTGCATCCTATAGAGATCTATGTCAAAAAAGTGCAGAACTTTGTAGAAGCCAAGAAAATCAGAAGAGGCTCATACTGGAACTTCAATCTGAAAAGAACGAGCATCTGACCACAATTTCAGAACTGAATGATGAGGTAACATTACTAAACTCTAAACTTGAACATATGAAGAAGGAAGTTATAATGATGCATGGTGGCACGGCTACACTAGAAGAGTTAATTGAAACACAAGTTCCTGGAAAGAGGACAAAAGGGATTGGTTATGACTACAAAAATCTCAACAAACCTAAGCAATATGATCCAGAGCTTAAGTTTTTGCCCTTAGAAGGAAACAACAGGCCCCCAATGTTGAAGCAGAGGCTGCCCCATGTGCAACCCCATCCAGGAATCAAAAATAGGAAATCTCAACCATGGGTGTGTCATCATTGTGGTAGGAAAGGACATATAAGACCTTTTTGCTATAAGTTGTATGGGTATCCTAAAAAATCACTGAAGCAAAAACCTGAAGTTGGAGTGGTTAAGACCAAGAAAGAGTGGAAGCCCAAGGAGGAAGATGTAAGTTTAATAGCTCATACCTCTTTTAGATCATCATCTAAGAAGAATTGGTATTTTGATAGTGGTTGTTCCAGACATATGACTGGAGTAGAAAAATTCTTAATGGACTTAAAGTCTTATTCAACTAGCTCTGTGACATTTGGTGATGGAGTAAAAGGTGAGATCAAAGGTATAGGAAGCCTAACCAATAGTGGTTTGCCAAGGCTTGATAATGTGCTTCTTGTGAAAGGATTGACTGCCAATCTAATCAGTATCAGTCAATTATGTGATCAAGGTATGAAAGTGAATTTCACCGAGTCTGGGTGTTTGATTACAAATGAGAAGGGTGATGTGTTGATGAGAGGTGTAAGGTCCAAAGATAATTGTTACTTGTGGGTTCCTATAGAAACATCTCGTTCATTGTTCAACTATATGAATTTATAGCAGTTATCGCTATGTGTGCGTGCAACCACTTTTGGCTTTTTATATTCTTTGTACGCTGATCAAGAAAGAAGATTATAACTCAGCATATTTTTTTTCTTTGCGCCTTGATTATGTTCTTTTTGGATGGTTTGTTTTGGTTCTTATGTTTTCTTCTCTCCTTTGATTTGTGGGCTATGTCCTGGATTTACTATGCACCTATGTGCACTCTACTATTGTGTGATCTACTATGCTATTCTGTGATCGTTTGGTGCTGCTTGTTGATCTTGTCAAATTTGATGGCTAAAAAGGGGGAGTACTGTAATGTGCGTAATAATATAACTTTCTGTTCTTTGACTGTGTGCTGCATGTGGTGGAAGATGTATGTTGCATTGAGGGGGAGTAATCCTAATTTTTGTTGTATGTGTGGTATGCACATGTTCAGGGGGAGTGAAGGTATCTGATGATTCCCTGACATGTATGTATTCAGGGGGAGTAGAATTTGTTTTTCTCAGTTGATTAGGAATTTATTTTTCCTATGTATCCCAGATGATGGACTCTGTTTTCCTGGTATGTTTGAGGGGGAACGATTGATACATGTGATGAGGTGGTTGATGTTGCCCCATCCTGGATACCATCCAGAATGTCTAAATGGAAAATTTATTTTTCTCTATTTAACTGGAATTTATGTTAGTCTTCTGATATGAAGTGTGCTCTTTTTGAAGACTTATTGTGTGAGAAACTTAGTCTTCTGATGTGAAGTGTGTTTTTTTTTTAAGACTTATTGTGTGAGAAACTTAATTTTCTCCAAGAATGTGAATCCACTTAGAGAGTTTATTTCTCTCTGATGTTGTGCCCTATGAGACTGAATGTGTTTTTTCCGCTGGTGCTAATCTCTGATGTTTCTCATATGATTTAACTCACTTGAAGTGAAGATGTTATAATCTTGTGTTCTATTCTCCTTTTTAGTTGTGTGTGTATGTTGACTTAAAGGAAGATTTGAACTGCATCTCTCCATAACTGGTCTGATATTGTTTTAGCCAAAATTTGCCAAAGGGGGAGATTGTTGGGTTTTTGAAATTGGCTACATTTTGTAAAAACAAGATCAAGTCAGAGGAGGGACAAGATGGGGCTACCTTTGGTACAACATCCTGAGGCCAGAATATGTGGAAAGTTTGTTACACAATATTAGTGCGCCTATTTTGTGAAGTAAATCCATTAAGCGTTGTACTTGTTCCCCAAGACAAGTAACTAAGCTTATTTTCTGAGCATATCTTCTTTATGCATCGCCCCTAAAGATATTCCTTTATTTTAGGGTTTTGATGGATTTATTTAAACATATATTTTACTATCGGATATGTTACAATTATATATTATTTGTGAAGCCTAAAATCAAGGAACTAAGCTAATTTCCGGATCTTATCTTTTATGCATCGCCCCTAAAATATATACCTATATTTTAGGACTTTGTTGGATTTGTTTAATCAAATAGTGTGCTATCGGATATACTATGATGGAATATTATTTTTAAAGGCCAAAAATCAAGGAACTACCGTGGCTGTTTGTGTGCTATATATATTGAAGACCATAGCACTTTTTAGGGAACTGAAGCTCTCGTGAAGAATTGTTTTCTTTGTCTAGGGTTTTAGCGTGTCAATTGTTTTATTGTGAGCCTATCTTGTATCATCTTGATACTTGCTTAGGACTGTGTTCTTGAGTTGTATTCTTTTAATCTACTCCTAAGCTTTGAAGTACGGAGATAGGTATTGTTTGAAGTGTGTCTTCACCAAATTGTTTGTTTGCTTACGATCACGCTGGGTGCGTGGTTAAGAGGAGAAGGGACGGGGTCTCTGATCTAGGTGGGCCTAGGTTGAAGAAAGCACGGGTAGTGACTAGGTGACGAAGTGTAAACGGGTCGTTTGCTGGAAGCTTCTAACTAGTATTATCATAATGGATTCTCTCCTGGATTGGTATCCCCCAGAGTAGGTCGTGTTATACGCCGAACTGGGTTAACAAACACAGTGTGTTATTTTATTTCCAGTTATTTATCGTTTATTATTTATTGCTTCTGCTGTAACCAGTGTAGTGTCAAAGGTTGCCCCATCCGGTACCCCATTTGGACTACACCAGAATTTCAGGATAGATAGCCAAATGTAAAATTGAATCATTATTGACATATATAAATACAGGAAATGTAATTTACCTCGTGCAGCAGCTTCTTCTTTCCGTTTAACATCCTGTATTTGGATAAATAAATAAAAAAAGCATGTGAATTTTCAGACATTTATAGTTAACCGGGAAGTCATTGATAAACCCCTATGTTCTGTGTTACATGATGGAGAAATTGAAGACCTCTCAAACAGAAAGATGGATATGGACGGGGGGTGAGAAGAAATGAGAAATTAAAACAAAGGAGAGCATCAAAGGGGCAAGTGTTCCAATCTCAGTAAATATCCACCGAGGGAACTCTCAACCCTAAAGTGAACAGAAAGACACCAAAAGATCCCACTGTGTACCTGTTCCCTTCTTCTTAAATCAGCCTCTCTGGATTGGAGTTCCTTCTCCCTCTTTTTCAAATCCTAATGTGGAAATAGATAATAATTAGAAAAACCATGTTCAATTCTTCAAAGAAAAATAAAACTGAGGATTTCAACAATCTCAATGATATGCATACCGTTGATGTATCAAGTGGTATATCAACTGTTTCACCAAAGCCATAATTATTATAATCAGCAGGCTCTGGCTTAAGAGGCGCGAGCCTTGAATTTGTGGCAGCTGGAACACTTCCAGGATTCTGACATTTTAAAAACAATATGATGACGCGTAAGCTAAGTTGCAAATGATTTACAGACTTTTTATTGGCATCTAAAAAAAATGGCTGATTGATTAATAAACTCACTGTTGTGTAAAATGCACCACCACTGTAGTTTGATTGGCCTGATGTTTTTCCCCTTGCAGCTGGTTCCTGTTTGTTCAAACCAAAATTAAGGAAAACATAGTCAATATGTCAGCAGGGAATAAGTTAGCTTGAAGTCCAAACAATTGAGTTCTAAAATCCTCAATCATAAACTCTAATCCCCTAACTTCAAAAAGATCATATCTTCATACAACTATACAAAGCTCATAATTTTCATCTCTTCATGCATTAGCTTTCATTATAATTTGGACTGGGTGTAACTTAGACCCTACAAAACTGACTTATAACGAGAGATGCCTTCCATTTATATACACTTTAATGTGCACACACGGTCACACCCAAGACTAAACATCTGGAGGGTGACCCAAGTGGTTCAATTGCTGGTATTCCCACGATTCTTGGATAGGATTTAATACGATCTTATTTTGGGTTGGACTGAACTTCACCCCCACGAAACCGACTTGTAAGGTGAAACACATGTATGTGACATTACAATGTAAGTATGAGCAAAGTAAATAAAAGAGCAACTAAGGGCATTATCACATCAACATCATGAAATTGAAATAGAGGACCCAAAATTAAAATTTAGTGAAAATATGAAAACCAATGCAGATTTTCCAATTATAGTTACACACACCAATATATGTATCTTCCATTAAAGAAGAAACTGTCTCTCGCAACCTTTTCCAAATAAATCATCATGAATTTCAGTTTCAAGTTGACATTTAATGGTACATGGTTGTTATTTCAATGTTTTCACCAAGAATGAATTTGAAAATCTCAAGAATCACCCCGCCCCGAATTTTCAATAAAAATTACAAGACCATTCAAATCTAAAAAATACACCATCTGCATCTAGAAGCAAATCACAAGGACATGTGAAAGATGCATCCTAAAAGCCTGAGCTGAATTCTAAAGACAAGGCCAAAACAAAGCAACATTAAAACACACAAAATCCTACTTGAAGTAAAAAAAGATAAAAACAACTAGAACCGCCTAAAAATAGAAACCTCAAAAACTGGTTTCCCAACCACATCAATCATAGTATGAAACAAAACAAGTCAACCAAAAATCAACAACTAAACAAAAATTCACAAACAATAATTTAACTAAAGTTGAATTCACGAACACCCATTTGAAGATCACCAAATCAAGATCAACACAAAACAGTCCATACCCAATTCAAAAAATCAAAACTTTAACAGAAAGAAACTATGGAGAAGAACTTACAGAGAAGGGGTTAACTTCTTCTTCATCAAAAGGGTTACTTTCATAGCGACCAGCCATGAGATCTGTGACGGTGGTGTAGCAGAAAGTAAAGTCAAATCAAATGGGTCACCAAAAAATAATGAATTTTGAAGAGTTGAGATTTGAAAGTTTGAAACTTGTAATAGAAACAAGAAGGGAAAGGAAAGGTTGCAAAAGAACGTAAATTTACAGCTACAAAAGAATTGTCTTTGGTCAGATTAAAACACAATACAGAAACAGAAACAGAGAGAAGACTCTGTTATTCAGACAAAAAATATAAATTGGGAAATTTTCGTAAAGAAAAAGAAATGTTAAGGATGTGAAGAAAAAAACATTGACTCAAATTTTATTTGTTTTTTCCTACTAATTTTATTTATCCTTTATTTTAAAAAAATATCTATATTTTTTTATCTAAAGGAATATGTACCGACGGTGTAAAATAATTTTACACTGTCAACCAATAGCAACAATGTTTATCACTATTCTGCCTTCCCTTTATCACTATTCTTATCTAATTACAATCCAAAACCAACCGGCAAAGCTCAAAAACACACAAAGTGTAAGACTCAACAAAATTCATTCTATTTGGTAAGAGTTACATGTGTCCTTTATATAGGAAAAACTTATAATGATGTAATAAACAAAAGTAACTTCTAAGACAGCAGAATGATTTCAACCACTAATTATCATGATAGTGGAGCTGAATAATTACAAGGAAAGTGTAAAATAAAGAAGAGAGAGTGGTGCTCTTTGATTGCTTGGTGCACCACTTTCATATGCTTAGTGGAGGAGCTCTTTATTTTCCACTTTCTTATGCTTTATTGTACCACTAATTTTCGAGCTTGAAATATACCGAACTGACTTTTGAGTTAAACAGGTGAATTGTAGGAGATTCAGTAAGCTTTCCAACGAATCAAAGATCACCTCAATCGAACATCTAGAACTCCAGATATAAGAAAAACAAGACAGATAGGAGGTCTATACCTATTACCTACGAAAATAAATCTTGAACCAAAATCAATTGGTTCTTTTTATTCCATTATTATTGAATTCATTGTTCTTGTTAAATGATAGAATTTTAGCATCACATCAAAAAAGTAAATGGTAGATGTAAAGAAGGATGGGGATATATTCTAACATTTCCTCTTTAAAAAAAAGCTTTTCCCTGGCATTTTGTTACTATTTTTTCACGTACAATGGTATTTATATTTTACATTTTAAATTAAAAGAATAGTAATTAATGGTTGATTTATGCTTCATATAAGTAATGATGAACCAAAAAGTATAATTGCATTTTTTGACTTGACCAAAAAAATTGCACTTTTTGACAACAAAAAACATAATGAATTGTTCTATTGAAATCTTACTCATTGTTAAAATTTAAAATTAATGGCTTATCAATTTCACTTTTGTCCAAATGTGTAAACCCAAAATTTCAAATTTGTGTTCAGTCAGATTCAGATCTTCTTAAACTATTATTCAAAATGATTTGTCTTTGTCTAAATGGGATGGCATATTTTTAAAACTATATGGTAATGCTTCTTGATGCTCTCAGAGATAAAATGAGCAAGTTAGATTAATAACTGATAAACAATTCTACCAGGAAGATTAAGTTAAGAGAGTCAACAATCTGATATGATAAAATGTCAACTTAATATACATGTATCCCACATACAAGAAACCATAATATATGTACCATGGTTAAGTTAATAAACATAGAATATGAAAACCAAAAGCACTATTTTATTCCTTATAGCATTGATGGTCATTGTAGTGTTCTAAGCCTACATATATGACAACTACATCAAAAAATAGAAAAGACCAGGGAGGACTCGTATAGTGGAAAAAAGACGATGAACAAAACCTCGGTCGTATGAAAGAACAAAAGAATATTAAGAAATATGGATTCTTCCAAAAATTGAATGAATTGAAAATTCACTCAGTTACAAAAACTAAATTTGCCTATAACTTTATATAAGACCAATGAATATGAATGAAGCTAAGCTAACTTATCAAACCAGGATAGTTTGAAAGAATTGCTAAGAAATAAGCCGGCGGCTACGGCTGCGGCTGCGCCTTCGTCGTATGCGTCTTTTATCACTCGTAAATGGCTTGACCCAATCTTTGTCCTCAGCAATCGCTTGATTCCAGCGCTCTTTGAATATTTCAAATTCCCATGTTGACTGCCTTCTTATCTGCTCAGAAGCATGTGTTACAATTTTAGACAAGTTTGTTTTTTTGCAAGAATGTAAAATTTGGTTTTGAATGTAGTTCAGAAGTTTCACCTCGGTTCTCTGATCAAAGACTGGTGAGCGACGTCTCTAATTAGCAAGCAAAATAAAAAAGAAGACGAATGTAAGCTAATCGCTTAGTTAACAAAATAAGATTATAAGGAATAAAATAACTCTTGTAAATGCCATTGAACACTGCAAAGGTAATAAATTTCACTAGACCGATTAATATACGGGCAACATAAATAATATATGTACCTAACAATCATAGTTTCAAAGAGGTCCCGTAGCTCAGTTGGTTAGAGCGTTGGTCTTATGAGCCGAAGGTCGCGGGTTCGAGCCCCGCCGGGACCATTTATTTTTGCTTTAATGTTTTTTCTTTTCAAAAACAAAATCATAGTTTCAAGAAACGTAAAAGGAGCCGAATACTGAATACATGGTATTTTGTAAGCATTGAACATATATTGATGTTTTGGGGAGAAAATAGCCGAAGATGTTATTAAAGCAAGAAAGCAAATAGATACAAAATCAATTAAACTATTTGGAGAAAAAAGGAGGTAAAAATACTTTTTTTGTATCACGACTGCTACCACCAAGAGTTTGTATTGCCTTGTGAACAACAAATTCACGATCAACAACACCCACATTTTGACTGCGTTCTCCCTGAAAATGACATTGATTTCATTACTAATGATACTTGAAATACAGTAAATGAAGCTTAAAGAAAAGGTGAAGTTATGATGATGAATTCACTGAATGGAAAACACAATGCACTTCAAGACCATCAAATGTTATGCTCACGAGTTACCAGAAATTGTGTAATTCTCACCTGAGCACAGTATCCTAGTTTCATATCCATTCCCCATCCATGGACAAGGTCATTCTGAGAAATGAAAATGATGAGATTGAGTTATTAAATTAGAGTTTTTATGATTCTTAAGAGCCATGGAAAATTACCTGTATAAGATGCCAAGTACAGTACCATGCCGCTCGAGAGAAAACAGGAGCCATACCTTCCACAAACCTGCCCAAGTTGTATTGAAGTTTCTAAGTCATTCATAACATGATTAAATATGATAATAAAAGTATAATAAATCTACAATGTACATTAATTTGTTAAATTCACTTTTTTCCATACATTGAAAGATACAAATTTAAAAATCCCATCCGAATGATAGAAAGATGGACGGTAACACCAATGTATAATATATTGAACATCGTCTTAAGAAAATATGAAAATACACGGCACAACGGTGTTGAAAGAAAGTAATATATACCCAGTGCATGGTGGCCCATCACTTTCATCGGAACACCTAGTTTTACCTCTACGTTCATACACTCGTCTGCAAGTAAGAAAACTCAGTTTAGGTATGACAAGTGACAAGCAACGATTAGTAAGTACAATTGTGTGTTCTTAAACAAAAGTTACCTATGCACTTTCTTGGTCCTAGCTCTGACTGTAATTCTATGATGTATCTCTGTCGAATTTGGATCAAGAGCTGGTTGAGATATCTCCAATCCTTCTTCCCTTACAATCTCAACATATCTACAAAACAGATACCCAATTAATTAATTTTTTCTTTGAGGAGAATATAAAAACAAGATAAAGAATATAAATAAAACCAGTACATTACTTATTTTCTACCATTTCTGAAGGGTAAACAAAAACTACTTAGCAACTTAATGTGACCTAAATAAATATAAGGATAATATCAGCTGCAAAGAAATCATAGTACTAGTGATTGAAAAGGTTACAATTTAACCTTTTACATGAAACATAAATATCATATAGCAAAAATGTACAGGACTTCAACTTGAATCAAGACAAGGCAGTCATATCATATGCTATCATAAGTAACACACATGCACTGATGCATCCCCGCGTACATGTATATATGAACCAACATTGCATTAGATGCAACTATAAACTATCAAGTGATCCACTGATCATATATGCAGACAAGGCTGGTTTTGATCTGTTTTAGTAACATACAAAGGCTAAAATTAAAAATAAGATATTGTTTTAATTTCAAACGTTGATAAACTTCTAGAAGAAAAAAGCATAAAAAATGTCAAAACACTACCAGAAGAGGAAGATCAACAAAACCGTCAGTCATACCTTGACGGATTAAAATGTTCCACTCCTAAATCCTCATCCCAGAGAAAGATGTAATCATAAATAGCAACTATATCTGGCTGTAGAAATCTTTTTGCAAACCACCTAGGAAAGAACTCCGGAATTAATATTTAAAAATTGAGAGATAAATCATATAAGCACATGCAGTCAAAAGTCTACTAACAGAGTTAAGGTCAGGTAGTGGAAGATTACTCAAATCATTTGTAACTAGAAGATTCATTTGATAAGTCTTATACTTACCACTTTGTTTGGTTTCTAGCAGCAATATGTATGGCCTTGCTACTCCAATCAAGATCCCACCATCCATCCACATTGGCATCGTAATGGAATAAAATAATTGTAAAATTTCCTGCGAGAAACTGAAATCAATGAAATTAGACTAAGAGTGCTGCTTCAAATAATTTTCATAACCTAACAAATCAAATATACCTTTTGCACCATAGCATCTACATTTTCTTTTTGTTTGATACCAACTGGAACAGCCAGCAAGCTACGATTCGAGTAAACAGTAGCCTAAGAACAAATAATCACGACCAAGAAATCACTAGTTAGCTTAGTTCGGTAGAAGCAGATTTGGTAACTGTAGACTTGTCCAATTCGTAGTACCAAAGTCTTGCCACGGTCTATCAGTTTCAATGAAACTAAAATGAAAAAGACAATGCAAAGAAGCTGGCTGACCTTTGGTCTTTTATAACCTCGCAACCATAAGGGCCTTAACTCAAAATCTGAAGTACTGTGTATTATACCTCGTGGCAAGCCTTTCAACTTTCCAGCTTGTGCAGAATATCGCTGCACGGTGGCACCAACAATGCCAATGTGAATAAAGCATGCACATCCAAGTTATGTCATTGAATTAATGCAAGAATTATAAAGTTGGTAGTGTATTAAAAAAAAAAAAAAAAAACTCAATGCAGTCATTTACCATAACCGGCAGAGGTTTTGTCTTAAATACATCAAAGCTCAATTTGGAAAGGAGAATAAAAACACAAGTAGGAAAATTCAAAGCAGCATACCTCTACCTCTTTCCAAATACTCCACTTTTTGTCTATCTGATAAATGTAGACGATAAACAGAAAAGGAAGTTTGAAATTAGCAAATGAAGTACAAGAATATAATCTCATTTAATGATTCATTATATAAGTAACACTATCGCATACCTCTTCTTGATTATATTGATACATGAAAGTCCTATATAAAACGAACAACATTATTGTACATCCAACTGCCATAAAAGGCAGCCTTTTGATCTTCAAACTTGATTTTCCCTGGTCAAAGAAAATTCACATCGAAAATCTCAAGTTACAAACGGAACACCGCAACGAAAACTGTTAACGAAAAAATCTCTTTAGAAATATCGAAAGTAATGATGAGTTTGAACAAAAATAGGACAGACCATCAAACAAGACACTCGTTTTTGTCATTGGCCACCTCCATAATTTGATCGACTTCATAGAAACATGAACCCTTTTATTATTCAGTCTTCATCACAAAATGCTTGCTGCAAAACATAAAGTGTCATAAAATATTTCATCTTACAAAACACACATAAAGCAAGATACTCATGCTGTCATGCACATGTACCATTGTGACAAAAAAGAGATACTACATGTGAATTTAAGAAACAAGCTTAGAATATTAACAATGATGACAAAAAGTACATTATGTTGCTTAATCTACACTATTATCTAAAGTGTAAACTAGCCAAACCAAACCTTCAAAAAATAGCAACAAACTACACCAACCAAAGCAATTTCCTAAACAAGCATGACAGTACACAACATGAAAATATAGCTGCATGCAATATGGTATTTTACTAACACCAATAGTCACATGAAAAATGAAAATAGCAAGAGGGGAAAAAAATCGAGCTGAACAAGACATCATTAAACTATACATTAAAATTAAAATTCCAATCTTAGGAGCTAATTGCATTTGATGTTGATATCAACATTAAAAGTAAAACAAATAATAAATAACACTAGCTGAAATAAAAATGAAATGGAATATTAAATTTTTCACTTTTCATCACTTTAAATAACAGAGAATAAATCTGAGCGTATTAATCAGATCAATCCCTTGTAAACTTTCAGTCTTATTACTCATTATTGAGATTAAAGTTTCAATTTTTTTTAACAATAATAACAAATGAAAAAATTTGAATGACTTAGAGATCTTTCCCTGAATCAATGTTAGAAACCCAGTATTGAAAAACAGCGAAAAAGAGTGAGAAAAAGAAATGGGAATATAGAAAATGGCGAGAAATGAAAAGGGTAAGGAATAAAAAACGAAAAGAAAGAAACTTTGAAGATTTGAGGACATACCCAGATGCAAAAAGAATGAAAATGAAGAGAAGAGAGAGAAGGTTTAAAGGAAAGGAAGAAATAAGCATTGATGGTTATTAGCCATGAATATCTCTGTATTGTTTTGTTTGTTGTTAGCTTGGCAACGACCAGATTTACAGTGTTGTTTGTTGATGACACCTTATAATAATTACATGCGACACATTGCTTATGTAGTGTTTGGTATCATGCTATTCTTGTGCTTCTATTCATTCACATTGCTTACCCTTAATCATTTTTCTTTTTTGATCAAGTTGCTTAGCCGATTATTTTTGGCTGAAATGCAGTTTTGCCACATGTTTTGATCAAATCGAATTTTATCTCTTGTGTTTTAAAACTCGGACTTTTACCCTTTTGTTTTGATTTTTTTTGAATTTTGTCCCTCTAACATATTTGTTTACGTGGCAATGGTGATATGTAATATTATTTTCTATGTCATTAATTATTTATTATTAAACATTATTTTATTATTTTTTTGAATAAAAAAAATGACAAAAAAAATCAGAAAAATAGTAAAAATACCAAAAAAGAGAGTAAAATATAGTAAAAAAAAATCAGAAAAATAGTAAAAATACAAAAAGAGACCTAGTATAAAACAGTAAAAAAACTAGAAAAATAATAGAAAAACAAGAAATATAACATAAAAACTCTATCATTGTGACTGTTTTTGTCATATTTTTTGAGATATAACTATGTTAATGGTTTCGTAAAAAAAAAATTATGTTAATGGTTATCCCAAATTTTGTAGGTGCATAATAAATACTCTGGGTATTTTTATTGTCATTTTAATTGACAGTTTTTTATACCATTTTTCTTCTTTTATAGTATTTTTCTGATTTTTTACTGTATTTTATTATTTTATTTTTTTGTATTTTTACTATTTTTCTGGGTTTTTTAAGGTATTTTACTTGTGTTTTTTTGTTTTGTATTGTATTTTTACTATATTTTTCTGGTTTTTTTACTTGATATTTTTTTGTTTTCATTTTTAGAATTTTTTTAGTAATTTTTTCATTAAAATAAATAAGATAATGTTTAATTATAAATAATTAATGATGTGGAAAATAATATTACACATCAACACTGCCACATAAGCAAAATATGATAGGGGGCAAAATCCAAAAAAAATCAAAACAGGAGGGGTAAAAGTCCGAGTTTTAAAACACGGGGGGTAAAATTCCGATTTAATCAAAACAGAGGAGGCAAAACTGCATTTATACCTAGATTATTCGCATGTAATTGACCTATAATTTGAAGATGAAAACGTGTGCTTATGTTGATTACTTGTCTATAAAATAAGTGTGCTTATGTTCCCCCATCTTTGTACCTGCCCCAATAGAATTCCACACACTGATATAGAGAATGCTATCGGCTGAAATTGACTGAGATTTTATCATCATAAACAACACAACGTACACACCTTAATTAATACAACAATCAGAACTCTGATTCAAAACAAAAAACAAAATCAGAGCTCAGGCCCCACCACCAAGTATAATAGCCATAATAATACAACACAAATTATAAAGTTTCTGTATTTTCTTGGTGGTGGAAGTCCAAATGCATGCCATCAAGTTCAAAAACTTACTAGATGGACAAAGTTGTTTCCATATGTAATCTTCAGGGACAAGCAAAGGGATCCTTTAACAGTAGAGAGCATCAAATTAGTAGGTCCCTGAACTAGTCTGCATGAAGATGATGCTTCCTCCTTCGACAGCGATTAACATACCAAGTGGCATGTTTCTTTAGAACCAAGCCAATTAGAATCTTGAGGCTTGTGAGTAAAATGTAGGTTATTGCTGAAAATAGCATAATCCAAAAAAGCTTCCACGGAAGGGGACTGTAAGGAAGATTAGCAGCGTATACTGGAACCAGAACTCGAATAACCTTAGAACAGGAAAGAAAAAGGCATTAAACCATGATGCTAAAGGTAATAAATAAGGTATGTTTGGATGGAGGGCCTTGAAGGGAAAGGGAAAGGAGGGTAAATTTTCCCATTCTAAATAAATAATCATATTTGATAACTTTAATTTTAAAATTAAAGGACTAAAGTGAGTATTTTTATATGACCTTATTACGATCATTGCGTATTACATTAACCTTCATTTCCCTTTCCCACAATACCTGTCCTTCCAGATATGTCCTACAATAATTTTAATCTCACCACACACGCTGGAGCAAGAGGGACGAACTTCAAATTTTTCTTTGTATCCTCAGTTTGCATATCTAGAGTCTACAAAATAAAAATATCAGTTATGTATTTGAAAAGATGCATACAAGAAAATAGACAAAATGTCACGGCAAATTACTGGTCTTAATACCAAAAACAAAAACAGAAATCCAGAATTAGTTATTCTTAACACATAATAGAAGGATTTGTCAAATGTTGACTGATACTTCAGTTTTCTATTTCACAAAAATACATGTCTATGCACACTATTATAAGAGAAACCACTATAAAATACAAATCATAAGCTATTCATTTTTAAAATGAACTAACTCACTTGGAGATGTATCATGGATCATCGATTAAAGATAGATTATTGAGTAGACGTGGAACAATAAAAGTATATTAGTTGGTTTGAGTTAACTGTCCATTCAATGTACAGATTTGAAAATTTATATTAGGAGCCAGATAGTAGAATTATGCACCCATGAGAAATATTGAATTGAAAAGGAAAGAAGTTAGTTCATGCATTTTGTAGAACTGAATTATATTTATATTCTGTCAGTTTAGTACATATCCATACTGGCTCAAAAAAAATTACGAACAAGAGTCCATACTCCCTCACTGATCAAGACATACTGCAGGCTAGATTAAAAAAAATCGAAGCATTTGCAATTGAGCTATGGACGGTGTTTTCTATCAAATAAGATTCACATAATCCACTGAATATTTCAGTTTTGAAAAGCTGCTAGTCTAAAATAAACAATATTACGCAAAAGTGGTTCCGGCTATAATACCTGTCCACATGAAATCAAATGACAATACCTGTTTACATAAAGCTTCAAGGAACTCAGAGTATGCAATGGGAGTAATGTTATTGAATTTGGCAATGAATGAATGCTTGATAACATCAATAGCCACTTCACATAGATAAACCGAAAGTGCATGCTGTACCACACAAAATAGCTCTAACCTAAGAAAAACTGAGCCAACAAAGGAAATTGATGTGCACTATGATAAATTTATGTAATATATATTAGGTGCTATGAAATTCCAAAAAATCTTACCATGAGAAAGCTTTGAAACCAGGGGCCTTCTGCCTCCACAATATTTTGAGCCAAAACGAATAAGATAAATGTTGAAATGTGGAATCTCTCTATAGAATCTGCTTGTCAGCGAAAGGGACAAACAGAAAACAATATATATCAAATATAAAACTACACCATAAATAAGATTAAAAATGAAATGCAAAACAAGAACTTTATCTAATGCATGATCTATTAGAAGAAGCAACTATATGATAGGATCCATGGTAATAGGGTAGCTAAATAACAGATAAAACAGTAGGAAATAGAAGTGAAAAGAAATTCTTATTATTGGAAACAACTAGAGTTCATGTGGGATCTAGCTCACAATACAAGAAGAAAGACTAAAATGAAAGGAAAATAAGCTGTAAAAGATAAAGGAGGCACTTCGAGAGGCCTTAGCTCTCCTATGGTAAAATTCACCACTCAAATCATGCCTACTTTCAGAGAACAATCCTTCTGCTTATATCATGACAAATCTGAATTCTCTCTCCTCTGCCACTAACCATGTGCTCTGACAAAATCAGTTAGGAGTGGCATGCTCACCCACATGCACATGAGTGGAATGCTCACCCACACCCCTCTGCTTATGTGTTCTCTTGTATACTCTACCATAACTATCACTATATAATGTGCAATGTCACATAGGAAGGTCATATATTCTAGATTAGAGAAGCAGTGAAAATAAAAATCAGTCAAGCTTTACAGTTCAAAACATTTAAGCAATTTTACTAGGTTATCATTATCGATAATTGAGATTTGGGAGGTACACTCAGATACATTGTAGAGATTAACTTCTGAGGGCTCGCTTAAATAGTATTCTAACAAATGGACAGTGAAACACGACATTAAGACCCTTTTCATGTTTGAAATGAGTCCTAAATACTCTACTAACAACGAAAGAAAAACAAATGTTGAAAAGATAACTCACCAAAGTACACCATACTATGAACATTATCCTTCTTGTATCCCTTAAACACGTAGCTTTTGATCTCAGAAAAATTATTTGACACCAGCAAAGCTGGCAGTGCATTGTAGTGAGCAACAATGCAGGCTGATAATGTGATTGCCTGAGCTAATAAGATAAAAGAATGAACAAGTATGACTAGTCAAGGAAATTAACCCAATGTAACTTCAGGTTAACAAACTATTATCCTAAATAAAAAGGATATTTATTGCAACAACAGCTAAAACTTGGTCAGAAATAAATCTCCAGAATCTAATACTTTGCGTTTCAGGGGAACATTTTGCAAGTCCTTCTGCTGAATGAAATAACATTTGCAACACATCCCCGTTAAAACTTTGACATAATCTATCAAATATCTGCGAAGAAGGTTCAAGAACGAGTAACGATGTAAGTTTCGGTCCAGATCACTATGAGACTTAGCCAATTGACATAAGACAGATGACCAAAATAGAATCCTTGAACCCCTGAGGTTACAATTTGAGTAGTCTAGAAAAGAAACTGGTCAATAGCTATATACTACCTTACTGATACCCATATGTATTACACCATTCATTCTGTTAGTTTTGTTACTTTTTCATTTTGAGTAGCTCCAAATCTCAGATCACACTAAAGTCAACACAATAGATTTAGTAAGACTTACATGCTCTTTCAGCATCTACAATTAGAGCTTCCAGCAATTTTTCACCATAATTCAGCATTTCTTTTTATTGTAACTATGCAATAGAGTACGACTGTACATTTTTTTCCTAGGGGATAGGAGTACTGACAATGCATAAAAATAGAACGGGAGAAAACATATGGATATTGGTTTCCTAAACTAACAACATTTTATCTCAAAGTTTCATGATCCACAGTGCAAAAGTCCATTCTTTCATATAATGAAATATCATGCCGGTCACACTAAGTTATTGCTCTATATCTATGACAGGGAAACTTGGCGAGCAAATGCCACGTAAGAAATATAACATTGATGTCCATCTTTATTTCCAATCAGGGGTCCAAAACTTTGGTATGGAAGGAGACCAAATTAATCAGTAAAAGTTGGGTAAGGATTAATTTATGCTCACCTCTAAAACATTGTAGATCACATACAATTTAATTGTTGCTTGACCACGGATTATATGGTATATTAAGCTGATATCTAAAACAACAAAAAATGAGGGGTGATGAGCACAACACAAGTTCCAGTATAATAAACAGAACCTGATCAATACCAAAAGGAAATATGTATGATATAACTATGGAAACAGAGTATAACTAAACCTATTTGCTGCAAAACAGTGATTCCACAAGCCACAATAATGAAACAGCCAAAATCAGACAACTCAATTGTAGACGGCCTCTTGAACTTCCTGCCATGAGCATGATGACAAGGTCATATTGATAATATTAAACTAAAAATCACAAATCATTACCAATTTTTTTGAACCAGAACATGAGAATCAGTAGAAGAGTAAACAAATCAAAGCACATGAATTAGCAGACAGTATCATGAAGTGGGTGATAGATTCAACTTCTTTGGTGAACACAGAATCAGGGTAATCTAGTATAATTAAAAATTACTAATAATTTAGGCCTGTATCATGTAGAATGTCTCACTAAACCAAGTTCTTCATCTGAGTGACAAGGGTCAAACAAAATCATCCTCTTCTATTTCCTTCATAAATTTAATACAATTTTGGAAAGTAAACACACGTAAGATTGAACTAGATGATCACTGCTCAAGTGACAATTCTAAACTAAACAATAAGATATATAGGGATAATAAGTATATCATCTAAATCCTAACAGGTACATTGAATTGATATCAAAGTAACATAATAATATTAAAGAAAGGTGGTAAACCTTGTTTTCAGAAGCTTCCAAGAGGTCATTACTACCCTTGTTGGCACCACAGTTAACAATGATAGAAATGAATAGAAGCAGACAAAGCAGCCAACATCTATAAGCTGCAAATGCATTCAGCATCTCAGATACTGAGACATAAAACGTACAACGCCTAAACAGAAATACACAAACACAATTATGCAGTAACTATTTCACAGTAAGTGGACAACTTCAGTTACATCCTTCCCTCGAATATTATACATTATATTTGCTTGTTCCTTCTGATCAATTGATGAGTTTGAAGGAAAACTTTAGCAACTAAATACTGAAGCATACCCATATACAACATGAAGAACTGCAAATACAGTTCCTTTTTATTATTGTTTTACGAAGAAAAGGAGAATATACCAATTCACATCTCCATGGCAAGCGGAAGATAGTGTCATAAACTCGTTCTCTTCCCTTTTCATTCCCAAGAGTTGTTGTATTCCATAAAGAATTTCCATTGTACACTTTGTCTAAGAAGTATGTTACAGGTGATTGCTTCACTGAAAACATGTACAGTATAAATTCCTTAAGAGAATAAGACACAAAATAAAGGAAATAGGCTTCTTGAATTGAAATAATCATTATTTTTCGAAAACTTGACAAACCTATTCAACTCATGGGGTAAAACCAAGAGGAGATAAAATGGATAGAGAGAAAATAGAGAGAAGTGAAAATGGATGAGTTTTGTATCTTGTTTCAGTTGTTGGAATGGAGAGAAAATAAAAAAAGAAAGGAAAGCACGTTTTTCTCTCTTCTTGTTTGGTTATAGGGATGTCAAAAGGGCGGGGGGGGAGTAGGGAGTACTCGCCCTCATCTAGTCCCCGACATCCAAAGTTCCCCCATCCTCATTCCCCACCCTGGGGAGAATTCTCCACAGATACCCATGGTCTTTGCGAGGACCCGTCCTCATTCCCCATCCCCAAACCACCCTTCGGAGGACTTCCTCCCCCACCCCCAAGGAGAAAAGTTCCCTGCCAGCGGAGCTTCAAATAGGCAGTCCCAACAAGTATCCTCATTCCCCACTTGCAGATACAAATTGATATCCTGTTTGGTTATATATGGTGTTATGAAAAAGAAAGAAAATGAATGACTTATTTCTTGGTCAAGTAGCCTAATGGCTAGAAATTCACCTTTTAAAGTGAATAAGTGGGTGTACCAGGTTCGAACCCCCGATCCTTGCATATTACATGCAATGTCCCTACCAACTGAGTTATTCTCACAGGGACAAATGAATAGCTCAGTTGCTAAAATAAGAATCATCTTGTAAAGAGTAATTTGTTAAGTCAATTTTTTTTTTTTTTTCTCCTTATGTTTTTTTTTCCTATAATCAATGAAAGAAAATGATACATTCCCCTCATTTTGTTTCCACTTTACCACCCTCCTCTAATTTTCTCTCAAAATAAACTTACAAATCTAATTGTAATTTGTAACACAAAATAGTGATGATTTGAACTAATAATAAATACACATATGGTCAGTATCTGGATGCAAGTATGAAAAAATAAGTTAAATTTACAACAACAAAAAGTTTATATAAAACAAATACGAAATCAAAGGCATAAATAGTAGTAGCTATCCACCTAATAAATAGTAATTAGTGTAATTTCACATACGAACTCTAGATTAACATATGAAGTATATTTGTAGCTAAATTTTGTGAATAGAGCGCGTGAGTATCTATTATACTTACAAGTCAATTCCTCCGTGAAGAGGGGCTTCAATTCTAACGGCTCTACTACAGTCTCTGCAGAACTACCTTCCTTCTCGCAACCGTTATCAACGGCTGTAACCGCCGAATCACCAAAACTACCGTCACTGTTGAAACTTCTCTGTCTTAACTGTTTAGAGCTAGACATCTCGTAATGCTCAAGCTAGACAATTGAGCTCGTGGAAGCTACTTGCCGAAAGGGGAAACCAAATCGGAAATTTGTTGAATAAGGTCGTTCTCCACAAGCTTGTGGTTTTTGTTCCGGTGAGGAGCTGAATCCGACGCGGAATATTGAGATTGTGGCGGTTGGTCTGAACTGCGGTGTCTCATTTACTTTTTCCAGTTTGAACAAAGTTGGCGGTGTGAACAGAACAAAGTTTGCATATTTATTATGAGTTGAGGTGATACCTACTTTACCATTCATTATTTGGATGGATTTACCCATTAACAAACAAAAATAAGTCATATAAGTAGCTCCTCACCTTATTGTATGTCATACCAACAATTTGTAACCGACTTTTATTTACTCTTCATCTAATAAGAACAAATCATATGTATGTAAAATAAAAGTCGGTTACAAGTTTGTTGTTGGTATGACATGCATATAAGGTGGTGTCGAGTCCATGTCTAGGTGTCGGGTTTGTCTACGTAGATCGTGGGTATTATTAGGAGGTCCACTCAACCATAAGGGAAATCCATAGAATCATTATATGAGGGGAAAGACAGGGAGAAAAGCATTGATAGTTTTACAGTTCCACTGCCGCGCAGAAAAGTAGGATGTCATCTGCATACAATAAGTAGGACGGGAAAGGCAAACCTCGGACCGATAAAAATGCAAATAACCCAACGAGCTTAAAGGTCAATATATCGGCACTTCCCTTTATCTAAGAAGGAGGTAGACGTGGTCTTGCATGGCCTATAATATAAGAGGCTCTTCCGCCTTGAGTTTGCTCGAGTTTGAAGGACTCTTGAGGAAGAGTTAGACGCTAGAGGATTTTCCATCAACAAAGAGGTAAGGCAGAGTGAAATGAAAGACAGATTGACTAATTGGTTGAATAAGTTCCAGAGGGGGCTTGCTATCGTAACCTTTTCTCCCAGTGTATGTGAAAAAGAGTGACGAACCTTTTTTTGTTCAGTCATATGTTAATGTCAAAAGAACAAGAGTCGGCTTGCTTAACTTAAGTCCAATCTTCTGCAGCTGCCCCTGGCCTATACTTAATTTAAGACTTTCTGGTCCAGGCCTCAGGCTTACACAAGTCTAATTCTTCCGCTACCAACATTTTAGCAGAATTGAAGAATTGCGTTATATTTTGAGCTTTGATTGTTGTTTTAATGTGGATTGTGAAGGGAGGGGAGGTGGTATTGTAGCGTTTTGGCACAAACATTATAATTTGAAGAATAAAATATATTAAATAATGATATTATCTTGATTTATTTTTTTTTGACAGGAAAATCATTTGCATTAGATAAGATAAATCAAATACAAACATAGAGACATACGATGTGTTAGGACATTCTCCAACCACAATTGAAAAACAACACAAACAATTAAGCCAACCAAGACTTGAGTATCAATAAGCTTTGAGAAAATAGAAGTCAATAGAGCAGTACCAAACAAATAACTTAATCCAATCACCCAAGCAAATTTCTTCCGCAAGTGATAAGTGGGTTGAGGAACATCAGTCTTTGAATCTATCCAATTACGGATCATTTCTTTGGCTTGTGGACGCGCAGATCGACTATAAGAGTTCTCGAAATCGGTTAAACTCACCACACGTGAATGATCCATCTGTTGAATGGAGAAGAAGAGAGACATGTTTGCAGCAACCACTATTAGATCCTTACTCAAAACAATTTTCTTAACATCCATACATCTTTGAGGCCTTACATAAAAAACCTTGACAGTAAACTTGAAATAGACTAAACTTAGACAAACAACACAGAATACATAAAAACAGGACAGCACAATAAAAATAAACGAAACACAGACATTTAATCTCAGAACTTCTGCTTCTTTTGGTGGCGGTGGCTTCGGTGGGGGTCTTCTTGCATAGCCATATAGCTCAAAATGGTTGGTTAGGAAAGTTAGATATTTCAGATCTGAGAGCACAACCGTGTGCTTGTTGACAGAGAGAAGATAAACTACGATGGAAATTGGTGGTGGAGCATAGAAAGGGAACAATAGAGATGAAGAGTTAATAGGGATTAAGAAGAAAGAAGAAAAAGAAAAGAACCTCCACAGGGAGGGGACAAACTCCATTCCGGAGAGGAGGAGCTCTGATGGCAGAGGAGAGATCCCTACAAGAGTGGAAGTGGCGGCTCTCAACCATTGAGGAAGTGAGAACCAAGAAACCCTAATTTCTAGAGAGAGGGGAGAGCTTCTCTCTCTAGGGGAGAGCTATATTATCTTAGAAGTTATATTTTGATGTTATTGATTAATGGAGGGCACATGTTAAGAATACAAATGTGGTAAAAATTTATTGCATCTTGTGTATTCATCAACTATTTGAGCATTAAATGTCTTGTATCATTAAATGCAAAATTTCTACTTTTAGATAGTTTATCATGTACCCTTAGGGCACATGTTAACATGACTCTTGATTAAGTTATTTTTTTATCTTATTGATGTTATTTATAAGATTCTTATGTTATTTACGATTTAGATTTAAATAAAGAATAACCTTTTTTAATATTAGAACATGATATCCAAATTTTTTGAGACAGCTGGGTTCGAAGACATAATATCTCCTTCATGTTTGTTGTGAGTTTTTAAGTAATGTTTGGAGTCTCCTTAATATTGAAAAAAACACTGGGATATTATAGTAATTTGTATGGAATCAGTGGGTTACCCCAAAAAGATATGGTTAAAAAAACAAAAGGATATCTTATAGATTCTTTTATTGCAATATTTATAGACTGCAGATGTTACTAGTTTTAAATAAGTTTGCTAGAGCTTTCAATGCCTAACATTGTTACAAAATATATATAAGCTCATGTCTCATTAATTATAGTAGTGAATATTTCATTGACTAACATAAAATTTTATCCAATTACAGATATGTTGATAAAAGTGCATCTATATATGATGCTAAAAATTTCCTGTTTGTCCATTGACAATGAGAGTATATTGAATGATACATATTGTAGTACTCCATGAGAGTATATTCAATGAGCTTAGTTAAGAATTTGTAAATGAGCACAAGCAAACATGAAGATGGAGTACAAACAACATGCTTGTGGCAAAAACAAAAATTCACATTTACAAACTACAGAAGGCTTACTGACAGATGTAAAACTACCTACTGTGATTGAAACTTGCCTAGCAGATAAGTTACTGTAATCTAGAGCTATTTTTCATTTAATAACATGCTTGAGGTAGTTACGTTCCCTCACCGAGACTGTCCAAATTCCTTGCGGCTGCATGAAAGTTAGTCGCTGTGAAAGTCTAACGAAAAAGTCGGAGTGAGTATTTGATGCAACATTAAGACGCAAGATCACACTGGACGGAAAATTTGTTCCATCTGCATTTCCTACAGTGAAATGCGCGCTTTCGCAACAAAAAGCCACCCCGAATGCATGGAAAATCTTTGTACAAGAAGAGGTCTTTTAGGAGTCAAATCTCCAACATCATTACTTAGTTCTCCTTTTCTTTTCCTTCGTTTCCCTCGTTGGAGTTGCAGGTTCAAGTTTTTTAGGACCACCAAAAGCTTTCTTGATGTGTAAGGATTTCGCTGAAGATGGAGAATCCTCTTTACTACTACTAGGTTTCTTGGCTACATGTGAGAGCCCAGAAACAGGATTGCTTACATCAGCTGTCTCTGCAACATCGAACTTTCGGGTACTGGGGCGAACACTTCTGACTTTCACAGGAGGATCGTGAACAGGTAATACCATAGAGTTAGAGTCGACATTGGCTTGTATCTCACTCTTAGTGCATAATGTGCCATTCTCCCTCAGTTTTTCTGTGACAGTGTCTCTCATGAGCACCGCAGATTTATATTGACGAGTGTTCTTGGAGTAGAAAATCAAAGCATTGTTGGCTAGTAGAAGCATGTCTCTGAAAAGTTCCACCTTTGAATTAATTGTTTTGTTGCTAATGCTTGACTTTATAGTGTCAAAGTCCATGTGTCTTCGGATTAACTGTCTGTACCTTGCTCGCTTCTGCTATGAAAAAAATTTGTGCATATCAAATCATGTTACTTGCCATTCTTTGCAGCGAATCTCTACTTTGCTTAATGGTAAACAATTTCAAAATTAGGAATAACATGAAAACTTTCATTTTTACTTAATAGCACATAGCATTATTATTCGTACGTAGCAGCAATGAAATATTTCTTTCAGTCATGTCAGCACTAAATAAACAAAGACTCAAATCAACACTAAAAGGGGAATTTTAAAACAAATTATTGAAATCAATAAGGAAATATTTTTTTGCAAGAACTAAAAGAAGAAAAACCCTATATTTGCATTGATGAAAAACATATTAAATCTACAATAAAAAACAGTTGGAATTTATAATCATCGACATTAGTGGATAATAATGATTCTTAATCCAAATATAGAAACAAAGTAGTAATAATTAACAACATTAAATTAGTTTGTTTGATTCATTGAACATTGAATTCTTCTTCCAAAGGTGAAATGCAGTGGTGGAGGCGTTGAAGCGTAAAACCAATGGTAACGTTTCAGGAGGGGCTTTGATAAATTGGATTTGGCAGCTTATGCAACTTGATTGGGAGGTGGTTGTGCAACATGCGTATAGGGAAAGCAACAAATGTGTTTATACTCTCACAAACGAGGGGTGTTCATTATGCGAAGAAACTCGCTATTTTGAGGAGTGACTCCTCAGATGAATCACTTGGTGACTGCTGATATGTTAGGAATCTCTGTTCCTAACATAGTTGCGTTGTAATCTCTTTTCTGGGCCCTCTTTGTAACCAAAAAATAAATAAAAACAACTGCAAATCCTAAGAACCTACTGGACCTACCATCAAAAGCTTTACTGTGCTATAAAAACTAAAAAAAACCAACTAAAAAGGATAGAACAAGTCTTTTACACATACCTGGCTATCATGCTTGCGACTGAAGCAAGAAGCACCTTTAATTTCCAAAACAGAATCTAAAATCTCCATCATATCTTTCATTTCATCCTTTTTCAAGTTTGTATTCTCCTCAGTTATACCAGAAGATTTAACAACCTCACCACAGTTACTGGTAGAACTTTCTTTCAGCCGGGACACATCAATTGAAAAATCACTTTCCCTTACACTCGCTTCATTAATATTTCTGCCACAATCCTTCCTCTTTCTCTTCCCTCTCCTTTTTTTACAACACCCTCCCTGTCCTTCATATACAGTATCTGTCAACTTATCTACATTCAGAGCTTTCTCATGTTCAATAGACCCTGAAACACCTGGCGTAATCTCCATGTCTTCAGAAGACATTGCTGGAACTTGGCATTCATGAGACCAATTTGTCTCGGTTTGATGTGTAAAACTCCCAGCAGATAGCCCATCCTTTGATGTCTCTTTAGTGGAAGATTCGACTCTCTCCAATTTCTGTGAAGGAACACGTAATTCTGGTTCAACTGAGTCGTTTTCAACATGATAATCATCTCTTTTCTCGTTCTTGTCAGCTTTAAGGGATTCAAGCCTTGATTGAAGAGACCTGAAACAAAGATGTACGTTAAACTCTACCCAAACCGATGGCAATCCAACAGTGGAGCATAGAAGTCTTCTAAATAATTACTGACATTTGTCGTTCAAAAAGGCAAATAAAAAAGTATCTAGTGTGTACAACCTATAGATTTGGCGAACATTTCATTCAATAAAAACCTAGAAGAAACTGAGACAACATTTATTTCAGAATATTATTTTGTCGACAAAATCTAAGCTTAAAGAGGAAAGATAGTTATGCAACTAACCCAATTGAATTTTCGGATTTCTCCAAAGCTCTCTTAAGCTCTTCTACTCTTTTCTTCTTAAGCTCCTCAAACCAAGCCCTAAGAGTATCATGTTATCATATAATACAATGAGATATAGTATACAAGTGTTATGCTGTCTTTGGAGGGTATCTCATTAAATCTAAACTATAAAAAAATGTACAGCCAAATTGGCAAAATTTAAACAAAACTAAATGAGAAGAAACGATTCTAATTACGTGCACCCTGAATAGCGTTGTTGTATGTCTTCATATTTGGCTTTACAAACCTGCAAAAATGATAATTCACCATAAAAAATAAATTCAACAATTCAAAATGCATACATGTTCATAAATTAGCAACAAAGTAAACCTAACAAGAAGGCTTTGGTCTATGACACACCAGCTAAATTAGGTGTATGTTTTACAGCCTATGAAGCACGGACACAAACACGGACACCAAACACGACACAGACACTGACATGTCAACACCAATAATAATTTGAGAAATGACATAACTCAATGTAATCATAAGTGTCAGTGTCGTGTCGGTGTCTGACCCCGACGGGTGTTTGACACCAGGACACGCCTATCTTGAGAAGTGTCCGTGCTTCATAGTTTACAGCATCTAAATATATGTGAGACTAACTTCAATGAACTGTGATGTGAACATTTTAGAAGTTCTAAACTGCAGAATAGACACTGCAATTTTTACACTTAAACTATGATTATTATAATTGTTACACTGCAGAATAGTGTTTTACAGAACAAAAATATGTCTTTTAAGAACACCAAGCCATGTGCTTACAATAGAGAGGTTTGGCAGTTATCAAATACTTAAACAAAAGGGTATACAACAAACCACCTTAACAACCATATACATATATTACAATGAAACAAATACAATAACAAATGTAACAAACAAATTGAATAAAGTGTGGCACACCAAAACAATTAAACACCACGTGAATACACTACCCATACCCAATTCATACACAAAACATGTTCTCCAAATAGAACTCTTTTTGTTCCATACATATTACATTGCTTTAACTATCCACATTATTCAATACACATGCATGCACTTTCCATTTATTATTAGTTTTTGTGTCACATTCTTCTGTTCCACTCAGAAAGGTGGGTCTAAAATCCAAACATAAAATCACATTTTTTTTATATTAAATTATTATTAAAATTCCAACCCAATAAATTAATTAATTAATAAATTACAATTACTAGAATAATCTAAGTCTAAACAATGAGTTGTCAATCAAGACTATGAAATAATAATAATGTAACAGTTTCAAAAAATTGAAGCAATAGTATTAATTAAATTACTTTTGAATTGACTTAAAAACATTGTAATAAAAATATTTATTTTTTATTATTACCTCAGGTGTGATAGCGTATGGAGAAAGGGTTCGAGCTCGGAGTTCAGCAGCGACGACGGACCAATCACGAGTGCCGTGTCGGAGAACAGCACCACCAAGAAGAAGCTCCTCCCACGTACCCCAATTCACAATCACTTCCGCTCCCATCTTCGTACACGTGTACGTTCACGATTAATACTAAAAAAACAAAACAACTTCCTTTTTTTCTTAACTTCCTTATCCTACGCACCCGGTTAACGTTGAGAAACACACTAACCTCGTAAATTAAAAACCACCACCACCTTCTCCGATTAACCTTAAAAACATTTTCCCATCGGAAAATTCAGATGAAATGCGGTTTCTTCATTTCTGGGTGAGTTTTTTTATACCCAATTGAAAAAAGTTTGATTTTTTCTCTGTTACTGAGTGGTTTCGTAAAAGGGGTTAAAGGAATTGATTAGATGGAGAGGGACAGAAAAAGGTTTGAAATTGAAATTAAGAAATGATGTAATAAGAGAGACAAAATTAAACTATGGACGATGATGGTGATGATGATAGAGAAAAATGTGAATGTAATGTTGAATTTATTTATTTTTGCATTTTTCGTATGTATAGTAGCGTAGTGTTTTATAGTATTTTGGGGATATTTTTATGAAATGACGATTATGGACTTGCGTGGTTGCTTTTGGCTTTATATATTCTTTAATTAATTAATGAATGAATGTTGTCTTTAAAGATTGCGCGCTTTAGCCCAATGGAAAGGATGGAGTCCTAAAATTTCAAACTATGGAATAGGATGGGATGAGATTGTACCTATGTTATGTGGCTCTACAACCGTTGGATCTAGATGTATGTAGGAGTGAGACACAAATCTAATGGATCTGTGGTGATTAATGACTACATATTTGATGTACTTAGATTACATATGGACTAGACATATTAATTTTTTTGAGGAATGTTATTTAAACATTAAAAGGGGACATCTCAACAACATCAAGGGGAGTCACGTGTATATAATCGGGGAGTTCTTCAACACATTTGGTTAACTGACATTAACTAAATTTGATCTTCAACTCCTCAATTATTTGTTTACAAGAAATTGTATATGAGACACCTTTTGATTATTTGCGGATGATAAAGTTAAAACAAAGTTAAAAGTTCAAATTTGAAAGATTTTATGCCTACAACATCAAGGGGAGTCACGTGTATATAACGGGGAGTTCTTCAACAAATTTGGTTAATGGGGCATTAACCAAATGCGTTCAAGAACTCCCCGGTTATATACACGTGACTCCCCCTTGATGTTGTAGAGATGTCCCCTTTTTTGATGTTTAAATAACATTTCTCTATAATGTATCTAAAAAATATGAATTTTTTCTTATATAAAAGATAGGGAAAGTGTTTTTTATGTGTTTTACACTTATAAATTAGTTCAACTGCTAATTTTATCAAACACTACAAATTCAATCAGTTGGTTTATTCGTTATAAGCTAAGTTAGCTTATAAGTCATTCGTTATAAGTTCATCCGCTATAAGCTAGTTTATGAATTATTTGCTATTTTTTATCGATCAAACAGAGCGATAGTATAATCATGGTGTCCCTTAATTAAAATTAATTAATTAAATTAATTTATAATGGTCAACGATCTTTCTTTTTGTTTTTTTTTTTATGCATTATAATGGTCAACAATCTTATTCAACAAATCCTTTCCAAAAAAACATCTTATTCAACAAATCAAAATTTATAATGGTCAAATAAATTAAATCAATTGGTAAGAAATTTAAACTTTTTTAAATGATTGTCAGATAAATTCCATGTGGATTTGCATATGGTTTTTGTTCTTGTTGTTTGATGGGTAAATACCTCCAAATTATGAAAGGGTATAATAAGTCAACATTTTTTTTTTATAATAATTATTGATTATATTTAAAACATATCAAATAGTGAAAAAATAGATTAAATTAAACTGATAAGAAGTATTAAAAAATTAAAAACCAACAAATAATAGAATAATGTTATACCATACTAATTAAAAGATAAATAAGTATTAAATATATGTATGCGGTTTGATTCGATTTTGAAAAATCAATCTAAATTTAATTTGATCCGGTGGTTTTCACAAAACAACATCCAAATACTTGAAATTATTCAATTTTTTACGATTTTCGGTATTTTGGATCGATTTACACTTTTTAATTGGATTAGTTTAAAAAAAAAAATTTGAACAAGCCGGATTGGTTTAAACTCAAAAGCCCCAAGTCAATATCAACAAATAATGTTACAATTAACTCTTTTTTTTTACATGAAGACGGGTTAGAATTAACTATTTATCATTTTTTTTATTAATAATGTTCATTAAATCGTAAATGTACATACAGTATTTTTATGGACAAAATGGGCATAAGTTAATATGCATAAGTACATTTTTATGTACGGTGCATAAATTAATCACAGCCATCGGATCATGGACTTTGGTATGACACGTGTTATGATCTCTACATCTCAAGTTCACACACTGTCAACCTCAGTCACACACGATCAAACATATCTCCACTTCTCTGTAGCGAGCGCCGTCACGCCTTCTCCGTCTCAAACTCTCAAGCTCTCCGTCGTGATTCTCGTCTTCTCCGTCTCAAACTCTCAAGCTCTCAAACTCTCTGTATCACCTTCTCTGTATCAACTTCTCTGTATCGTCTTCTCCGTCATTTCCAGATCTTCAATCTCTTCTCATCCATTCATCATGTGTAAGCACTTTCTCTTACTCTTAATTATCCTTCTTAGCTCAATTCACTCACAATTATTAATTCAACTTTTAATTTTTTTCATTTTCATGTAATTATTTGCATGCAATTTTTTGTTCCGACCAAAGTTTGAGATTTGATTTGATTGTTAATTGAAATTGTGATATGGTGCTTAGATCTTAATTGATTTTTATTGTGTACATGATCATTATTGGTGAGACCCTGTTCTTAAGTCTAGTATTTCCAATTTTATATGGTTGGACTTTTGTTGTTATCATCACACAAAAACTTAAGGTTGCATGATTCTTTTTTGTTTTGTTCATGTTGTAGGTGATGTGATTTCTGGAACAACTTCAAGTGAAATTCGCTATCCTGGTATCCTTGAAGGATGGTTTGGTGTCCATTGGTGGACTGGTCGTACATTTGTTATTGTTTTCCCAACACTCGCTATATTTGCACCTTTGGTCAGCCTCAGCGTATTGGTGAGTGAGTATACTTTCGTTGCATTAATTGATGTGGAAAATAGAAACATATAATCGTGTCACTTATTAAAAAAATTTATTGCTGAAATTGCCATAGATTAGACGACATTGTTAGGAGTTTATGTTTATATCATACATGCAAACATAAAAGAGAAAACCAAACAAAGATAGTTAGCATAGATATGAGTTTATTTCCAGTAAGCACTGGAGTAGATCTCCACGAAAGAAAGTCTGGTTTAGATATTTTGCGGAATACCTGTACCCTGCCCATATCAATATCGATGCTCAACTGTGTCCATGCAACACTTCTATAACAAACTTACGCGCATTCTCTATGGTTGTTGCATATTCATTGAGATTCACATCTGCATTGTCAATTGCATTAGCAGTTGTTTTCCTTGTCATTGCTGCGGGGATCTCAATTATCAAGATTATTAGTGGAGGCATTGGGATGCCTAGACTCTTCCCCATAATTACTGATGTAGCCTCAGTTCTTGATCTATTCATTGTAGTTCCTGTGCTGATGACAACCTACATGTGTCACTACAATGGTACGAAAATGTTTGAAGCATTTGCTTAAACCTCGTTCTCGCGTTTTAATGTTTTTACTCATAATAGAATTATGTATTTAGATTATTTTGGTTAATTTCTGGCTGTGCACCATTAGCCAGAACTTGCAACACTATAATTTGTTAATCCAAATTCCGATCATATTCATTTCATTCTAAGTTAACAACATGACGAATGATAATATTCATTTTGTGTTTTAGGCTTGGTTGCTTTATGTGGTTGTATAAACTTCAAGCTAATTCCACGCATTAATTCATAAATATTGGCAATTATTTTGAAAGTTTCAGTTATGTAGGAGGATGATATGATTGCATCCACCTGGTGGTTGCATTAATTGTTGTGTGCTCTTTATTTGCAGTTCATAACATAGATA
This sequence comes from Trifolium subterraneum, assembly GCA_951799995.1. Lineage (NCBI taxonomy): Eukaryota > Viridiplantae > Streptophyta > Magnoliopsida > Fabales > Fabaceae > Trifolium > Trifolium subterraneum. The sequence goes on from OX637461.1 coordinate 17,535,119, forward strand.
AGGAACTGGAGGATTCCTCACAGATGCGTGGGGTTGTGCGCGCTTCCCTTACTCTATGCTCTTCAGTGTACTTATTGACAAGCTTCTTTGGGTTCCTTCTATTTGGCGAAGAAATTCTTGATGACGTGCTTGCCAATTTTGATACTGATCTTGGAATTCCTTTTAAGTTCTGCACTCAATGATACTGTTCGTTTTAGCTATGTTGCGCATCTTGTGCTTGTATTTCCTGTAGTGTTCTATGCAGTGAGGGTCAACATAGATGGTCTCATATTTTCCTCTTTAAAAAGGTCTTTGCTTGTTGATAACTTCATATTTGATATCATAGAGTATGACTAAAATGATTTCCATCGTCCGTGAAGTCCACTATACCAAAGTTCAAAGAAAGACCAAATACAATTAAGTCAAAGAAGTGACTTAAAAGTGATTATGAAAATGCTAGACAAAGACAGAAATTTCTTGTAGAACGGAAGAAACAAAAGAGAAATGATGAGGCTTTAAACAAAAAAGTGGTCACTGATTTATTGTTTTTATGTTATAAGTTTGTACTAGATTTGACACAGTTTTAGATTTTAACTATTGATATTCGACACATTTTTTCACTATTTTAAATCATAACTATTGTCCTTAGATTTGATTAATTTTGGTTTGAACGTTTATCGCATTTGTTCTATAGTTTAAGGTGAAATGGAAATGCATTTGTGAATAAGTGTGTACTATAGGTTGTGAATAATGGTTTCAAAAGGTTATACACTGAAATCATTAATATCACATTTGAATATTAATGATTTAAAAAATCTATTTTACCCTCATAGTCAATATTAATGAGTTCACAACACTGAAACCATTTAACAGGACTAATGGTTTCAGTGTATAACATGTTGAAACCATTTAACAAGACTAATGATTTTAGTGTATAATCTTTATTTAAAACCATTTAACAATAATAATGTTTTATTACATTCAATTATAATATGTCAATATTAAGGATTTTAAAAATCTATTTTATACCCTCACAGTCAATATTAATGGACTCACAACACTGAAACCATTTAACAAGACTAATGGTTTCAGTGTATAACATGTTGAAACCATTTAACAAGAGTAATAGTTTCAGTGTATAATCTTTATTTAAAACCATTTATCAATAATAATGTTCTATTACATTCACTTATAATCTACCAATATTAAGGATTTAGAAAATCTATTTTACCCTCGTAGTCAATATTAATGGGTTCACAACACTGAAACCATTTAACAAGACTAATGGTTTCAGTATATATAATATGCCAATATTAAGGATTTAATAAATCTATTTTACCCTTATAGTCAATATTAATGAGTTCACAACACTGAAACCATTTAACAAGACTAATGGTTTCAGTGTATAACATGTTGAAACCATTTAACAAGAGTAATGGTTTCAGTGTATAATCTTTATTTAAAACCATTTAGTTAACAATGAAATATAAAAGCATAAAATTCAAGATTATACACTGAAACTATTACTCTTGTTAAATGGTTTCAACATGTTATACACTGAAACCATTAGTCTTGTTAAATGGTTTCAATGTTGTGAACTCATTAAAATCTATTTTATACCCTCACAGTCAATATTAATGGGTTCACAACACTGAAACCATTTAACAAGACTACTGGTTTCAGTAAGTTATACAATGAAACCATTACTCTGAAATGGTTTCAGTTACATATACACTTTTGATAAAAGGTTCAGGAACTTCCATTAGTTGAAATCTATTTAAGGATGGTCTCCTAACATAAGAAAGATAAGGATGGTCTTCTAATCAACCCATTTGAAGGACGTGCATTTGAATCCAACACATCACCTCTCCCGAAATTTGGGTTCATGGGTTGATTCGAAGACACTTCTCCTATCTCCGAATCCAATACATATTTTAATCTTTCTCAACTTAATTATAAATGCATTTGAACGACATTAACTATTATGCAGACCCATTTTGAAAAAACCTCTCGCCACTTTCGAAATTTAATTTTTCTTTTGTGTGCCTCTAGCCACTCTTGGTGAAAGGAAATAACTCTTGATTTTGGTTTTCATACTTATGTTTTTCAATATTATAACCTTGGTTTTGAATATTATTAGCCTATGATGGATTTGTACACTGAAACCATAAGTATGGTTTTATGGTTTCAGCAAGTTATACACTGAAACCATTTATCAAGACTAATGGTTTCAGTAAGTTATACTTTGAAACCATTAGTCTTGTTAAATGGTTTCAGTTACATATACACTTTTGATAAAAGGTTCAGGAACTTCCATTAGTTGAAATCTATTTAAGGATGGTCTTCGAATCAACTCATTTGAAGGACGTGCATTTGAATCCAACACATCACCTCTCCCGAAATTTAGGTTCATGGGTTGATTCGAAGACACTTCTCCTCTCTCCGAATCCAACACATTTTAATCTTTCTCAACTTAATTATAAATGCATTTGAACGACATTAACTATTAAGCAGACCCATTTTAAAAAAACCTCTCGCCACTTTCGAAATTTAATTTTTCTTTTGTGTGCCTCTAGCCACTCTTGGTGAAAGGAAATAACTCTTGATTTTGGTTTTCATACTTATGTTTTTCAATATTATAACCTTGGTTTTGAATATTATTAGCCTATGATGGATTTGTACACTGAAACCATAAGTATGGTTTTATGGTTTCAGCAAGTTATACACTGAAACCATTTATCAAGACTAATGGTTTCAGTAAGTTATACTTTGAAACCATTAGTCTTGTTAAATGATTTCATTTAACAAGACTAATGATTTCAGTGTATAACATTAGTCAATGAATTATAAATATACTAGTAACTACTACTATTAATATGGACTAAGCAGTGTATAATTTTTCAAGTCAAGAATTGTGAGAATTAGTGTCATGTTTCTTTTACTTGTCTAGTTCTTTATGAATTATCTTTTGGTGTGAAAGGTAAAAAGATTTAGGCTTTTTTATAGTTAAGACTTAAGATGAAAAAACGGGAGTGACTTTGAGAGATGAGAGGAAAGATATATGGGAATTTCGTATTTTGTTTGAAAGAAAATTATTAAAGGAGGGAGGAGGAGAATGTTTATGATCAATATTATTATTTTTTTTTTACCCTCATAGTCAATATTAATGGGTTAACAACACTGAAACCATTTAACAAGACTAATGGTTTCAGTGTATAACATGTTGAAACCATTTATCAAGAGTAATGATTTCAGTGTATAATATTTATTTAAAATCATTTAACAATAATAATGTTCTATTACATTCACTTGAATTTAGGATTAACCAAGTTTCCCTCGGACGAAGGAGGGTCAGACGAGCAAAAAGACAGCTGAATGCGAGTTTGTCAAACATTTATCAAGGCCACTGAGGTCTACAAGGGTTGTGGAGGAACCAGAATCAGTCAAAGCTCAGTAGAATAAAACTGGACAATTTGACATTTTACTCGTGTTCCTAGTTTGAATGTACTACGATTTTGGCAACAAAACAATTAAATGGCGATATGACTGCGTCATAATGGTGTACTACTATTTTCCGGACATTAAATTTACAAAAGCTGGATTTTCAAAAAAAGATGAAATATTCCAATCCTCAGTAGTAGAAGTTATTGTCATAAGAGCAACCACAACAGATCTCATGCTTGAACGTAGTTGTGGATCCTTCATTGTACATGCTTTGGCTAGTTTTGCTATTTGCAATGTTGAAAAATGGACAAAACTTTATTAATGTTGAAACTATTAATTATCACACAAAAAATTTAATACTTCATATTATTTGTACATTGTAAACTGAATCAATTGAGTAGTTATCTCCAAGTCTAGGATCCACCAGATTTTTTAGAGCTTCTGTCGAATTCGGTTCATGATCAAACACTTCATCAAACTGTCAAAAAAATCAACAAAATAACTTCAACCAATAAGAAAGGGAAATATGTCATTAGTCTTCTTAATTATTTATGTAAGTAAATTTCATACTATTTTGTATCTTAACAAACATAATTTCTCTTTATATAAAATTATTAGGATACCACATGAAAATAATACATGAGAATTACCAAAGCTACAAGGCCTTTTACTTCAGGACCATCATTGATTACAGCTTGATTAGTAGAAATTAGTTCATATAGAACAACTCCAAATGCATAGACATCTATTTTCAGAGAAAGAGCGATAACACCATGCGCATATCTGTCAATAAGGGAATGTATCAGAAAGAGACAAAAGAGCTAAACACGTAGGTCTAGTTTAGATTAGTTTCTAACTTATGGAAACTTTATAATAAAAATGAGTTTATATGATTCATTTTAGTGAAACTTATTTTTCAGTAAGTACTTATTGATAAGTTTATCTAAACTGACTCATATCCATTTATTGGTCTCAAACAAGCCAGGTTCTTTGTTTCTAAATATCGCCAAATATCGCAAATTCTATGAAAAAGAAAAGTTTGCTATCCACTGGAAAGATTAAGAATTCATCATACTCAGGTGGCATGTAACCGAATGTACCCTCCACAACTATAGCAGATGAAGTTGAATTTTCAACATCAGCAAGCTTTGATAATCCAAAATCTGCAACCTGCAATGCAAAAAGAACTATGAAGGGTCTCACATCTTGATCCCAAAGCATAAAACCAGAAGGAACATGCATAAACTTGTTTCCTACGTCTAACATATTTGCTTCCTACATCAAAAGTCAGCCCAAGTCCAAAATTAGGCAATCCATTACTCGCACGCCCCCATATACTACCCCATTACTTGTGCGCCCCCCATTTGTTTAACGCACCCCCCAATTTTTTTTCCTTTTTCTCCCTAGATTTCTTGTGAGCCCCCCAATTTTTTTTTCCTCCACCAGAGTTCTAGCGCGCCCCCAATGTTTTTCCCTCCTACAAACTTCTAGCGCACCCCCCCCCCCCCAAATTTCTAGCGCGCCCCCCGTTTCCAATTAAATAATAATTTTTGTTCCCTTTGAAGTATATATTATAAGAATCCATTTTTAATTAATTTTCGTCATACACGCCCTCGAAGCCCAACATAATAACCAATGGTTCATGTATATATAAAGCATACTTGTCAAACATACAATTTAATTTTAAGTTTTATCAATCATAATCACAATATAAATAAAATCTCATACATTAATTACATACATACATATATATATATATATATATATATATATATATATATATATATATATATATATATATATATATATATATATATATATAATTTGGATTTTTTTCTTTACAATAAAAAATGATCGAATCCAATATCTCATGCATACTATCCAAATTTTTCTCAACTAAACTAACCCTAATTGCTTTATATGATTTTTTGCTTTATGTAGCATGGTTTTGTAAAATGATTATGTGATGTTTTACTTAATTCCAATGGTTTCAGTGTATAACATCTTGGCACTAATGCCCAAATGAAACCATTTAACAAAAATAATGGTTTCAGTATATAACGCTATGAAACCATTTAACTATACTAATGATTTCAGTATATAACATCTTGAAACTAAATAACAAGACTAATGTTTTCAGTGTATAACGCTATGAAACTTTTTAACTAGACTAATGGTTTCAGTGTATAACAGTATGAAAGCATTTAACTAGACAAATGGTTTCAGTGTATAATATCTTGAAACCAATTAACAAGATTAATTGTTTCAGTGTATAACATCTTGGCACTAATGCTCATATAAAACCATTTAACTATAATAATAGTTTCGGTGTATAACGCCATGAAACCATTTAACTAGACTAATGATTTCAGTGTATAACGTTCACGCAATATTTAACCCTTAAAAAAAATTGTGAAATAAATTTAAATTTTTAAGACGATATAAAACCAGAGAGAGTGAGGTATCTCCAACCGTTCCAAATAATTCAAAATACCCTAAATAAAATTTTGGAATTTTTTTATTAATACCTGATATTTATAAAAGAATATTTACCTCATTTAATTAACTAAAAATAGTTCTAGGTCTCAGAAAAATACCTAACTGGTCCCAAAATTCCCAGAAAATTATTTACTATTTTTCTGTAAAAACAATAAAAAAAATTGGAGTCTCCTTGGCATCGCACGCGCCACCAGTGAGAGTGGGCGTGGAGGCGCATCACTGTTCATCATCTTCCTCACCCATTTTCTGCAGAAACGGGTCGCGACGAACCGGTTCGTCGACCAGGTTCGTTCTCCCTCAATAATCATCGAAACTTGACGTTCTTTATACCGTTTTGATCGTCGTTCGATTTTATGAATGTTTCCGGTATTAGTTTTCGAAATCGGTGATCAAATCGCATATAAAATGTGGCCGAAATTGAACAAGCAAAAATAGAAAGTTCTTCAGTTATGATTATTACACGTGTAAAATCATCTGATGGCTGTGAATGACTTATGCACCATACAGAAGAAAATGCTTATGCATATTAACTCTTGCCGTGGTATATAATATATTGTTGAAAAAACATAAATTAATATATATATAAAAAATACATGACGTAAAAAATAAAATAACTAGGTTAATAGTGTTATTTTTTTATTGATAACATAATAGTGTAACGTTTAGTGCTATATTGTTATAAATATGACTATTAATATATTTTTTTATAGAAGAATAGCATTATACATGACAAATAACTTATTTATTTATTCTATATGATTAGTATTACAGTTTTACAACAAAATTATATATAAGAATTGATATTAGTGAATCGTATATTTTAAAATAGTAAATGGTAGTGGGTCGTATAGCTACTGAGCCCAAAAGCCCAAAATTTTCATGTGAAAATAATAACCCTAGTTCCAAGACTCAATTGTACGACACCATCTCAAAGGCATTTGCTTTTTAGGCCCCCTTAATTTACTCTTAGGCCCCCCAATGTGACAATTTTGCCCCCATCAAGTCATTCGGCTTTTGCAATCCGAATTTACTTAAATTTGGTACATGCTTACCGAATTGCATGCATACATAATTTCACAAGCCACCTTCCCTTTCAAGTTCACCGCTTTGTCACTTGCAGCCAGGCACGGATCTATGGCAAGATAATTGGGGGCAGCTGCCCCCACTTTGTTTTATTTTCTTTTGTTGAATTATAGGACTTTTATATAATGATCCTACTTATAAAGGAGTGTTGCCCCCACTAATTGAAAACTAAGACCAGGTAAGAAGTGTATCTCCTATTGATTTCCTGATAATTAAATACCTAGGTGAATAACGATGATGCTTTTAATAATTGTTTGATGACATAGAGATACTTTTGACTATGATATTGTAAATGTAAAAAATTGTTCAGGTTAATAACTTCTAGCTCAACTGATAAAAAATATTAAAATATTGAAAAATCTTTCGCACCAACAATAAATTAGTCTAAGTGATAAGAGATTTAGACTTTTAAATAAATGACTAGGGGTTTGATATCTGCTTTAGCGTATGAAAAAAAAATAGTTTGAAGGAGAGAATCTATCTTATGTGCCTCATAGATTTCACAATGAAAATTAGCCACCAACAATAAAATTTCATACCAATATCATATTAATCCAAAATAACAATCTATTTACCACTTGAAAAGTTTATGCAAACACTAAGTTCAAAAGAAGGAAATTACTTGCTCAAACCATACCAATTATCAAATGTTCATGCAATTCTTAATTAATCATATAAAATTCACTTGCGAGATAATCCTATAACATCTTTAAAATACGAAGACACATTGACAACAATTATATTTCATCGACGTTGACGTCTTCGATTTTTGGAATATCCAATGGCATTTTTTTTGAATCTTCAATATTGGATGAATAATAAATATGTCGTTGTTATATTTCTAATAAATTTAAATTTCCAATTTTCTTATAAATATTTATATATATTATTTCTATAAAAAAATTTAGTATATAATTTTGACCCCACTACTCAAACTTTTTGGATCCGTCACTGCTTGCAACATATCTGCATATGAAGCTCTTATGTGAATATCATTTTCATGTAAATCATATTGGGATGCTAAAATCATTTGATAGAAAGAAACATGTATAAAATCATAAAAAGAACATAAATACTTCACAAATATCATTACCATTGCCACTGAATAACCTTTTTCTTGCCTTGAGTTCATCCTTGAATGTCAAAGTAGTAGGCGATCTTAATGTTTTCTTATCCGTTAGCTCTTGTTTCCTTTGAGACTTTATAAGCCGTGACATCAAATCAATTTTTTTGATATTTTAGATTTCGGAAGTTATAATTCGAAAACGCTCCGTTTCGGAAAGTAACTTCCGAAGTGCGTTCTTATTCTTCTTTAATCCTCAGACTCAAATCTACAACAATACAAACAACAGCAACAACAACAAAATAATGGCAGAAAGGGAACCGAATCATCAATTGCCAAAATTTATTTAAAGATGTTTTGGTTTATATTATCCGAAATCGTTTGGTTCCAAACACACAAATATATGTTGAGAATAATGCCTAAATATCTTTTTGAAGATTTTAGAATTAAATATAGTTTAGATTTATATTTGAAATAAAATAATATTATGTTTTATGATTTATATTTTTGTTTAGAATAATAAGATATTCTTAGAATTTTTAGGAGTAGTTTTTATTTAAAAGATGTGATTTGTTTTTATGTAGCTCTATATATAGAGTCATACAGTTATGAATAATTTAATCAATAATGAGAAGAAAGAAAAACAAAAACACGAGAGTATTCTCCATGTAACAATATATTTTCTTCCCCGTTCTATCCATCAAATATATCCCATCAAATTCCGCAATACCAAAAACACAAAAATTTCCGCAATACCAAAAAACCCAAACAACCATATCAGTATATACTACTTATTTTTTATTTTTTATTTTATAACAAAAAACAACCTATGGTTACCTCTTCTCTTTATTAACAACACACCAATTTATCTCTCATTGACCGACAAATAATTATTTATCAGCCATTCATTTATTAGTCATTCATTCATTGCTACCCTCTTCCTTTTTTTTTTGCAACATCAAAGAAAGCCAATTAAATTAGAACAAAAGCATAATAAGGGATGCTCCAAAAGAAACAAAATTTACAACAAGAGCATAATGAAATGCTTCTCAACCCATACAAATCAAAACAAACAAAGAAAACATGTGCTGCCCCTTTATGATAATAAAACACCTCAGACCAATAGCAACGAAACAATACCATTCAGCATAATAGCTATGGCACAACTATGCAAACTAGAAATCATAGCTCTGTTATGTTTAACCTGAAATTGGTATTTCAGGACTGAGTTTATGGTGAAACAACATTTTTTTTTTCACCTACACTTCTTCAAGTTCTCTTGCATTATTTGTTCTATTAATATACTTTTCAATTTTCTCTGCCAAAACAACAACAAAAATGAAAAATGGGTTTGATGAAAAAGGTTCAAAGTTTTGATTTTTAGTTTTGTTTTTGCATTACCTCGAGACTAAATAGAAGTTGCTATAAGATTGTGAGCAGAACCATGGTTTTCGGAATGTAGAAAACGAAGATGAGAAGATAAGCGTTGTAGGAAGTAGAAAAACGAAAAATTGATAGCAGAATACTGTACCCGCACCTAGGCAACGCAGTCTATCCATGTGAGCAATGTTAACGCAGCAACATATTACAACATGCCAGCGGCCACTCATTTAAAAAATAATAACATAGCTACATAAAACCTAAAAAGAGAAGAAAGGAGTTCTTACGTTGGTAGAAGACACTATCATGCTTTCTAGGTGTTTTTTCTTGCAAAAGAAAAAAGACTTGAGGTTCTCATACTTGGCAATGGTAATCTATCATATAAATTTCATTTTAAATTATTGTATGAGAATGTGGAACATCATAACATGACTATGGTATATATGTATATGTTTATTTACTTATAATATCTTTATGTAACTCTTAGCCAGTGAAGGTTCTTATTCAATTTTCTTCATGAAAATATGAGTATGATGATATACTAGTGTTATGTTTGTTTCATGTCTATCTAATTATTTCATTTATGGTTATGTTGTAGATATGGACATAGTTAAAATGATTGCTATGTGATGAATTTTTGAGATATTATTCATGACATAAAGTGGTGATTTCATATATGCTTGTCAAAGTGTTTCTTAATTTTGATTCCACTTGCCCACAGTAAATAATCGATGGAAACTAAATATTTTATTGAATCAGTCTTGGTAAAATAAGAACATATTTTCTTGTTAATTTTTGTATCAAACCATATGATTGTTTTTATTTTATTTGTATCGGTAAGTGCCTTAATAATACTAGTAGTAGCTAGTATTACTAATTTTTTGTTTTAAGAGTGATTTTAATATCACTAGTTCCTTCAAATTAAGAATGGTCATAGTACCACAATCTCTTCAAATTGAGATTGGTCTTAGTACCATATTAGAATGACCTCAGTGTCATTATATTGATTGATATTGGAGTATCAATACAGTGGTATCGTAGTACCAATGAATCATAGATTGATATTGTAGTATCAATATGGTGGTATCGTAGTACCACCGATTCATAGATTGATATCGTAGTATCAATTCAAGTGGTATCGTAATACCATTCAAGAAGGTGTATTCTTTGACCGATTTCTACCGTGCAGTAGCAAATCGGTATACAGTTGTAACTGAGCTGTTTTATCCTGGGGACTTCGTGGTTGATAGTCTGCTTGCACAATTTTGGGCAGTGCCGCGAAACTTCTTAAAGAGAGCGATCTAGTCCGCGACTCAACCCAGTAATCTAAAATCATTTGATATGCTATTGTCATACCCCATTTTTTGACCGATCGATTTAGTTCGGCGTTTAAAACCTTTTTTCCTCTTTGTCATTTCTGACGAAATTTCGGCATAGAGGTATTTTAAAATACCTCATTTTGTGTTCATTTATTATTTATATTTATATTATTATTATTATTATTATTATTATTATTATTTTGTTTTTTTCGTTTTATTTATTATATTATTCAGTTTTTTTATTATTTATTTATTTGTTCATTTGTTCATTTCTTTTTTTTTTTCTGTTTTTTAATTAATTAAAAAATCAAAAAATGTCAAGGCCAACTTTCTCTTCCACACGCAAAGGCAGAACACATTTCTGCAGAAAGGGTGTACTTTTTTGTCCCAATTCAGATGTTTGTTCCCTCAAACAATTTTTTGTACAGAAATTCAACATATCTAGTGGATCATGAGAACCCTAACTTTGGGTATATATCAGAAGCAAAAAATCAGAACAGGGGAGGAAATTTTTTGGAGTCAGCCGCAAATCACAAATCAAACCACATAAACCCTAATTTTTCTTTTAAACAGAATCAATTATTACCAACTAAAAAATCACAAAGTCAAAAAAAAACTTCATCATCTTCATCGTTCATAACCGAAAAATCCAGAACCCAGAAACCTCTTTCAAAATCAAAAACCCAGAAACCTTTTTTTCCAAATAAACCAAAAAATCAAAACCATTTGTTTTTTCAAAACGAAACAGAATCAAAATCAATTTTCGAATCGAAACCAAAACAGAACCGAAATCAAAGAAGAAAATAGAGAAGAAGTGAATAAAAACAAAACATCAAAAGGTTGATCTTCGTTTCTTTTTTTTTCCCCATTTTTGTTGTTGATCGATCCAGACTAAGGATGTTCTTTTGTTGATTTTCGAGCTTAGATTCAAGCTTAGGAGTTGTTTTTATGTATGTTTGATGTTGTTTGTTTTGAAATTGGAGTTTGGTAGAGGGAGAGAAAAAAACCGTGAGAGAAAGAGGAAGGAGTTTCCAGCGGCGGCTGAGGGAAGGAAGAAGAGGAAAAATGAGGATTTTTTAGGGTTTGGGGGTATATATACCCCAACCCGATCCGGTGTGCGCGCGTCTATTGCAGCACACCGTGCACTCTCGCTTATCAGCCATTGATCTCTATCAGATGGCTTAGATCTTTTCTTTTTAAATTCAAATCAGGGACGTCTGATCTATCAGACGGTTAGGATTAGTCCTGGCCCTTTTTTTGTTTGTTTACACGCAGATGGGCCTTTTGGGCTGGGTTTCACTGTTTTGATGCTTTTGGCACTCCCTGTTTATTTCGTTTTAATGTTCACACCCCCCCTGTTTTAATTTTATTTTATTTTTTAGCTTATGAGATAAGTGCTTTTGGCATAAGCTATTTTAGCTATTATTTTAGCCAATCAAGCATGATGTTGAGGCTTATTTATTTTTCTATTTAGATATTGGTAATATTATTTCATGTTTTTATTTTGTTAATTAATTTTATTTTTAGCTTATGAGATAAGTGCTTTTGGTATAGCTATTTTAGCTATTTTTTCAGCCTTGTAAAGCATGATGTCGAGGCTTGTTTTCATCTTTTAGTTTCGTATTTATTTATTTATGTTATTTATCCATGCATACCATATTATTTCATTATATCCATTTATTTATCATTTTCTACCTTTACTTTTGTAACATCGTTATTATCACAATATTGAGTGTTTATCACTTTATTAATTGTCATTTACTTTTGCTCTTGAATTTAGGATGTAAATAGACCAAATGTAAACTCTAAATAAAAGATCATAGCATACCCCCTCTCTTGCATCATTTCATATTTATTTTCTTGCAAAGATTTTAGAGTGTGATTAGGCCAATGTACTCATAATTGAAAAATTGCATCTCATGCATATTTATTTTTTTATCGCATTCCGTCCATATGCGTAATTTTAAATTCCGAAGGAAAAGGCACCGTTTTGATCAAAATATCATTACGGATTGTCTTCGCGCTTAATTTGCTTATTGCGACGTTATTATTCTTTTAGTGCTACCTTTTTTTTATTTGGAACCCAACATCCCATTTCAAAAATAATTAATCACTTTATTCTAAAAAATGAGGTCAAAACCTCTTTCAAAAAATATCAACACAATCTCTTTTCAATATCATCAAGCATCAAAAATATTTTGTCATGATACACTTTTCAAAAACTTTGGACTTTAAACCAAACGTTTCTTATCGCGAAAACCTTGGATTTTAAACCAAGAGTCTTTTTTATCGCAAACTTGGATTTTAAACCAAGTGTCTTGGACTTTAAACCAATGACTCTTTTTTATCGTGAAAACCTTGGATTTTAACCCAAGAGTCTTTTTATCGCAAACTTGGATTTTAAACCAAGTGTCTTGGACTTTAAACCAATGGCTCTTTTTTATCGTGAAAACCTTGGATTTTAACCCAAGAGTCCTTTTATCGCAAACTTGGAATTTAAACCAAGTGCCTTGGACTTTAAACCAATGGCTTCTTTTATCGCTAAAACCTTGGATTTTAAACCAAGTGTCCCTTTTTCTCGCCTAAAAAACCTTGGATTTTAAACCAAGTGCATTTTCTTCATTCATACATTTTTAATCATGCGAAAACCTTGGATTTTAAACCAAGTGTCTTTTATCACTCGAAACTTTTCTCAACAAACCTTGGATTTTAAACCATGTGGCCGCGTCTTATTTCATAATCAAATTTCAATCAATTTAACCATATAGACTTTCTTCACAAATTAACATCAATCAAACTCACATTTTGCCACTTTTGGCTTTTCGGTCTTTAAAACCATTTTCAAAACTTTAAAATCAAACAAACAAATTTACTCGTAATTTTTACCCCGAACTACGGTGGTTTGATCCCTCGGGTACGTAGGCATGAGACTTGTCTCTCCAATCAATAAAATCAACAAAAACATTTTTTTTCTTTTTTGTCACTTTAAACTTTTTTCAATCACTACTTTAATTTCCCACTTATACATTTTTACAAGCAATTAAAAATAAAGCGCAAAGTTAGAAATAGAAACAAGAGGTTCCTATAGAGTACTATAGATACTTAGGGTGCTAATACCTTCCCTTCGTATAACTAACCCCCGAACCTTGTTCTCTAAAAAAATAGGGTTTCTTCGAACTTTTTTTCTTTCCCTCGGATAAATTAAAGATCGGTGGTGGAACATTAAATTGCGATTCGAAGTTAATTAATAACTCGATATCCAAAAATCACCGCGACAGAAATGGCGACTTCACTGGGGACAACCAAGCGGGTTGAGCCTAACTTGTTTTATTTTCTATCTTCGTGCTATTACTCTTTTTGTTTATGTGAATGTTTGTATATATATACTTGGGTTTGATTTTGAGTGGTGAGATAAGTCCCTCACCCGGACTTGAGTGAACAATAAGATAGGATAGTGGTATAATCATAATGTCTATCCGAGAGTAAGTTTCGGCCGTGGCATATGTGGTAACCACACTCAATTGAGGAACTTTGGAGGTAATAGTGCCAACATGAGTAGTCGTGTTTGACATTCTATCTTCAAGGAACCGACGATGTTGAGGACCTTTAGTTACACCTAACCCATCTTGGCCTCTTTAGGGCGTAGTGCGGTGGCTAATCAAGAGTAAGTCTCGGATTGGTTGATACGCGATACTACACTCAAACGAGACTTTTCTACGGATTTTGTTGGATCGGAAGTAGTTCCGTAACCCAATGATTTTCGGAGGAGGTCGAGGACTTTGAGAACTTGTTAGAACCCGTAATGCAGGTACACATGAACCCTAGTACATACCATATGGGAGGGTTTCACCTTTGACTCCAACATTATACTTTAACCCCACCATGTTTTCCGCATCATGCATGCATGCACTCATTCATAAATTCTTTTTCCTCATCCAATATCGAAGGACTTAAACAATTTTTTTTTGCAAACATTGTAAACAACATTCATTTCAAAATGACACATAATAAATTTTTTCTCTTTTTATTTCCTTACAAAATCCATGTCTAAATGTTTACAACTAATTTGGGATAAGTCCTTCGATAACAAAAAAAAAACATTGCATATTTTAGCATAAACACATCATACATTATAATGCATTCATAAGTTTCCAATCTTGAGTCTCATATTTTCCCTTTTCTCTCCGCCTCAGTCAAAGTGGCCCGACAACCACGCCCACAGCCATCTCGCACGTACAACACTCGAGCAAACAGGAAAAAGGGAATGGATCAAGTTGAACAAGAGAACGTCGAACTCCATGGGGAAGTAACAACGCTTCGGGCTGAAGTAGAAAAGCTAACCGCCATGGTGACATCGTTGGTGGCTGCGCAGAATCAGCCACTAACCCCTCCTCCTCAAGCTACAGTCATCTCTGAAATCGCCTCTGCCCCGGTTCCAGTGGTACCCGTCAACACACATCAGCACGTCATGCCCGAAGGTTATCCTTGGGGCATGTCTATGAATTTTAATGAAGGGCTTCGACCCCAAGTTCCCGAGGTCCATACTCCTACTTTGCCACATGCTACTGTTGTTCCCCAACATGGGACGACTCTTCCTCAAGTTACTATGTGTGTCCCGCAGTCAACAATGACCATTCCAGCTTCCATAGTTCACACTGTTCCTTATGTGAGTGAACAAGTCTATCATGCGGAGGATCCAGAGACTTATGGCCGTATGGATAATCTTCAGGATCAGTTTGATAAGATGCAGCTCGAGATTAAGGCCCTTTGTGGGAAGGATTTGTTCGGCAAAAACGCCCATGACCTTTGCTTGGTACCAAACGTTAGGATCCCACCTAAGTTTAAGGTCACCGAGTTTGAGAAGTACAAAGGAAATTCCTGCCCTCAGAGCCATTTGGTAATGTACGCCCGAAAGATGTCCACTCAAACAGACAACCATCAGTTACTAATCCACTACTTTCAGGATAGCTTGACAGGTGCCGCTTTGAAGTGGTACATGGGCTTAGATGGTGCCAAGATCCAAACATTCAATGATTTGGGCGAAGCTTTTGTCCGTCAATACAAATACAATCTAGACATGGCTCCAGATAGAGATCAACTTCGAGGTATGTCTCAAAAAGATAAAGAGAGTTTCAAAGAATACGCTCAGCGATGGAGAGAGATTGCCGCTCAGATTTGTCCACACTAGAAGAAAAAGAAATGACCAAGTTTTTTCTAAATACTCTTGATTCATTTTACTATGAACGAATGATTGCTAGTGCACCCAGTGACTTCACTGAGATGGTAAACATGGGGATGCGACTTGAAGAAGGGGTCCGACAGGGACGATTGACAAGAGAGAAAGTTCCGACTAATACTGCCAAAAGATATGGTAACAACTTTTCTGAGAAGAAAGAATCTGAAGTTGGCATGGTGGCTCAAGGAGGACATCATTCAAGAAACCCAACTTATCAACATGTTGCAACCATAGCACTACCACCACAATACCCACAATCTCATCACCTACCATCTCCCCAACAATCATTCAATCATAACCGCGCTCAGAAAAGTCCTCCATTTGACCCCATACCCATGAAATATGCCGACCTACTCCCCGCTTTACTTGCTAAAAATTTTGTCCAGACAAGGCCACCTCCCCCTGTGCCCGCAGTACTACCTCCCTGGTACCGCAGTGATTTAACTTGTGCCTTCCATCAAGGGGCCCCTGGCCATGATGTAGAACGTTGTTATCCCCTCAAGAAAGCTGTTCAGGATTTAGTCCGTAACAAGGTGCTATCTTTCAAGGATGAGAACCCTAATGTTCAAAGACCATCCTCTACTTAATCATGGGTCCTCTGTCATTTTCAAGAGAATCAAGAAGTTTGTCCCTAAGATCACTAGGCCTTTTATGTTCAATTGCAATTTCTTTCTTGCCAAGCATTTATTTACATTTTAAAGTTGTATCTTTTAAATTTAAAATTTCTAAACAATGAGCATGCATATTTTGGAATCCATCCATTCGTATTCACTCTTTTCTTGTGCCATCACAAATGGCAATGTTTTTATATTTCACTTTTATTGTTTACAAACTTGAGGGGAGAATGATGTAAACTAAATGTTTAAAATTGCTGATATATGCTGATATATGCTTTCATTAGTAAAGACCCGGTTGATGATGTAAGGCATTGTTTCACTTCCCAAACACCGGAGAAATAAGGAGATAATCCGTAGTCAACCTCTTTGAGCCAGAAGTTGGCGTTCTTTCTATAGAAAAAACAATCCTTAATCTTAACCCGGGGCAGGGTAGTCTTTCAATTAATTCAATGATACATCCCAATACAAGAGGATAAACCTGTTGAGATAGAGGAAGTCATGAGTAGACAAAACTCACAATAACATGTGGTAGTCACAAACATCCTACACCAAAACAAAAAACACAAACAAAAACAACAACAAAAGCCCGCTAAGCAAAAAGACTTAGGCAAAATTTAGGGCATCCCGATGGACCGCAAAATCCAAAAGATTTGGCCCATGCAAAAATAAGGGATCATGAGCAAAAATGTTGAAAACAAGCTTGTGAATGAAAAAGTGACTGCCATGTCAAGAATCTCATCAAAGCTTCGACCAAAGCGTCAACCTCAAACATCATTGTCAAAAGAAATCCTCTTGTCAACCAAAGCATGTCTGATGAATTAATTGAATGTAGGAATGAAGGACATCAAAGAAGAGTGGGTGGGTTAAAATAAAATTTTGAGCCTAATAATCTTTCTTTCATAACCATGAACCAGGCCACGTTATAACCCTCAAAAGACCTAATTGAAGCTAGGTTTACTTGGAATGCATAATCAGCAAAATTATTGTTAAAACTGACTCCACCTGTTTGTTGAGTAACTATCTTTTACACACACCACATGTGTTTTCTATAAAAATTTCGATTCCAAAATTTGCATGTACATTACATCAGAAACACTTTTCAAAAGAAACAATTTTGTTTGCAAATTTATATTTGGCATCAAAGAAATTCAATCAAATGGTCTAATCAAGGACGAACCAATTCAAAGCGCTCCTAACTTGGGGCAAATTACCTCAGGAACCTGCCAATCAGGAGCAAGTCTTTACATCCAGGGGCATACCCTTCAAAGATTCAAAGTCAATGTTTCACTCACTTGGGGCACCTGAGGTGGTTTCCAGGGGCAATCCAGACCTGCCAAGACGGTTGTTATGTTTCTTCCTCCTTGAGCCAGTAATCATCAAGTTGATATTTTGGGTTCTTACGAATATGTGTGCTGAGCATGTGATCCAATATTCTTCAAATTGAATACTGAACTTGACTGTTCTCTGGTAATCTCCAGCAAGTGGTTATCTTTAAGAAGCTTGTATGATTTTCTTTTCCCCAGTGAAAGAAAAAGCTGAGACCCGTTTGGAAGGCTCATTCATCAGCAAATGGCATCTCTTTGAGAAGTTTGCATATCTTCAGCAAATGGCATCTCTTTGGGAAGTTTGCATACCAACAACAAATGACATCTCTTGGAGAAGTTTGCATATCATATCAGTCTTGTTTCTTTCTATAAAAAAAAATAGCAAAAAATAGCAAAAAAGAACAGCTCGCTAAGTCGAAAACCTGAAAGGGCGGCTTAGGCAAAAATTAGGGGGAAAACAAAAAAGAGAGATATATATTCCCGATGGATACAAAACCCGAAAGGGCGATTCAGGCAAAAGTTAGGGATTTAAAAAAAAAACAAAAACAAAAAGCTTGACTGTTGAAACAAGACCATGAGAAAATATTCGGTTTCAGTGTACAAAATGGCGACTTCTGCCAAACCTCTGACCAATGGGCTTTACCCCAAGAAGCAATCATTCTTAACATGGATTGACATTTCATACCGGGTTTTACCCCGAGGATTTGATTTATTTCACCTGTGAGGGGTGCTGTCCCCAGTGGAGAACTATCGAGTGGTTGCACGGATACGTCGGCCCAATGCTCATCTTTTCTGATCAAGCTTTTGTCTCATCCAGTCGTGTACAAATATCATTCAATCATACAAATACAAGCTTCATAACAATCATTCATACATACATACATATATACGTACATACACATACATTCGTACATACATACATACAATCATTCACATGTCCATACATACAATCATTCACATATGTACACATACATTCATATTTACATGCAACATGCACACAAATCATTCACACATACAACATTGACCATCATGTGTCTTGCTTCAATACATCACAAAAAGAGTCATCCCCAGTGTATCTGGTCCAGAGATGTCTCCATCAATCATACATCAAAAAGAGTCATCCCCAGTGTGTCTGGTCCAGAGATGTCTCCATCAATCATGCATTACACAAAAAAAAAGGAGTCATCCCCAGTGTATCCAGTTCAGAGATGTCTCCATCAAACATATTCAAAGTAGCAGATTTTGCAAACAATCAACTGCAAATCTGCAGTTAATTTCCCCAAAAGAAGTCACCTCCAGTGTGTCTGGACCAGACAAATACATATTCTTGTCACGTCTCGCTCTCCCACAATGATAGCAGACAATTTATTTCCTCGGTGTGTTCTTACCATCCCACAATGTTGGTAGACACTGCCTTTACTTGTCCTCACCATCCCACAATGTTGGTGGACACTGTCATTACTTCTGTCGGTACACAGGACTTTATTGCTTTCTGTCTTTACTTCTGTCCGCACACAGGACTTTATTGCTTTCCGTCTTTACTTCTGTCCGTACACAGGACTTTATTGCTTTCTGTCTTTACTTTTGTCTGAACACAATACTTTATCTGCTTATGTCCGCACACAGGACTTTATTGCTTTCTGTATTTATTTCTGTCCGCAAACAGGACTTTATCGCTTTCTGTCTCTACTTCTTTCCATACACATGACTTTACTGCTTTTTGTCCGCATACATGACTTTATCGCTTTCTGACTTCATCACTTCTGTCAAATAATCTTCATTGCATTCAAACACTTTGTAAATATAACACTCATAAGCATAACATTCATAACATCATATCATAGCATTTTATGGTTTCGTCCGGCCAAAAAATGGTGTACTCTGTATTTAAGTCTCTTCCATCGTCGAATCAAAACAAAAACAACATAAAAAATTATCTCTTTCTTTTTATCTCCGATGGAAGAAACTTAAATAGGGGCATCTTTCATACCCCATTGTTTGACCGATCGATTTTGTTCGGCGTTTAAAACCTTTTTTCCTCTTTGTCATTTCTGACGAAATTTCGGCAGAGAGGTATTTTAAAATACCTCATTTTGTGTTCATTTATTATTTATTTTTATATTATTATTATTATTTTGTTTTTTTCGTTTTTTTTATTATTTTATTTTATTATATTATTTAGTTTTTTTATTATTTATTTATTTGTTCATTTCTTTATTTCTTTTTTTTTTCTGTTTTTTAATTAATTAAAAAATCAAAAAATGTCAAGGTCAACTTTCTCTTCCACACGCAAAGGCAGAACACATTTCTGCAGAAAGGGTGTACTTTTTTGTCCCAATTCAGATGTTTGTTCCCTCAAACAATTTTTTGTACAGAAATTCAACATATCTAGTGGATCATGAGAACCCTAACTTTGGGTATATATCAGAAGCAAAAAATCAGAACAGGGGAGGAAATTTTTTGGAGTCAGCCGCAAATCACAAATCAAACCACATAAACCCTAATTTTTCTTTTAAACAGAATCAATTATTACCAACTAAAAAATCACAAAGTCAAAAAAAAACTTCATCATCTTCATCGTTCATAACCGAAAAATCCAGAACCCAGAAACCTCTTTCAAAATCAAAAACCCAGAAACCTTTTTTTCCAAATAAACCAAAAAATCAAAACCATTTGTTTTTTCAAAACGAAACAGAATCAAAATCAATTTTCGAATCGAAACCAAAACAGAACCGAAATCAAAGAAGAAAATAGAGAAGAAGTGAATAAAAACAAAACATCAAAAGGTTGATCTTCGTTTCTTTTTTTTTCCCATTTTTGTTGTTGATCGATCCAGACTAAGGATGTTCTTTTGTTGATTTTCGAGCTTAGATTCAAGCTTAGGAGTTGTTTTTATGTATGTTTGTTTTGAAATTGGAGTTTGGTAGAGGGAGAGAAAAAAACCGTGAGAGAAAGAGGAAGGAGTTTCCAGCGGCGGCTGAGGGAAGGAAGAAGAGGAAAAATGAGGATTTTTTTAGGGTTTGGGGGTATATATACCCCAACCCGATCCGGTGTGCGCGAGTCTATCGCAGCACACCGTGCACCCTCGCTTATCAGCCACTGATCTCTATCAGATGGCTTAGATCTTTTCTTTTTAAATTCAAATCAGGGACGTCTGATCTATCAGACGGCCAGGATTAGTCCTGGCCCTTTTTTTGTTTGTTTACACGCAGATGGGCCTTTTGGGCTGGGTTTCACTGTTTTGATGCTTTTGGCACCCCCTGTTTTTTTCGTTTTAATGTTCACACCCCCCTGTTTTAATTTTATTTTATTTTTTAGCTTATGAGATAAGTGCTTTTGGCATAAGCTATTTTAGCTATTATTTTAGCCAATCAAGCATGATGTTGAGGCTTATTTATTTTTCTATTTAGATATTGGTAATATTATTTCATGTTTTTATTTTGTTAATTAATTTTATTTTTAGCTTATGAGATAAGTGCTTTTGGCATAGCTATTTTAGCTATTTTTTCAGCCTTGTAAAGCATGATGTCGAGGCTTGTTTTCATCTTTTAGTTTCGTATTTATTTATTTATGTTATTTATCCATGCATACCATATTATTTCATTATATCCATTTATTTATCATTTTCTACCTTTACTTTTGTAACATCGTTATTATCACAATATTGAGTGTTTATCACTTTATTAATTGTCATTTACTTTTGCTCTTGAATTTAGGATGTAAATAGACCAAATGGAAACTCTAAATAAAAGTGCATAGCATACCCCCTCTCTTGCATCATTTCATATTTATTTTCTTGCAAAGATTTTAGAGTGTGATTAGGCCAATGTACTCATAATTGAAAAATTGCATCTCATGCATATTTATTTTTTTATCGCATTCCGTCCATATGCGTAATTTTAAATTCCGAGGGAAAAGGCACCGTTTTGATCAAAATATCATTACGGATTGTCTTCGCGCTTAATTTGCTTATTGCGACGTTATTATTCTTTTAGTGCTACCTTTTTTTTATTTGGAACCCAACATCCCATTTCAAAAATAATTAATCACTTTATTCTCAAAAATGAGGTCAAAACCTCTTTCAAAAAATATCAACACAATCTCTTTTCAATATCATCAAGCATCAAAAATATTTTGTCATCATACACTTTTCAAAAACTTTGGACTTTAAACCAAAAGTTTCTTATCGCGAAAACCTTGGATTTTAAACCAAGAGTCTTTTTTATCGCAAACTTGGATTTTAAACCAAGTGTCTTGGACTTTAAACCAATGGCTCTTTTTTATCGTGAAAACCTTGGATTTTAACCCAAGAGTCTTTTTATCGCAAACTTGGATTTTAAACCAAGTGTCTTGGACTTTAAACCAATGGCTCTTTTTTATCGTGAAAACCTTGGATTTTAACCCAAGAGTCCTTTTATCGCAAACTTGGAATTTAAACCAAGTGCCTTGGACTTTAAACCAATGGCTTCTTTTATCGCTAAAACCTTGGATTTTAAACCAAGTGTCCCTTTTTCTCGCCTAAAAAACCTTGGATTTTAAACCAAGTGCATTTTCTTCATTCATACATTTTTAATCATGCGAAAACCTTGGATTTTAAACCAAGTGTCTTTTATCACTCGAAACTTTTCTCAACAAACCTTGGATTTTAAACCAAGTGGCCGCGTCTTATTTCATAATCAAATTTCAATCAATTTAACCATATAGACTTTCTTCACAAATTAACATCAATCAAACTCACATTTTGCCACTTTTGGCTTTTCGGTCTTTAAAACCATTTTCAAAACTTTAAAATCAAACAAACAAATTTACTCGTAATTT
Organism: Trifolium subterraneum; assembly: GCA_951799995.1. NCBI lineage: Eukaryota > Viridiplantae > Streptophyta > Magnoliopsida > Fabales > Fabaceae > Trifolium > Trifolium subterraneum. The sequence continues at coordinate 17,557,882 of OX637461.1, forward strand.
TTACCCCGAACTACGGTGGTTTGATCCCTCGGGTACGTAGGCATGAGACTTGTCTCTCCAATCAATAAAATCAACAAAAATATTTTTCTTTCTTTTTTGTCACTTTAAACTTTTTTCAATCACTACTTTAATTTCCCACTTATACATTTTTACAAGCAATTAAAAATAAAGCGCAAAGTTAGAAATAGAAACAAGAGGTTCCTATAGAGTACTATAGATACTTAGGGTGCTAATACCTTCCCTTCGTATAACTAACCCCCGAACCTTGTTCTCTAAAAAAATAGGGTTTCTTTGAACTTTTTTTCTTTCCCTCGGATAAATTAAAGATCGGTGGTGGAACATTAAATTGCGATTCGAAGTTAATTAATAACTCGATATCCAAAAATCACCGCGACAGCTATTGAGAGTCATCAAGATTGACGCTATTGAATAAAAATACTATTCCTCTAACATAAATCATTTGTGACATAAATAATAATATTCTCCCTCCCCTATCCTATGACTTTTAAGAAAATGAAGAGGTATAAATATGCTAGTACTTTACCCTGGAAACAAAGATATGTTTAACTTCAAAAGAAACTTGTTAACAGAAAACAGATAATAGTCACAAAAAAAAAAAAATAGAAAACAGATAATAAACAAAAATAAAATAATACTAATTGGATTTTGTTTAGGCTAGATCATTACAATGATTACAAACTACAGGCCGCACTACATGAAGGAAACATTTTCCTCATTGCTACTACTAGTACATAACAGGTGAATTAGATCAAATAGAAACCACCAGTAACAAACAGGCATCTTAAACTCACATCCAACACACTACATGATATTCAAGGAGAGCGACATGGCTATCTTCAAGGAGAGCGACATGTCTATCTTCGTAAATCATGTAAACGGATAGAAGTTTGAAAATAGAAAACTGCCAAGAAGAATATATGCTGCAGAGTATGCCCATACCAGGTATCCCCATCTAAGGTATTTTGCAGGATATGTCATTATATATGCAGCAAACCAATAAAGAGGAGGGCTGGCAGACAAGAAACGAGTTGCCACCTATTATATATGAAATTCCCAGTAGTAAGAATTAAAAATACTTCAGCTATTCTCAAGCAATAAAAAGATTAACATGACCCATTAAGGAAAATGTTAAATAACTGAAGATGTAGTGGGTAGTAAAAGTGGCAAGACAAAAAATAGAAGAATGAAAATGAAAGGTGTGTCCACAATTTTTGAGTCCAAACAGTTTTGTTAAATGGCGGCCATGGGATATTTGTGAAGAGATGCCCGCCATGGCGGTGCCATTGGCTGCAATGGCGTGTTTATGTGGCGGATTTTTTGCCTTCTGTCATGACATCACTGTGTTCAAATAATATGGCCATTTTCATTATAAATTGAAGTAGAAGTCAGCAAGTCCGTTGGCACTAACCTGTACATGCATGACAAGAAAAGCAGTGCCTGCCATGAATCCCAAGTGCAATACAAACGGGAGAACAGATGCAGACAAGTAACTCGACCTGGCTTCTGGTTCAGATTCTATGGGAACATTAGAAACGTCCCCTTTCATTACGTTCTTCCTCCTCCTAACATTGAAATGTTCTGTTACGGAGTGAATAGTGTTACAGTTGCAAAGATTGTGATAGATTATATATGCAAATGCACATAGAAACTGCCAAAATAGAAATAATTGTGATATGCCATTTCTAAAATGACAATGTACTTCCAAGCAGGCAACAATTGCAAAACATAAGTATTTGTTTAACAATTATACCTTCGGCTCTAACAGAGGATTTCTCCACATTGCCAGCTACTTTGAACCTTGAAAGATCCTTTGACAAAAACACAACTCCACAGCTCTTCTCTTCAATGGTAGTGTCAAAACCCAGCGAGAAAAAGATCTGAGGCCTTGACTTAGCATAATGAACAACTGAGTAAAATGCCAGAGAGAGTATTGGAGATGCAAGAAGGAAGTTAGGCAACTGTTTCAGCTGAAAATATCTCAAGAAACCTACATTCCTGGACAACCATAAATTAACAACCTTCATTGGAACATAATTTTTTTTTTCCTTGACAAAATTGGAACATAATATTTAAACATCCAACTTTCCAGAATAGAATACAAAGAAAATGCATCATAATAGCATACTTCAGAAAATTAAATGAACAAGAACATAGAAAATGGACATACCAATAATGACTCTGAATATAATTGTAAAGCAGGGGTATCCTTGCGTTACACCATGGCCTTGTTTCATCAGGAGAACGCCCAACACGCATATTGTAGTAGCCATAAGCCTGGAAGGCTACAAATGGAGCAAATATACATATACTGCGTAAAGCTCCAACAACAGCAATCTGCAATGCCAACTGGCGAAACAACAGAATCAGTCAAGAATTCGAGTTTATATTATGGAGTAGGTGATGATTGATAACTTTTTTTTATCTTTTCAGTTGACATGGATATCAACTCTAAAACATCTACCCTAACTAGTGAGTGATGTCTGTGTTAGTCTATACAGCACATATAGTTAATAAGACCTAAATTAATGGAGAAGAATTTAATACTAGCAGTTTAAGGTATATTTACTTCATACTCTATAACCAATTACATGTGAGAAAATTACATAGCTGCAAAGAACATTTAAACTTATTTCTTCTTCCTTTTATATATATTTACAATATCACATCCAAGTCCCAACCCTCCCTCCCGCTCCTTCCATCCGTAATATCATGGGCATCCATAGTCCTTTTAAATCAAATTTAGTCATCAAATTTCGAAATTATGAAGAAGCATATATAGTTCTTAAAACCTGGTAAAAACTAGCAGCCATGTTCATTGTAAATATGCAAGTGCCAGAAGCAGTTCATTCAATCAAGGGTCCAAACATAGAAACATAAGATAAAGCAAAGAATGGAGTTTAACCCATTACAAATATGCTATGGGGTTCAGTTAGAAGTATAAAGCCATTGCCTGAATGCAAATGATAATTTCAAACTATGCTTCCAAAATCCTTTCTCAACAACAAACAACACAACCACTTAATTAACATGTCAGGAAAAAACATACAAGAAATTAACTCACCGCCTCACCGGTACATTCTTATTTTGAAACAAGGCATGATAACCCCGACGCATAGTCTGAAAACAGATATAGCCAGCATTAAGCACCCCATTAGACCTTGCACAGCCAGATAGAGCTAGAAGAGGAACGGCCAAATTATTTTTTCCAGATACAAAGTAGTACAGTCCTCCAAGGCTAAGAACAACATACAAACTTTCCGAGTATCTACAATTCAAACCAAAAATAAGACTAGACTAATCAAAATCCAAATCACAAAGCAACATTTAAATTACAAATTATATAGAGGAAAAGTGGCATACATTGTCCGTGAAAATTTATTTTACAGTGACAATCAATAAGAACTTAACTTTGCCACTTCATACAATCAATTTTAAAATACAATCAGCAGCCATTTGGATTGACTTATGTGAGGTTATCTACATGTCCATAAGTTGTTTTCAGCTTATTTCCATAAGCTCTACAAAATAGCTTATGTAAACAACTTATAGGTCCTGTTTGGATAAATGGCTTATTTGCAGCTTATAGGACAATCACTTATCATAATAAGCGTTTACGTATAAGCTAACATAAACCTATTTTTACATATGTTACGAGCTATTTTCATAAGCTCTATTGGAGAACTTCTGAAAAGAAACAGAATTTTTTTATGAAAATTGCTATAAGTTGTTTTCATAAGTTCTCCCCAACAGTTTCACAAAATGTATGGCAGTAGATAAGTTCAAATAAGTCAAATAAGTGAATCCAAACAGTTAAATTTATGACAGTTTAACGTTATGCTTTATTATAGAAATAACTTAAACATAAACACTTTATATCCAAACAGAAAGCGCCCGCCCAACTAAGTTGTTTATCCAAACACTGAAATTTACATTGATAGTGTAAGTCAGTCAAAATCTTATATAAAACAGAAACAAAAATGAGAAGATTACTTTTTTTTTTAAACAAAGGAAGCTTGCTAAGAAAGCAAGCCCCGTAAAATTATATTAAAATAAAGAAGATACAAAAAAGAGGGGGGCAAAACCAAAACCCTCAAAAGAAGCTTAACAAAATCTAAAACAAGGTAAGCCAAACCTATTTCTAGCAAAATCAATACTCATCAGTTGAGGCATAGAGGACCACCAAGAATGAGTAGATGTGTGAGGCAAAGAAAGACTGAGATTGGCCATAGCATCAGCACAACTATTACCCTCTCTATAAATGTGAGATACAAAGAAGTCCATCGAGGAAGTGAGGTAAATACAATTTTCCCATCTGTTTCGTAAGACACAAGGAACAGTTTTAAGATCTTTAAAAGCTGCTATAACCAACATAGAATCCGTCTCAAGCCATAATTGCTTCCAACCATTTTGATGTGCTATTTCAATAGCAATCATAGCGCCCATAAGCTCAGCAAAAAGGGAAGATTGAATGCCCAAGTTAATAGCAAAAGCTCCTTTAAAAATAGCTTCAGCGTTTCTAAAAATACCTCCACAGGAGGAGTTACCTGGATTACCTAAAGAAGCTCCATCACTATTACATTTCATCCAGTTGAGAATTGGTGGTTGCCAAAGAACTTCTTTAATAACGGGAGCCTTAGAAAAATGCATTTGAATGTGCAAAGCTTTGAGGATAACAAATTCTGACATGGAAGAATTGGCGTGAAGATTGGAGATATTACCAGTTAAAGAGACACTGGCAATAATTTGATTAATTGCAGTATTAACATGAATACTCTTGTCAGCAAATCTTTTTTGATTCCTACAGAACCAAATAGAATTGAAGCAGTTGATAATCAATGCAATAATGCTAAGTCTGCAAAGAGGAGACCAATTTCTAGCACAAAGAGTGAAAACATCCAAAAGCTCCATAAAAAAACAATGAATATTTATAACCGAACCAATCCAATTCCAAATACTGAAGGCAAAGCTGCAATCTAAAAACAAGTGTTTTGTGGTTTCCAAAGCAGTACCACATAAACTACACATAGAGGGTAGGTTACAGCCTCTAAGGATCAAGTTGTCATCAGTAGGAAGCTTACCATGAAAGCATCTCCAAACAAGCAAAGATTTTGAAGGTGGGATAGCATGATGCCAAATTGATTTAGCCCAATGGATATTTTGAGGAGCTGGACACTGGAACGAGTAAGCCTCTTTGAGAGATAGATTCCCATCATGAGAATGATTCCAAAACATACTATCCTTTTTGCCACTAAAAGGGATGATCACTTTAGCAGTAAGCTCATGCAGTTGAGGATAAGCATTCAAAATACAAGCTGGAATAGCCCATTTGAAATTCACAATGAAATTATTAACCGTTGATTGAAGAAAATGATGCAGATGAGCAGGAATAGAAAGAATGGAAACCAAAGGATCACCACACCAAGAGTCTAACCAAAATCTAATGTTTTCACCATTACCAAGCTGCCAAGAAGATTGCTCAGATACCTCATTAAATTTATGTTTGATGCTGCTCCAAATAGAAGAAAAAACATGATAAGAGATGGGTTTATCACCATTCAACATTCTACTTCTTAAAAATTTTGCCCATTGTAAATTTGATTGAACTAACTCCCAGCAAAGTTTCAAATTGTTAGCCTCATTAAGCTTAGAAAGAGATCTAATGCCTAATCCACCTTCATTAAATGATGTACAGACTTTCTTCCAAGCTACAGTAACCAACTTTCTTTGATTTACATCTCCACTCCAAATGAAGTTCCTCATCCATCTTTCCAGATCCTTAATTAAACTTGAAGGCCAAGAGTAGATAGAGAAACTATGAATCAACATACCATGAATTACACTTTTTATAAGTTGTACTCTGCCTGCTATGGTTAAAAGAGAGGCTTTCCACCCAGCCAACTTAGATTTGACTTTATCAGCAATGGATTGAAGATGAGCTCTTTTAGGTTTACCTTTAAAAATGGGCACTCCCAAATAAGTGAAAGGTAAGGAACCTATGTTGAAACCAAAGGTATCAGCAATTTGATTGAGTCTAGAATGAGAAATAGATCCACCATAGATGAAAGATTTTTGAGGATTGACTTGTTGACCTGAAATTTCTGCATATCTTAGGAAAAGATCTGTGAGAGCTTGAACATTAGAGTTAGAAGCTTTGCAAAACAACATAAAATCATCAGCATATAGGATATGAGAGGGGACATCCATATTCCTAGACCCCTTGATGAGCTTTAATTTTCCTTCCCTGACAAGTTTAGTGATGCTTCTACTGATAACTTCCTCTGCAAGGCAAAAAAGGAGGGGAGATAAAGGGTCACCTTGTCTCACTCCTCTAGAACAAGAGAAGTAACCATGTTGCTTGCCATTTATGGAGATAGAAATTCTTGCTGAGAGAAGAATAGAATGAATCCAATTACAGAATCTGGAACTAAATCCAAAGCACTTCAGAGTTTTGAGAAGAAAGTTCCAATTTAAAGTATCAAATGCCTTAGCAATATCAACTTTGAGAGCAATGTTACCACTAGCACATTTCCTATGCAGAACATTGATTGCTTCAGAAGTTAAACAGATATAGTCCTTTATACTTCTTCCTTTAATGAAACCTCTTTGCTGAATAGAAGTGATAGCAGGCATTAAGGGCGCAAGTCTATCTGCGAGAATCTTGGAAATCAACTTAAATTTGAAATTAGCAATAGCTATAGGCCTGTATTGATTGACAGATTCAGCAATAGTAATTTTAGGAATAAGCACAAGAATATTAGCATTGAAGTTGGGTGATAACCAACCAGTTGTGAAAAATTGCAAAACTGCATTTATCACATCTTGCTTGATTATGTCCCAATAAGTTTGAAAAAATACTGCACCAAATCCATCAGGACCAGGTGCACTGTCATTATTAAGACCAAAAACAGCAGACTTAATTTCATCATGAGATGGTAAAATAGTTAACATGTTGTTGATTCTATCCGTAACAAGACAAGGTATTACTTCCTCCACTAGACCATTATCAACAAAAGGAGCCGAGTCATTGAAAAGAGAGGAAAAGTGATCCACAACATGCGCTGAGACTTCCTCAGTGCTATTTAGTACAATATCACCATTCCTAAGGGTAGAGATAAGGCTAGAGGTGTTTTTGATTTTGGCTACCCTATGGAAATAAGCTGTGTTTCTATCACCATCTGTGTGCCACTTGACTTTAGATTTTTCACTCCAGAACATTTCCTCCATAAGTAAAGTCTTTTCTAAGTTAATTTGAGCTATCTTCTCTTGGTCCAGAAGAAGTTCATTAGGTCCATTACTGTCAATAAGATTCTGAATATCATCAACATCTTGATATGCTTGCTTAACATTAGAATGAATATTACCAAAAGAGTCTTTGTTCCAAGATTTGAGATTAGCTTTCAAAATCTTCAGTTTTTGGCTCAGGACATACATAGGGCAACCAGTAACAACAGTGTTCCAACTATTTTGCACCACATTGATGCAATCATGATGAGCAGTCCACATTTTAAGAAATTTGAAGTGAGAAGTAAACTGAGTTTCTTGGTTTTTGAATTCTAGCAAAAGTGGGAAATGGTCAGATTTGGATTTTGTGAGAGTTGAGACATGAATGGAATTACAAGCATTGATCCAATCTTGATTGCATATCACTCTATCAAGTCTCCTTTGAGTGTAGTGTCTACCTCTTCTACCATTGGCCCAAGTGAAAAAAGCACCATGAGTTGGAAGATGAAGAAGATCAAGAGAATTAGTCCACTGTTGGAAATCAGCTATGGGTATTGGAGCAGGAATGCAGTTACCTCTGTGTTCATGAGCGCCTAAAATTGTGTTGAAATCACCTATAAAACTCCAGGGAATTTTATGTTGATTAAGAAGGGAGGTTAGAGTATCCCAAAATTCTCTTCTCTTTAAGTAACAAGTTGAGGCATAAATAGCTGTAATACCAAAATTAATCCCTCCTACCTCAACTGAGATTGAGATGCGTTGGTCATCAGTAGCAAGAACTGATGGATTCAAATGAGATGAACACAATCCCCAAAGATTAGGTAGCAAATTAGACCTGTTGTTGACAGCAAAATTTTTCATTCCAACCCTATTTAACCAACTAGCAGAAAGCTTAGAAATACACATCCACGGTTCAACAACAAAACATAAATCAATTTTAGATTCTAAAATAAATTTCTTTAGAGCTAATCTTGTTGGGGGATTAGCTAGCCCTCTAACATTCCAAAAATGGCACTTCATTTGGAAGGCTTAGAAGAGCCACCCTTGGAACTGGTAATTGTCCTACTCCTTTGCTGAGATGAATTCTTTTTCTCAATCCTTTTGGATGATCTGGATGTAACAAGTTTGAAACCTTCATTATCTTCGTGACTAGGAACTGAAGCATCTGCCAATGCATTAACATTTGATGGCTGATGAGAGGGACAAAGAGATTTAGTTTTAGGAGAGGTAGGCTTGCAAGAATTAATCTGCTCTTCTTGTTCAGCTAAATTAGCCCAAGATTCTCTAAGAAAACCTATTTCATGTTGCACTATCAGTGGGATTAAAGGATCAACTTCAAGATTTTGTTCAATTGGGGTCAGATTTGGAGGTTCAATGGGAGTAAGGATATGAGTATCAATGTGAGTAGCATTAGATACCACCTCAACAGGTTTAGCATGAACTTGTGTCACTTCAACAAATTCTGAACCAACAATATTATTTTCATCTTCATTAAACACTTCAATGGCAGGACTACTATGAGGAATAGGTGACTGATTAACAACAGTGTTGTCAATGCTGCAGTAAGCATTATTTAACTCTTGTTCAAGAACTCTATCTGCTTCTCTCCTTAATTGATCATGATTAACTTGATCATAAACCAAAGGAGTTCCCCCATCTAACTCAAAATCTTCAGTTGTCTTACCTTTCTCTTTGGTTTGGACTGGCACATACTGCTTAGTTGGCTGAGGAACAGGTTTCTTGGAAAAATCCTTTTGGGCACCATCTTTCCTTCTCTTGCAATTTTCAAAATGATGACCAACACAATTACAAAAAGTACAATAGTCAGGTAGGTTTTCATATTCAATATCAACAAAGAAAGCAAACCCTTTACTTTCTACTAAAACTCCAAACCTCAGTTCTTGAGCCATGTTAACATCCACTAAGACACGAGCATAATGGCCAAATGATCTCTCTAACATAGGTTTGTTAGTGAAAGAATCCATGCATATGGGAGTGCCTACACTACTAGCAATAGCAAACAAAATTTTTGGTCTCCAATATTCTTGAGAAAGGCCAGAGATACGGATCCAAACCTGGGCAGAAGATAGCTGCTGCATGCTTGGGTTGAAATCAGAGGTCCAAGCAAAGAGTTTTAAAACTCCAGGAGCCAAGTTCCAAGAACTTATTGAACGAACACTTCTCAAATCCTCTAAGGTGGAAAAAGAAAATTCATAAAAGCCCTTACCAAGAGACATGACACCCCATTTGCCAATAGCCTTCCAAAGCACAGCAAGCTTAGCCCTCAAGCTTTCGAGAGAAAGTGGAGTTGCACCTTTCGGCCAAATGATCCTTCCATGAAGATTATGTTTGCAAGCTTCCATACCAACCAAGTACTCCTCTTCTGGAATAGTGATAGCCCATCGATCACCTTTAACACAAGGTTTAGGAAACTGATTCAAGGGTATGTCACAAACATTACTCAGAGCTTGAGCAAAGGTTTTTTGTTGGGTAGGATTGGGATTAGAAGATTTGGCTGAAATAGGTTGTTGAAAAATGAGAAGATTACATTGATGAATAAAATATAAAAGCAGGATTAAAGCAGAACAAAACCGTAGCTCGTAATGCAATTTCAGATCTACAAGATAGCTATAGAAAGTCTGTAGAATTTACAACAACAATGGAAACAAATTAATTATAATAAAACATTAATGAATAAATATATGAACTAAAATGAAAAGGAAAAAAAAATGAATGAACAAGTAATAGTAGTAAGTACCTGTAAAAGTAGAGCGCTGCGAGAATAAAAGCGAGATTATTGATTATATAAGCAGAAAGAACGAAAAGAGATCTTTGGGGAAGGAAAGAAGAAAGAATCGAAGGAGTGAGGAAAGAAATGGAAAGGGGAAGGAAAGGTAAAAAAGCGTAGGATTGTTCATATTCGTAGCCACATTGAGCGGATCGAATAAAGTAAACGGAATCCCAAACCATGTCGTCTTCGATGGCGGAAGCGATAGGGGAATGGCGGTGAGTGTCGTTGGGTGCGGTGGTGGTGAGGCAAGGTGGGTTTAATGGTGCGGAGGTGTCGTAAGGGCAAGCTAGAGTTCGGAAGAAGATGATTAGGGATAATACAAGGATTCTTGAATATATTCCTGGTTTTAATACCACTGTTTTGTGATCGTGATTATGATTATGATTACGAGGGTTTGATGTTTGAACCATTTTGGAGTTGGAACTCAAAACCAAGATCAAATCAAATCAAATACGATCGGATGTGTCATTTTTTCATTGATTTTCAAATTTCAACAACTACTCCGTCACTTTTTTATCGTTTAATTGCTGATTTAGTTTTTTTTTTATTTGACTGTAAATTTAATATTTAAGATTAAAATTTTCAATTATATTATTTATTAATTATTCTTATCTTTTTTAATAAAACAATTATTATTATTTTTTGAAAGAAAAACTGTGTACAATTTTTATATATATATATATATATATATATATATATATATATAGAAATAATTACACATGAGTCAAAGGTAGACGGACAACAAGCTGCGCCGCTAAACCTTTTTGTATAGCAAAACTTAATCTCTGAAAAACATTCATAGACCTACTAAATAAAAAAACTCGCAAAAAAACCCTATGAGAGGGAGATCGCGCGCACGCTCAAACGGCCAAGGGCTTCACGCCGGCCAGGTGCTTCAGTCATCTTCTCAGGCTTGCGATTCACACTGGGTGGGGCGGGATGCCGGATATAGGGGGGAACGGGGAGATTGGCAGGTCGTGATGCCGAGACGTCGGAAAGCGTCGCGACCGGTTGATCGAAGTCAGGACAGACAGCGAGATAGCAAGCGGTACGACGGCGAACACGATTGGTCTTCAGGCCGAGGTTTGTCTTGGGACGGGTATAGGATTTGCAATCACACACCAGATGTACGGCGACCAAGGTTTCATTCAACAGGTCGGTTGGCTCGATTACAGGAAGTTCATCATGATGGGTGTGCTGTGCGACTACAGGGAAGACAACAGGATGGGCGAGTGTCTCAAGCTATGCACGTAAGGGAAGGTTCTGCAACAGGGAGAGTGACTGGTACAGGAGTCGTGACGAAGGAGTATCGGGAGAATGGTGAAAAACTGGTAAACAATGATCAGCCAAACAAGTTCAAGAGGTTTGTCACTTTTTATTTCACAAATTTTTCGGCGTATGTTCGTCAATTTCATTTGAGAAAAGCTTTAGAGGCATGTGGAATTATGGAGAATGTGTATGTTCCTGGGAAGTTTAATAAACAAGGAAAACAGTATGGTTTTGTGCGTTGCTCTAATGTCCGGGATGTTACAAAACTGTTACATGCTATAAACAATTTAACTTTTGGTTAGTCACGTTTATGGGCGAAAGTAGCAAGGTTTGACAAGGGGTATGTGCGGGGGGTGGAGAGGGAGAGTATGTTGAATGAAGGGAGGCGTGGAGGGCGGGAAGGGAGTAAGTATGAGGGAGGAGAAGGTCGAATAGGGGAACATGGGAGGCGAGGTGTGGGGGAGGAAGAAAAAAGTGCGAGGACGGTGAGAAAGGAGTTGGGGAAGATGAGGATGGAGGAGGGCTAGGGAGAGGGGATCCAGGTTGGGAACATGATGGTGCTTACAGGAGGGAGGAAGGGTAAGCAGGGTGCGGGAATGGATGGACGGGACAGAGTGGTGGCAAAGAAAAATAGTGTGCTTGAAGAGAGGCAGAGACAACAGTACGTTGGTGGCATAGAAAGTGCTACTCTGATAGGTCCGAGCACGCAGCTTGTACGTAAGTATAGTTCGAGTGGTGATGACGTAAAATGGGCACGGAAGGGGGTCGTGGCGACTGTGATAAATGGTGAGGTAGTTTCAATGGTGCAACAACGCATAGAAGACGCTGGTTTCTCTGATTTAGTTATTACACCTATGGGAGCGGATAAAGTATTCATTCACTGTAACCCACAGACAGACATTATGTGCATTATAAATGGTGCAAGACAGTTCTTTAATTTTTTCTTCTCAGCTTTTGTTAGATGGGACAAGGAGATTAGGCCGTTCCAGAGGGGAGCGTGGGTGAGGTTGTACGGGGTTCCGATCCATGCTTGGAGTGAGACCTTCTTTAAATTGTGTGTACTTGATTGTGGTCGATTTTTGCGTACGGATTCCAGAACACTGGAGAGAGACAGGTTTGACTATGCACGTGTTTTGATAGCGACATCTTCTCTCGAGATTCTTAATGAGGTCGTTACACTATCGGTTGATGGGGTGATGTGTGGTATTAAGATTATTGATGAGTGGGGATTTAATATAGGTGAAGATGCTTGTTCGTTTAAGGACGAGAAAGTAGTGTCGGATATTGTATCTGAACACCTTTCTGATCACGGTGATCATGGTGATCAGGATCAACGTAATACTGTGAATGCGATGATTGAAAACATTATAGGGGACTTGGAAAAAGAGGACGAGGAGTTGAGTGTGTATTCTAAGGAACATTATGGTCATGGTATGGTGAAGTCTCATGAAACTGGACCAATATTGCAAGGGGATACCATCTTGGAGCCCAGTCTCCACACAGTTGAACAGGGGTGTTCCGGGAAACTTGTTAATCAGCCGGCACAGGTGGCAGATGTGACTAGGTGTTCGGAGAAGTTACCAGAGTGTGAGTCGGCGGTCGGTAGTCTAAGGAAAACAGCGGATAACAACTCTATTCCCATCCGAGGCAGGCGTCATTTATCTTGTCCCCCAGGTGGGGATCGTTATAGTACGTCGGGACCGTGGAGCTTAGAATGGATAGCGGATAATAATCATGTTGAGGCGGGAATCATGTTTTCCTCCAGAAAGAAGAGTCACAAACATTTAAGGCCACTTGGTGACCACAATCATGAGGCGTCCAAGGTGCCCAGGAAGACAAGAGCCGGCGGGGTACTTAGACATACAATGATGAGCTTGAAAAAAGTGGCTCGGTTACCTAGCAAAGATAGATCTGAGGTCCTAAGGATTCTGAGAAAAGAGATCCGAAAGCGTAGCGGACGAAACAAAGGGGTTGGTCCGGTGGCGACGGAAAATCAAGTCCCTTCGAATTCAGACTCGTCCTTGGGGTCTGTGAATAAGGACTAGGAACACTGGGTGGCTTTACACGGAAGTGAGGAGGTGGCGGTGGAGGATATGCGGGGGATGGGGAAGTCCATTGGAGTTAAGTTTACTGGGGATGATAACATGTTTCAGGTATTGTCAAAAGAGGGGAGGTAGAGGCAGAAATCGCGAGTAGTGGGAGAGGGCGAGGGGGGTGAGAAGGCGTGAGAGGGGTGGATGCGGGGTGGTGAGGGGGGTGGGAGTTTAAAATGAAGGTTTGTTCTTGGAATACTAGAGGTTTGGGCAGTTTTGAGAAGAGGAAGGAAGTTAGGAAACTTCTCGGTGAGAAGAAAGCGTTGATTGTATGCTTTCAGGAAACTAAAATGGGGGTGTGCGATGATTTCTTTTGTGCTTCTTTGTGGGGCAGCATGCCTCATGCTTACACTTACCGGCCTTCGGTTGGGGCGTCAAGAGGTTTACTGGTTATGTGGGATACGGGGGAAGTGGAGGTATGGTCTTCGGCTAGCTTCAACCATGTGGTTCTGATCCATGGGAGAGTAATTAAGTCAGATGAAGAATTTTATATTTTTAATGTTTATGCTCCATGTGACACTACTGCGAAGCAGGTGCTGTGGGACTCATTATCAGGAAGGTTACAACAATTGGCGGGAAAGAAAGTATGTGTTTGTGGGGATTTTAATGTGGTCCGGTGTGATGCAGAGAGACATTCTGTCGTACATGGTTCTAGGTCGCTGGATCATGGTCCGTTCACCCAGTTTATTGAAGATAATGGGTTAGTTGATTTATCGTTGAGTGGCCACAGTTACACTTGGTTCAAGGTTTGTTTACCGTCGATAGGTTTTTGCTTTAGGCAGAGTGGTGCCTTACCTGGCCTAATTGTACTCAGATGGCTCAGTTGCAGGGGTTGTGCGATCACTGCCCTCTTTTGTCGTCAGTGGATGAGGAGAACTGGGGCCCTCGCCCTGTGAGGATATTGAAATGTTGGCATGACATTCCGGGCTATAGGCAGTTTGTGATTGACAAGTGGAGATCGATGCAGATAGATGGGTGGGGAGACTTTGTTTTGAAAGAGAAGCTCAAGTTGATCAAAATGGCTCTAAAGGAATGACATGGAACTCATGCTAGGAATTTACCAGGCAGGATAGAAGGTTTAAAGACTCGTTTATCCGTGTTAGATGGGAAAGGGGAAGATGATGTGTTTATAGATGAAGAGATGACTGAACTTCGTAGTATCACGTCTGACATCCATTCGTTGTCACGGGTGAATGCTAGTATTTCTTGGCAACAGTCTCGACTTCTTTGGTTGCGTGAGGGAGATGCGAATTCCAAATATTTTCATTCGGTTTTGGCAAGTCGACGGCGTCAGAATGCAGTATCGGTGATCATGGTTGATGGTGAACGGGTGGAGGGGATGCAGCCTGTTCGCCAAGCAGTGTTCAATCATTTTTCATCTCATTTCCGAGCGGGTAATGTGGTTAGGCCGACGGTGGAGGACCTTCAGTTCCGTACTTTATCATATGCGGAGGGGGGAAAGTTGGTGAAGCCGTTTTCAGTCGAAGAGGTTAAAGCGGCAATCTAGGACTGTGATAGTTATAAGAGTCCGGGTCCGGACGGTATTAATTTCGGCTTCTTGAAAGAGTTTTGGTTGGAGATGCGAGGAGACATCATGAGATTTCTTACGGAGTTTCACAAGAATGGCAAACTTTCCAAAGGTATCAACTCCACGTTTATTACTCTTATTCCTAAGGTTGAGAGTCCTCAAAAATTAAATGATTTTCGGCCAATTTCTCTGGTTGGTTATTGGTAGTGTTATATCAGAGAATCAGACCGCGTTTGTTAAAGACCGGCAAATTCTTGATGGTATCTTAATCGCGAATGAGGTGGTTGATGAGGCACGAAAATTAAAAAAGGAGCTACTGTTGTTTAAAGTTGATTTCGAAAAAGCTTACGACTCGATTGATTGGAGTTATTTGGATACGGTGATGAGGAAAATGTCATTTCCGACGCTGTGGCGGAAGTGGATTGCAGAGTGTGTGGGTACTGTTACAGCGTCCGTGTTGGTTAATGGCAGTCCCACTGCCGAGTTTCCGATGGAGAGGGGGCTTAGGCAAGGCGACCTCTTATCTCCCTTCTTGTTTCTTCTAGCTGCAGAGGGTTTGAGTGTTATGATGCGAGCTATGGTCCAGTCTAATCTTTTCTCCGGGTATAGCATTGGCGCTGAAAACCCTACAGTTGTATCCCACCTACAGTTTGCGGATGACACGTTACTACTTGGTGTCAAGAGTTGGGCTAATGTTCGTGCCCTCCGCGGCGTTCTTGTACTGTTTGAAAAGGTGTCTGGGCTGAAGGTAAATTTTCACAAAAGTATGTTAGTAGGGGTCAATATCGGGGAGCCTTGGCTGACAGAGGCAGCCGGTGTGTTAGGCTGTAAGGTGGGAAAGGTGCCCTTTCTGTATTTGGGTATGCCGATCGGGGGTGATCCCCGCCGCTTGTCCTTTTGGGAGCCAATTGTATCTTGTATTCGTACTAGACTGTCTCGGTGGAAGAACCGTTTGCTTTCGTTCGGTGGCCGCTTGATATTACTTAAGTTTGTCCTGACTTCTCTACCGGTTTACGCCCTTTCCTTCTTCAAAGCTCCGACAGGTATAATCTCTTCCCTTGAATCTTTATTGAGTAATTTCTTTTGGGGAGGGGGTGAGGGTCATAGGAAGATTGCTTGGATTAGTTGGCAAAATGTTTGTTTAGGAAAGACGTCCAGTGGGTTGGGGGTTAGACAGTTGCGGGAGTTCAACATAGCGTTGTTAGGAAAATGGTGTTGGCGGTTGTTGGTGGATAAGGGAGGTATGTGGTATAGGGTCCTAGTTGCCAGGTATGGAGAGGTGGCTGGGCGGTTGGTGGCTGAGGGTCGAAGTGTTTCAGCATGGTGGAGGGATGTGGCGAGGATTAGGGATGGGATTGGCGAGGTAGGGGGAGTGGTTTGCAGAGAGTATTGAGAGGCGTTTGGGGAATGGAGCTGATACTCTCTTTTGGACAGATTCGTGGTTAGGAGGTGTCCCATTGAGGGATCGGTATAGGCGTCTTTACGACTTAGCTACTAATAAGTCGTTGTCGGTGGTAGATATGAGGGAGTTAGGGTGGGAGGAGGGAGGGATGGTGTGGCAGTGGCGCCGACGATTGTGGGTGTGGGAGGAGGAGATGCTTGGGGAGTGCATTGGTCTATTACATACTATTGTATTGCAAACTAACATTTCAGATTGGTGGCGGGTACTCTGTGCGGGGAGCGTATTCCGTGCTCACCACTTTGGACGGTGTCATTACGGCGGGTGCTTCCGAACTCATTTGGCATAAACAAGTCCCCCTGAAAGTTTCGGTATTGGCGTGGAGGTTACTACAAAACTGATTGCCAACAAAAGATAACTTGGTGGCGCGTAACATTTATTCCAAACGATGTTCGTTTTTGTGTGAATGGGTGCGGTGAACTGGAAACTGCTAATCACTTGTTCCTTTTGTGCCCTGTTTTTGCACCGTTGTGGACTTTGACTGCATCTTGGATAGGTATTGCCCCAGCTTACTCAGAGTTGGTGCATGATCACTTTACTCAGTTTGTTGCGAGTTTAGGAGGGTCACGAGCTCGTCGCTCTTTCTTACAGCTAGTTTGGTTGTGTTGTATCTCGGTCATGTGGCGTGAAAGAAATAACAGAGTTTTTAAGGCTACAGGAGCTACAATTCAACAATTGTTCGATAAAGTTAAATTATTTACATTTTGGTGGCTAAAAGCTCACAATGTCCATCTAGGAATAAATATCCATAGGTGGTGGTCGAGCACGCGGGAATGCTTGGGCATCGATTAAAATTGTTTTGTTTTGTCTGGTGTGACTGAAGATTGTAAGACTTTGTGGCTTTGCTTGGCACACCTTGTGCTAGGCAGAGATCCATTTTAGTGTTAATAAACTCCATTTTTGCGTGTTAAAAAAAAACATTCATAGACCTAGGCGACACAACATTACTATGCATGACATTTTGAACTCTTTTCAAAAGGTTTACCGCCTCTGGTGCGAGAAAGCCAAAAGTGTAAAAAAAAATAGAATTTTTTTTTTTTGGTTTAAAAAAAATAGAAATTTATTAGTGATTAAAATGAGAGTATAATAGAAAGAAAATGGGAAAAATACACTAAACAAATTTGGTGTTATTATTTCAAAAAATGAACGGATAGTATTTCCTCTGTCGTACTTACTAGTACAAATATCTCCCATCAATTGTAAAAAATAAAGAAAATGCTAAACATGGGATAAAGCAATAACTAAAAAAACAACGCACCAAACACTTTTCCAACTATCGACTAATAAGAGAATATCAAATCAAAGAACAACAACAACAAGAACAAAATATCAAACCTCTAAATCCCTAGTGAAAGAGAAAGGTGAACAATGGTGATGACGACTATGAAAATCGTTGTTCCAATCTATAGGCCAGAATCAAAAGGATTTAACGCTCCAGATCCAATCCAAAGACAAATGAACAGACGCATCCAACAGTTTCCGATACACTAGATGCTAAAAATCTAGGCAATTGAGTGCATTAGAATAGACTTGACACATGTCAGCAAGAGACGAAATGACTTGTCCCATCAAGCCACGTCCTTCTGATCGTGCGTATCTCGCCAAATCCAAGACCGCTCATTTCGAGACATCCTCAATCGAATAAGGTAAATTATGATCCTCGACAATATTTGCGAGCTCGCAATAAATACACGTGAAGTCAAGTTCGCTATGAACGAGTTCATCCTTGGCGTGGACACGCTCGATAACTTCTCATTTATGGGTATTAACTTATGCTCGTCGTCCTCAAAAAAAACTTATGCTCGCCATATATGCACAACGAATTATGCTCGCCAACTCCCCAAAAACACAAAGTAGTATAATTTAGTTCGAAAAATGTTATCTCGACATAATACTTAATATGAAGATCCAAGCACTCAACATGTCAGATAATGAATTTCCTCAGCAAAGACGAAAGTAACGAATTCCAGCGGCGAAGAAACTTCAAGTCATCATACTCTTGTTCGAGCATGACGACCTGGGTGACTCCTATTCTGGACTGGGATGCAACTCAACAACCGAGGAGATACCTCTCCCACATGATGAACTCAGCCGAATTCGCGCTAAGGCCCAAAGGCACATCAGCCTGCTCAACGATTGAAGAAGTTGGCATTCCATAACGGTCGACATCAGAATGATTAACATTTACAATCAATCATGGCTCTTCAGCCGTTTTTCGATAGTCATTATGTTCAAATAATTTACCACTATCTGTAAAGTGTCTAACATTATTTGTTCATGTAACGGAATTTAGAACTTCAGTTTTATTTTCCTTGCATCACAATAAATTTGAAATTGAATTTACTTTATATCAAAATGTCATTCAAAATTAAATCCAATTCACAGTAGAGAAAACTTACTAATATGTTCATTTATCAATTTTGAATAAAATAATTCCATCAAATTTAATTGTACCCATAAAAAACACTAAAATCCATCAAAGAATAATTGAAGAACCAAAATCATAAATGATTCAAACTAAAAAGACCACAAGTGTAGTTAATCTATTTTTGTTATCAACCAAAAACAATTGTTCTTTCCACATGCGGGGAACACTGTCTAATGATACCTTTGGAAACACTGTGCCAACACCCAAATGCACATTCAACTCAAAGCTAATGGTTGTAGCTTTGGAACAAGCACAAAGCAACACAGTGACACTGACACTAAACAAGAAGTCTCCAAATACACTAAAATGATTTTCTATGCACAAAAAAAAATCTACATTGGTATATGAATATAAACAATATTCTAACAATTAATCAGAGATCTTGTAACTAATGATCAAAGTACCAATGATAACTTTCAACCTGAAATATATATTAGAGGAAAATATGTTAGTGATGATGTCTTGTGTCTTGTAAGATAATAATATCAATCAAACAATGATTATTTCAATTTCCATGTGTCATACCCCATTTTTTGACCGATAGTTTTTATGCGTCTTTTTAAGACGGATTTTTCTTTGTCATTTCTGACGAAATTTCGGCAGAGTGGTATTTTAAAATACCTCATTTATTTTGTTTCTTTTTTTTTATATTTTCTTCTTTTATTATTATTATTTAATTATTTAATTTGGTTTTTATTTCATTTCATTTTTTTTAGTCATTTTCTTTTTATTATTATTATTTTCGTTTTTATTTTGTGGTGCTTTTTTTTCAGTTTTTTATTTTTGGGTCCAAATTTGTGTTTTTGTCCAATCCAAGCCCAAGGGCAATTTTGTCCAAATGGGGTATTTTTCATCTGCAAAACCCTAGGTCTAACACAGTACAAATAGTGCATTTATTGCACAGTTTCCAGACAAAAAAAAAAATTGGATCAGCCGCAGCAAAAAAACTTCTTCCAGATCAAAATCAAAGAAAAATTAAATTATCAGAACCCAGATATCATTATCACCATCATCACTGTCCTCATAAACACAAACCAAAAAAACCAGAATCAAAAGATAATCAAACCCAGAAAACCAGAATCCTTCATCATCATCTTCCTCAAATCCAGAAAAAAACCCACAAACTTCATTATTTATTCATCAACCGAAATCGAAACCGTAAACCATTCATCAACCGAAATCGAAACCGTAAACCATTTCAAAATCAGAACCAAGATCCCATTCCGGATTCAAAACCATCCCAAACCGAATTGAAATCAGAACCCAAATCCAAGATTTGAATCCTTTTTTTCCAAAACGAAACCGAACAGAATCAAAGACGAGCAAGAAGAAGAAGAAATTGGAAATCAAAAAAATCGAAAACGAAACGAGAGAGAAGAACCCGATTCAAAAAGAACACAGCAAAAGGGGTTGATTTCTTTCCCCTTTCCATTCCGTTTTCTTTTCGATCTGATGTATGGAGTTTCTGTTTGTTTGTTTTGAGTTTGAATTTGTGTTTAGAGATTAATCTTGTATGGTTTTAATGTTGAAAATTTTTGTGAAAAAACGAATTTGAGAGAGAGTTGAGAGAAGAAGAGAAAAGAAAGAACATGGCACGGCGGCGGGAGAGAGAAGAGATTTTCTGTTTTCATTTTTAGGGTTTTCCCTTTTATACCCCTTTCATGATTCTGTGCGCGCAGGTGCACAGCCTTATCGTGCACCTGCGCGCCTTTGTCCACTTGATTTGATCTAATGTCTCTAATCTATTTTGCCTGTGATCAAATCAGAGCTGTCTGATCAATCAGACGGCTCTGATCTGATTTTTTACTTTTTCTACACAAACCCCCCTCTGGGCCACGCCCCCAGCTGGGCTTGGGCCCAGAGTTGCTGTTGGCACCCCCTTTCTGGTATTATTTGTTATTTGCACCCCCTTTTGTTTTTTATTTTATTTTTGCCTAATTAATTAATCATTTATTTTATTGCAAGGATTTTAGAATGTATTTTAGAACTTGATGTAAATATTAAATAAAAAATTGCATAGCATCATCTTGCATTCATTTCATATTTATTTTTTTTTTTGCAAATACTTTAGATTGTAATTAGGACCAAATGTACACTATAAATGAAAAAATCGCATCTCATGCATATTTATTTATCGCTTTCCGCAAAACGTTAGCATATTTAATTCCGAGGGAAAAGACACCGTTTTGATCAAATACCATTACGGATTGTCTTCGCGCTTAATTTGTTTATTGCGATGTTATTATTATTTTAGCGCTACCCTTTTAATTTTAACCCAACATTCGATTTTAAATAATTAGTCAATTTTATTCTCAAAAATGAGGTCAATACCTCTTCAAAAAAGGTCAACATAATTCATTTTCACATATCATCAAGCATCAAAAATATTTTGCCATCATACACTTTTCAAACTTTGGACTTTAAACCAAACGTTTCTTTTTACCGTGAAAACCTTGGATTTTAACCCGAGTGCTTTTTTACCGCGAACTTGGATTTTAAACCAAGTGCCTTGGACTTTAAACCAACGGCATCTTTTTTATCGCAAAAACCTTGGATTTTAACCCAAGTGCCTTTTTATCACGAAACTTGGATTTTAAACCAAGTGCCTTGGACTTTAAACCAACGGCGTCTTTTATCGTGAAAACCTTAGATTTTAACCCAAGAGTATTTTTTATCGCAAACTTGGATTTTAAACCAAGTGTCTTGGACTTTAAACCAACGGCTTCTTTTATCGCTAAAACCTTGGACTTTAACCCAAGTGTCCCTTTTTCACGCCTAAAACCTTGGATTTTAAACCAAGTGTCTTTTATCACTCAAACATTTTCTCAATAAACCTTGGATTTTAAACCAAGTGTCCGCGTCTTATTTCATAATCAAAATTCAAATCAATCTTAATCATTTAGACTTTCTTTCACAAATAAAAATAAATCAAACTCACTTTTCTTGTTATCTTTCAAAACTTTAAAATTAAACAAACAAATCACTCCGCTTTTTACCCCGAACTACGGTGGTTTGATCCCTCGGGTACGTAGGCATGAGACTTGTCTCTCCAATCAATAAAATCAACAAAAACATTTTACCTTTTCCATCACTTTAAGCATTTTTTTTATCATCACTTTAGTTCCCACATTTTATACATTTTTCTAAGAAATTAAAATTAAGCGCAAAGTTAGAATAAAAACAAGAGGTTCCTATAGAGTACTATAGATACTTAGGGTGCTAATACCTTCCCTTCGTATAACTAACCCCCGAACCTTGTTCTCTAAAAAATAGGGTTTTTTCGAATTTTTTCCCTTTCCCTCGGATAAATTAAAGATCGGTGGTGGAATATTAAATTGCGATTCGAAGTTAATTAATAACTCGATATCCAAAAATCACCGCGACAGAAATGGCGACTTCACTGGGGACCAACCAAGCGGGTTGAGCCTAACTTGTTTTAAATTACTATCTTCGCGCTTTTATTCTTTTAATTGTAAATATTTGTATATATACTTGGGTTTGATTTTGAGTTGTGAGATAAGTCCTAACCCGGGCTTGAGTGACACAATAAGATAGGATGGGGTGAAATCATAGTGACATGTCCAGAGTAGTCTGGATTATGAAGCACATGTGATATGATCCCGCTCGGTGGAGGCCTCACGACGGTAGTACTCGTTGTCATGAAAAGTCATGATGATGGTATTATTTTCAATGTGAGTGTCCGGCGAAGCCGAGAACCTTTAGAATCACTTTTAACCCATCTTGGCCTTTTTAGGATGTAGTGCGGTGGCTAAATCAAGAGTAGTCTTGAGATTAGTCGTCACGCGAAACTACACTCAAACGAGATTATCCCGTGGATGTTATCGGAACGAGAGTAGTCCCGTAACCCAGTGATATCCATGAGATGGTCAATGACTTTGGGAACATTGTAGAACCCGTCATGCAGGACCAAATGAACCCTAGTACATACCATTTGGGAGGGTTTCACCTTTGACTCCAACATTATACCTTAACCCCACCATGTTTTCCGCATCATGCATGCATGCACTCATTCATAAAATTCTTTTTTCCTCATCCGATATCGAAGAACTTAAACAAATTTTTTTTTTTGTAAACATTATAGAGAACATTCATTTCAAAATGACACATAATAAATTTTTCTCTTTTTTCTCCTTACAAAATCCATATCTAAATGTTTACAACTAGTTTGGGATAAGTCCTTCGATAACAAAAAAAAAACGCATTGCATATTTTAGCATAAACACATCATACATCATACTGCATTCATAAGTTTCCAAACTCAAGTCTCATATTTTCCCTTTTCTCTCCGCCTCAGTCAAAGTGGCCCGACGACCACGCCCACAGCCATCTCGCACGTACAACACTCGAGCAAACGGGAAAAAGAGAATGGACCAAGTTGAACAAGAGAACGTTGAGCTCCATGGGGAAGTAGCAACGCTCCGGGCTGAAGTAGAAAAGCTAACCGCCATGGTGACATCGTTGGTGGCTGCGCAGAATCAGCCACTAACCCCTCCTCCTCAAGCTACAGTCATTTCTGAAATCGTCTCTGCCCCGGTTCTAGTGGTACCCGTCAACACACATCAGCATGTCATGCCCGAAGGTTATCCTTGGGGCATGCCTATGAATTTTAATGAAGGGCTTCGACCCCAAGTTCCCGAGGTCCCTACTCCTACTTTGCCACATGCTACTGTTGTTCCCCAACCTGGGACGACTCTTCCTCAAGTTACTATGTGTGTCCCTCAGTCAACAATGACCATTCCAGCTTCCGTAGTTCACACCGTTCCTTATGTGAGTGAACAAGTCTATCATGCGGAGGATCCAGAGACTTATGGCCGTATGGATAATCTTCAGGATCAATTTGATAAGATGCAGCTAGAGATTAAGGCCCTTCGTGGGAAGGATTTGTTCGGCAAAAACGCCCGTGACCTTTGCTTGGTACCAAACGTTAGGATCCCACCTAAGTTTAAGGTCCCCGAGTTTGAGAAGTACAAAGGAAATTCCTGCCCTCAGAGCCATTTGGTAATGTACGCCCGAAAGATGTCCACTCAAACAGATAACCATCAGTTACTAGTTCACTACTTTCAGGATAGCTTGACAGGTGCCGCTTTGAAGTGGTACATGGGCTTAGATGGTCCCAAGATCCAAACATTCAATGATTTGGGCGAAGCTTTTGTCCGTCAATACAAATACAATCTAGACATGGCTCCAGATAGAGATCAACTTCGAGGTATGTCTCAAAAAGACAAAGAGAGTTTCAAAGAATACGCTCAGCGATGGAGAGAGATTGCCGCTCAGATTTGTCCACCACTAGAAGAAAAAGAAATGACCAAGATTTTCCTAAATACTCTTTATTCATTTTACTATGAACGAATGATTGCTAGTGCACCCAGTGATTTCACTGAGATAGTAAACATGGGGATGCGACTTGAAGAAGGGGTCCGACAGGGACGATTGACAAGAGAGAAAGCTCCGACTAACACTGCCAAAAGATATGGTAACAACTTTTCTGAGAAGAAAGAATCTGAAGTTGGCATGGTGGCTCAAGGAGGACCTCATTCGAGAAACCCAGCTTATCAACATGTTGCAACCATAGCACTACCACCACAATACCCACAATCTCATCACCTACCATCTCCCCAACAATCCTTCAATCATAACAGCGCTCAGAAATATCAAACATTTGACCCCATACCCGTGAAATATGCTGACCTACTCCCCGCTTTACTTGCTAAAATTTTTGTCCAGACGAGACCACCTCCACCTATGCCAGCAGTACTACCTCCCTGGTACCGCAGTGATTTAACTTGTGTCTTCCATCAAGGGGCCCCTGGCCATGATGTAGAACGTTGTTATCCTCTCAAGAAAGCTGTTCAGGATTTAGTCCGTAACAAGGTGCTATCTTTCAAGGATGAGAACCCTAATGTTCAAAGTTCATCATCTGCTTAATCATGGGTCCTCTGTCATTTTCAAGAGAATCAAGAAGTTTGTCCCTAGGATCACTAGGCCTTTTATGTTCAATTGCAATTTCTTTCTTGCCAAGCATTTATTTACATTTTAAAGTTATATCTTTTAAATTTAAATTTCTAAACAATGAGCATGCATATTTTGGAATCCATCCATTCGTATTCACTCTTTTCTTGTGCCATCACAACTGTCAATGTTTTTATATTTCACTTTTTTTTTTGTTTACAAACTTGGGGGGAGAATGATGTAAACTAAATGTTTAAAATTGCTGATATATGCTGATATATGCTTTCATTAGTAAAGACCTGGTTGATGATGTAAGGCATTGTTTCACTTCCCAAACACCGGAGAAATAAGGAGATAATCCGTAATCAACCCCTTTGAGCAATAAGTTGGCGTTCTTTCTATAGAAAAAACAATCCTTAATCTTAACCCGGGGCAGGGTAGTCTTTCAATTAATTCAATGATACATCCCAATACAAGAGGATAAACCTGTTGAGATAGAGGAAGTCATGAGTAGACAAAACTCACAATAACATGTGGTAGTCATAAACATCCTACACCAAAACAAAAAACACAAACAAAAACAACAACAAAAGCCCGCTAAGCAAAAAGACTTAGGCAAAATTTAGGGCATCCCGATGGACCGCAAAATCCAAAAGATTTGGCCCATGCAAAAATAAGGGATCATGAGCAAAAATGTTGAAAACAAGCTTGTGAATGAAAAAGTGACTGCCACGTCAAGAATCCCATCAAAGCTTCGACCAAAGCGTCAACCTCAAACATCATTGTCAAAAGAAATCCTCTTGTCAACCAAAGCATGTCTGATGAATTAATTGAATGTAGGAATGAAGGACATCAAAGAAGAGTGGGTGGGTTAAAATAGAATTTTGAGCCTAATAATCTTTTTTTCATAACCATGAACCAGGCCACGTTATAACCCTCAAAAGACCTAATTGAAGCTAGGTTTACTTGGAATGCATAATCAGCAAAATTATTGTTAAAACTGACTCCACCTGTTTGTTGAGTAACTATCTTTTACACACACCACATTTGTTTTCTAAAATTTTCTATTCCGAAACTTGCATGTACATTACATCAGAAACACTTTTCAAAAGAAACAATTTTGTTTACAAATTTATATTTGGCATTAAGGAAATTCAATCAATTGGTTTAATCAAGGGCGAATCAACTCAAAACGCTCCTAACTTGGGGCAAATTACCTCAGGAACATGCCAATCAGGGGCACGTCTTTACATTCAGGGGCATACCCTTCAAAGATTCAAAGTCAAGTTTCACTCACTTGGGGCACCTGAAGTGCTTTCCAAGGGCAATCCAGATCTGCCAAGATAATTGCTATGTTTCTTCCTCCTTGAGCTAATAGTCATCGAGTTGATATTTTGGGTTCTTACGGATATGTGTGTTACTATAATATGCTAAGCGTGTGGTCCAACACTCCTCAATTGAATACTGAACTTGACTGTTCTCTGGTAATCTCCGGCAAGTGGTTATCTTCAAGAAACTTGTATGATTTTCTTTTCCTCAGTGAAAAATACTGAGACCCGTTTGGAAGGTTCATTCATCAGCAAATGACATCTCTTTTAGAAGTTTGCATATCATCAGCAAATGACATCTCTTGGAGAAGTTTGCATATCATATCAGTCTTGTTTCTTTCTATCAAAAAAAATATATAGCAAAAAAGAACAGCTCGCTAAGTTGAAAACCCGAAAGGGCGGCTTAGGCAAAAATGAGCGTCCCGGTGGATTGAAAACCCAAAAGGGCGGTCCAGGCAAAAATTAGGGACAAAACAAAAAAGAGATATATATTCCCGGTGGATTGAAAACCCGAAAGGGCGATCCAGGCAAAAGTTAGGGATTTCAAAAAAAAAAGAGAAAAGGCAAAAAGCATGACTGTTGAAACAAGACCATGAGGAAATATCTGGTTTCAGTGTACAAAATGGCGACTTCTGCCAAACCTCTGACCGATGGGCTTTACCCCAAGAATCAATCACTCTTACCATGGATTGACATACTATACCGGGTTTTACCCCGAGGATTTGATTTATTTCACTTGTGAGGGGTGTTGTCCCCAGTGGAGAACTATGGAGTGGTTGTACGGATACGTCGGCCCAATGCTAATTTTATCTGATCAAACTTTTGCCTAATCCAGTCATGTACAAATATCGTTCAATCATACAAATACAAGCTACATACATATACATACATATATACTTACATACAATCCTTTACATATGTGTACATACATTCATATTTACAAGCAACATGCACACAAAATCATTCACACATACTGCATTGACCATCATGTGTCTTGCTTCAATACATCAAAAAGGGTCATCCCCAGTGTATCTGGTCCAGAGATGTCTCCATCAATCACATATTTCACAAAAAAGAGTCATCCCCAGTGTATCTGGTCCAGAGATGCCTCCATCATTCATATTTCACAAAAAGAGTCATCCCCAGTGAGTCTGGTCCAGAGATGCCTCCATCATTCATATTTCAAGTGCCAGGTTTTGCAAACAATCAACTGCAAACTTGTGATTAATTTCCCCAAAAGAGATCATCTCCAGTGCGTCTGGTCCAGACAAATACACATTCTTGTTATGTCTCGTTCTCCCACAATGACAGCAGACAATTTATTTTCTTGTTGTGTCCTTACCATCCCACAATGTTGGTAAACACTGCCTTTACTTGTCCTTACCATCCCACAATGTTGGTGGACACTGTCTTTACTTCTGTCCGTACACAGGACTTTATTGCTTTCTGTCTTTACTTCTGTCCGCACACAGGACTTTATCTGCTTATGTCCGCACACAGGACTTTATTGCTTTCAATCTTTACTTCTGTCCGTACACAGGACTTTATGGTTTTCTGTCTTTACTTCTGTCCGCACACAGGACTTTATCTGCTTATGTCTGCACACAGGACTTTATTGCTTTCAGTCTTTACTTCTGTCCGTACACAGGACTTTATGGTTTTCTGTCTTTACTTCTGTCCGCACACAGGACTTTATCTGCTTATGTCCGCACACAGGACTTTATCGCTTTCAGTCTTTACTTCTGTTCGCACACAGGACTTTACTGCTTTCTGTCCGCATACAGGACTTTATCGCTTTCTGTCTTCATTACCCCTGTCAAATAATCTTCATTACATTCAAACACTTGTAAACATAACACTCATAAGTTCAACACTTGTAACATCATATCATAGCATTTTATAGTTCAATCCGGTCAAAAAATGGTATACTCTGTATTTAAGTCTCTTCCATCGTCGAACCAAAACAAAAATATCATCTTTTTCTTTTTATCTCCGATGGAAGAAACTTAAATAGGGGCATCTGTCATACCCCATTTTTTGACCGATCGCTTTTATGCGTCTTTTTAAGACGGATTTTTCTTTGTCATTTCTGACGAAATTTCGGCAGAGAGGTATTTTAAAATACCTCATTTATTTTGTTTCTTTTTTTATATTTTCTTCTTTTATTATTATTATTTAATTATTTAATTTGGTTTTTATTTCATTTCATTTTTTTTTAGTCATTTTCTTTTTATTATTATTATTTTCGTTTTTATTTTGTGGTGCTTTTTTTTCAGTTTTTTATTTTTGGGTCCAAATTTGTGTTTTTGTCCAATCCAAGCCCAAGGGCAATTTTGTCCAAATGGGGTATTTTTCATCTGCAAAACCCTAGGTCTAACACAGTACAAATAGTGCATTTATTGCACAGTTTCCAGACAAAAAAAAAATTGGATCAGCCGCAGCAAAAAAACTTCTTCCAGATCAAAATCAAAGAAAAATCAAATTATCAGAACCCAGATATCATTATCACCATCATCACTGTCCTCATAAACACAAACCAAAAAAACCAGAATCAAAAGATAATCAAACCCAGAAAACCATAACCCTTCATCATCATCTTCCTCAAATCCAGAAAAAAAACCCACAAACTTCATTATTTATTCATCAACCGAAATCGAAACCGTAAACCATTTCAAAATCAGAACCAAGATCCCATTCCGGATTCAAAACCATCCCAAACCGAATTGAAATCAGAACCCAAATCCAAGATTCGAATCCTTTTTTTTCAAAACGAAACCGAACAGAATCAAAGACGAGCAAGAAGAAGAAGAAATTGGAAATCAAAAAAATCGAAAACGAAACGAGAGAGAAGAACCCGATTCAAAAAGAACACAGCAAAAGGGGTTGATTTCTTTCCCCTTTCCATTCCGTTTTCTTTTCGATCTGATGTATGGGGTTTCTGTTTGTTTGTTTTGAGTTTGAATTTGTGTTTAGAGATTAATCTTGTATGGTTTTAATGTTGAAAATTTCTGTGAAAAAACGAATTTGAGAGAGAGTTGAGAGAAGAAGAGAAAAGAAAGAACATGGCACGGCGGCGGGAGAGAGAAGAGATTTTCTGTTTTCATTTTTAGGGTTTTCCCTTTTATACCCCTTTCATGATTCTGTGCGCGCAGGTGCACAGCCTTATCGTGCACCTGCGCGCGCCTTTGTCCACTTGATTTGATCTAACGTCTCTAATCTATTTTGCCTGTGATCAGATCAGAGCTGTCTCATCAATCAGACGGCTCTGATCTGATTTTTTACTTTTTCTACACAAACCCCCCTCTGGGCCACGCACCCAGCTGGGCTTGGGCCCAGAGTTGCTGTTGGCACCCCCTTTCTGGTTTTATTTGTTATTGCACCCCCTTTTGTTTTTTATTTTATTTTTGCCTAATTAATTAATCATTTATTTTATTGCAAGGACTTTAGAATGTATTTTAGGACTTGATGTAAATATTAAATAAAAAATTGCATAGCATCATCTTGCATTCATTTCATATTTTTTTTTTTTTTGCAAATACTTTAGATTGTAATTAGGAACAAATGTACACTATAAATGAAAAAATCGCATCTCATGCATATTTATTTATCGCTTTCAGCAAAACGTTAGCATATTTAATTCCGAGGGAAAAGACACCGTTTTGATCAAATATCATTACCGATTGTCTTCGCGCTTAATTTGTTTATTGCGATGTTATTATTATTTTAGCGCTACCCTTTTAATTTTAACCCAACATTCCATTTTAAATAATTAGTCAATTTTATTCTCAAAAATGAGGTCAATACCTCTTCAAAAAAGGTCAACATAATTCATTTTCACATATCATCAAGCATCAAAAATATTTTGTCATCATACACTTTTCAAACTTTGGACTTTAAACCAAACGTTTCTTTTTACCGCGAAAACCTTGGATTTTAACCCGAGTGCTTTTTTACCGCGAACTTGGATTTTAAACCAAGTGCCTTGGACTTTAAACCAACGACATCTTTTTTATCGCAAAAACCTTGGATTTTAACCCAAGTGCGTTTTTATCGCGAAACTTGGATTTTAAACCAAGTGTCTTGGACTTTAAACCAACGACGTCTTTTATCGTGAAAACCTTGGATTTTAACCCAAGAGTCTTTTTTATCGCAAACTTGGATTTTAAACCAAGTGCCTTGGACTTTAAACCAACGGCTTCTTTTATCGCTAAAACCTTGGACTTTAACCCAAAGTGTCCCTTTTTCATGCCTAAAACCTTGGATTTTAAACCAAGTGTCTTTTATCACTCAAACATTTTCTCAATAAACCTTGGATTTTAAATCAAGTGTCCGCGTCTTATTTCATAATCAAAATTCAAATCAATCTTAATCATTTAGACTTTCTTTCACAAATAAAAATAAATCAAACTCACACTTTTCTTGTTATCTTTCAAAACTTTAAAATTAAACAAACAAATCACTCCGCTTTTTACCCCGAACTACGGTGGTTTGATCCCTCGGGTACGTAGGCATGAGACTTGTCTCTCCAATCAATAAAATCAACAAAAACATTTTACCTTTTCCATCACTTTAAGCATTTTTTTTATCATCACTTTAGTTCCCACATTTTATACATTTTTCTAAGCAATTAAAATTAAGCGCAAAGTTAGAATAAAAACAAGAGGTTCCTATAGAGTACTATAGATACTTAGGGTGCTAATACCTTCCCTTCGTATAACTAACCCCCGAACCTTGTTCTCTAAAAAATAGGGTTTTTTCGAACTTTTTCCCTTTCCCTCGGATAAATTAAAGATCGGTGGTGGAATATTAAATTGCGATTCGAAGTTAATTAATAACTCGATATCCAAAAATCACCGCGACACCATGAAAGAATTATTTCATAGAAATAAAATTTCATACCTGATATTTTTATGAGTGATATTGCATATTACTTATGCCACCACAAAAACAAATGCAATTGAAAAATATACTCATATATAGCACTCAACATTCTTTATGATTTTCTACACAAAAAAAAAATCTACATCCTTTAAAATGTATTCAAAGGACATAAATTTTTTCTAACGTTAACATATAGAAGGTGAAAGATATATAACTGATCGAGTTTACAATGTAGTGTGTGTGCGCGCGTGTGTGTGTATGTGTGTGACCAACATATTAATAATATATACTAATTAACAAATTATATTTATGGAAGAATGATTCATTTTTTATGTTTGGTAGAGTAAAAGATGAAGGAGCACATAATATAAATGAGTGATTTTGTGATTGCAAAGTATAGGTAATATCAAAATTAAAATATGATGGGTTTGTTGTGTTAATAATTTTAGTGATATTTTCTTTGAAAAAATAAATGATAGTGTTGTAGGGTAGTAAGTAAAAATTTTCTTCGAAGTGATATACTTTACTACATATGAGGAATAAAAAATAAATTTGAGTACATATGAATATGATATATATTATGAATAATAACATAGTGAAAATGCACTCAAAGATATATACTTACATAAATTGTCATTTTTCATAGACTTCTCAAGTATCAAGAATGCAACAAAGACAAAAATAGAAGTCTCTTTTTTATTCTCTTCTTCTAACTTACATGAAAAATTCTTCTTCTAACTTACATGAAAAATTTTCCAAATTTACATTAAGAAATAAATAAAAAGTACGAAAATTTTTGGAGAAATAGGCTAACAAACATCATATCAATATAATAAAAAATAGATGTCTAAAATTTTCACACAATGTAAGAGTAACATGAAGTTGCTATATAGAAACTAATAAATTGTGAAGAGAGGAAAAAGAGAAAAAACCTATAACACGAAATTGAAAAGTTGCAATACAATAGTTGTTTGAGGAAAGTGATGATGAAAGCTCAAAGTTAAGGAATAAGATAATTGTTAGCGATGAGAAAAGATAATTGTTCAAAGAATTTTATGATAAATTTATTTGTCATAGTTAAGGAATAAGAGTTAAGTAATATGAAAGAATAGTAATTTAAAAGTTGGTGTGACAAAGTTGTTTTTTTTTTTTTTTTAAATAATAACACAATAGTAATTAATAAACAATAGGGTAAATAGTGTTTTACCCCCCCGCAAAGTACGCGAGTTTTGGTTTACCCCCCTGCAAAATTATTTTTTTGGATTACCCCCCTGCAAAATGAAGATTCCTTCAATTACCCCCCTAAGTTGACAACTAGGACATGGAATATTCCCTTTTGCTGACGTGGCATCTCTAGGTGGCATTTATTTTATTTTTTATTAAATTAAAAATTGATATTGCCACATCATAATTGTATTTAAAAAAAATTTAAATTGACATTTTATTTTAAAAATCAGAAAAAAAAATTAAAAACCAAAAAAAAAGATTTAATTTTTTTCTGGTTTCAATTTTCTGATTTTTTATAAAAAAATGTAAATTTTTTCTAATTTTTTTTAAAAAAAATGTTAATTTAAATTCAATTATTTAAAAAAAAAATCATATTAATTTATTTTTTAAAATTCAATTAATTAAAAAAAATGTCATTTTAAAATTTTTTTCTGATTTATTTTTAAAAAAAATGCCAATTTTAAATTATTTCCCGATTTTTTTTCAAAATGTCAATTTTCTGATTTTTTTAATTCAATTTTAAAATTAAAAAAATTAAATTTTTATTTTCGATTTTTTTTTCAAAAAATGTCAATTTAATTTTTTAAATTAATTAAGTTGACTACCCTTTTTTAAAAAATTAAATTGACATATTTGTTAAAAATAATTGAATAAAATAATTGAATTTAAAAATAAAATAAATTGACATTTTTAAAATAAATTAAAATTGAAATTTTTTAAGAAAAATCAGAAAAAGATTTTAAATGACAATCTTTTTTTTAAATAATTGAATTTAAATTTTAAATTGACATTAAAAAAAAACAGAAAGTTGAAATTGGAAAAAAATGGAATTAAAAAACAAAATTAAATTGACATATTTGTTAAAAATAAAATAAATTAACATTTTAAAAAAAAATTAAAATTGACTTTTTTTTTTAAAAAATAAGAAAAAGATTTTAAATGACAATCTTTTTTTTAAATTGCCATTTTAAGATTGGCATTTTTTTTAAATAATTGAATTTTAAAATTCACATTTTTTTAAATAAAATAAGAAAATTGAAACCAATTTTTTTTTTTTCTGATTTTAAAAATAAAATGTCAATTTTTAATTTTTTTTAAATTAATAAAAAATAAAATAAACGCCACCTAGACATGCCACATCAGCAAAAGTGAATATTTCATGTCCTAGTTGTCAACATAGGGGGGTAATTGAAGGAATCTTCATTTTGCAGGGGGGTAATCCAAAAAAATAATTTTACAGGGGGGTAAACCAAAACTCGCATACTTTGCGGGGGGGTAAAACACCATTTACCCTAAACAATATAACTAAAGTTGTTTTTTTTTATTTGGGGTAATTTTTTTATTTGGTTTATTTATTTACACTTGCTACTAATTTAAGTTAGTTGTCACTTGAACTTTCACATGCATAATTATCAACATCAATTGTATGTGTTTAAATATAAAGTGCGAACTTTCACTATTCCATTTTACATCATGGTCCAATAAATAATCATCATTTTGTCATGTCATGTCAAAAAAGTGGGGTAAAGTGGGGTGATGTGGCAGAAAACATGGTTGATATTGGTTGACAGTGTAAAATTATTTTACACCGTCGGTGCATATCAATTAAATCCTTTTTTTTAAGTGCTACACATTTAAATATAATTTAGACAAAAATAAGGAGCAATTGATAAAAATTGTAACTCACCAAGTTATTAATTTAGATTTTGCATTAATATAATATTGAGTGAGGGAGAGGTAAAGTTATGGAATATGAAGGAAATAAAGTATTTAAAAATAAGCGAACGTTTTATTTTTAAATTTAAATAATTATTATTGAAAGAAATGATAAGCTTTTTTTAGAGATATGTTATATCATCATAAAGCTTGTATATGAGCAACTCAACCTTTCCTTTATATGTAAAAGAAGATTCGGGATATTATAGAACCAAATTGAATCGAATGACATAAAACAAAACAAAATCAAATCAACCAAACTGCACTAAAACAAACAAATGGATTGCAAAATAATGAATTGCATAAAGGGAATCTTTTCCAAACCGTCAACATAACAAAGCCAATAAATTCACTATCCAACAAACTAATAAACCATGTTATAATTAGGGGTGATTGTATCCGAACCGAACCAAAAGTAAAACCGCAAAACCGAACCAATCCAAACAGAAACCGCAAAAAACCGCATTTAGTATAAACTGCACGGATCATGTTTCTTTTAAACCGCACGGTTTGGTTTGATTTGCGGTTTTCATTTCATAAAACAGAACAAAACCGCAATACTTAATTTAACTCTATCAACTAGTAGCAATAAACCTATTATCTAGTTCAACTTAGCAAACTCAACCTAAACTGAGTCCATAAAACAGTAAGATGTACAAACATATAATTTCATGTGATACAAAAATATATTGTTGGTATTAAAAATAAGTTTTTATGTATATGCAGTTTATATATATGCATATTATATAATATAAACAATAAAATAAATTAAAATTTTCTAGGTTTATTTTGTAACAAGTTGGTAATATTATAATATTTTTTATATCGCGATAAGCAGCCGCCACCGAACCGATCATAATCGCATTGGTTTGTTTTAAATGACTTTTTAAAAATCAACCGAACCAAACCGAACCGCATGCTTTTTTATCTCGCGGTTAGGATGACTTTTTGGCTCATAACCAAACCAAGAGAACAAATTCAATAATGACACTATCCAACGAATTAACAACACCACATATTCATGCTTTCGGTAACTAATTGAAAAAGTTCAAACAAAAAAATATTTCCTTGCAAAAGAGTAAAACCCAAAGATGCAAACCTTCAATATTCCACCACACCATGACATGCGTTTCATCTTTCTCTTATTAGCTGCAGACCACAATAATAATCGAAGAGCAAAACAACTATACATAATACATTCCCAAACACTTATGGGAATTCAGTGGAAGAAGCGATATGTGATTCAAGGTAGATCAAACCATGCGCTCGATACTATGTTAACTTTAGAGATTACCAAAGATAAACACTGCTTAACATAAAATAAGAATTACAAGAGAATTTATAATAATATCTAATTGACTCTAACTTACTTGTATAAAGGTCAAATAGCATAAGCCCAATACTTTATTATCTAACACCTACCCTCAAACTCATGATGCATCAACAAGAAGCATTGTGAGTTTGTCAAATAAAATGCAACAAACATACCAAATAACATAAACAAACTACACGATGACAGGAAATAGATATAAGTCTCCAAGCCAAATCTGCTAGATAAGCGAAATGGTAAACCTGGAAGAGTTGGATCAAGGTTTATGGTAATAGACCTTCTGGAGCATGTGAACACTTAAGAAACAGGCCATCCTTAGCTTTTTCAGCTAGCACATCGATAAGAGGTTCAATGTCAGGTTTCTTGGGGTTAAATTCATTAAGGAATTTAACTATCTCAGAATCATTGAGATTACAGCTCCTCAATGTGTTTTGTATTACCCAACGCAGCTCATTGACCATATTTTTCCCTTCCAGAGTTTTTATAAGAGCAAATACAGTGAACACATGACAAGCAAAACCATAATGCACCATCTCCTTGTACATATTATAGGCCTCGTCAATATTCCTACAACGACAATGTGTAATAACAAATATATTATAAATTATTCCATCATCTATTCCATTTGGAATATAATTCAACTTCAACATTGTATCATAAGCATTCTCTAAACCACTCTTGCAGAAACAATAGACAAGCTCCACCAGTCTCTTAAATTCATCATCATTGATGTTCTTTGCTAGAGTAAGATGAAATTCAAAAATTGGCATATTCAAAGAGAAAGAACGAAAATAATTATCCTGGAGAAGATACTTGTTAATTTCTGTTGTCCTAGCTTTGTTATCAAGTCCATTAATAAACACACTATATAAAACAGAATTTGGCAAAGCACGTATGTGTTTCATTGGACCAAGATCAAGTTGTTCCTCTACGCCTTCCATTTCCACAAGGAAATTATCAGCGTCATCGAATTTACCTTCATCTATGTAAGTATTCATCAAACTAGTATAAGTAACCTCATCTGACAGGCCTTGTAAAAACAATGCATATGTGTCAGGATGCATCCAGGGATGAACCATGTGTTCATTCATCTCGTTGAACATTTCATAAGCATTTCTCATATCCCCCATTCGAATAAACCCACAAAACACATCGTTCAAAATATCAACCGAAGGGGAAAACCCACTAACAATCATTTCATTCAAAACCCTACGAGCCAGGTCAAACCTACCGTGTTTGCAAAAGACATCGATTAGACACGTGTAAGTGGTCTTGTCCCAACTCAACCTCTTCTTCTCCTCCCGGATCTGATCAGCACGACTCAGCTCTTTAGCCTTAGAGCTGTCATTGATCAAGGTTTTGTAGTAAGTGAGAAAATCACCCCTCCGATTCATCTTCTCAACCACTTGTTCTGATTCCAAGTTCCCAGCGGCAGTGGCAAAACCGCGGATCATGATGTTAACGTTCGACGAAACACCGCTACGGAGCATGTGGCGAAAGGTTTTGTGGCTGGCGGCGGTGAATGAAACGAGGAGGAAATTCATTTTCCAGAATAACAACCGAGTAGTATTTCTGGCGGCGGCAGACTATGGTGAATTTAACCTAAGAAAGACCTCAACTCCCAATTCTTTACTGTACAAGGTTACTTAATTACTTTTTCTTCTTATATTATATTCATTGGCCCAGTGGGCAGTTTATGTTTTCTTATTCTTTTTTGGTCAATAAATGCATTTCTTACTTTTCCTCTCACAAAGAGATAGTTTTTTTTATTAAAAATAATTTTCTTTTATTTTTTCAAAATGAAAAAACACAAATAACCACCTCTTTGTGAGTGAAAAAGTAAGAAATGCATGTATGGAAATGCACGTAAGTTTTGTCCTTCTTTTTTTTACCAAATATTTTTGGTTTAATTAGACTTTTAAAACTTTTAAAAAATAAAGGCCAACTTAAAATAAAGATAAGGAACTAGGGCGGCCCATTTTAACCGGTTATCATGGATTAACCATAACCAAATTCAATTTTAAAAATCGGTTAATTATGTTTGAATTTTATAACTAAATCCATTATTTTTTTTATTTGGATATCCATAACAAATTAATGAATGATCATAACCAAATTTTATGTCCAAATTTCTCAAAGTTCAAATTCAAATCAATTTTTCCCCCCGAAAAATCTGAAATTTTTTTCCAAAAAAAAATTGAAATTTTTCCCTAAAACATATCAAAAACTCCGGAACTTTTTTATCATAAATTGAAACTTTTTTCCCGAAAAAGCCAGGAACTTTTTTTCCGAAAAAAAAAACCTGAATTGTTTTCTTGAAAAAATATCGGAAACTTTGTTTTCCAGAAAATACTCCGGAAGTGATTTTATCTGAAATCGGGAACTTTTTCCAAAAAAAAATCGAAAGTTTTTTCGGAAAAAAGATCGGAATGTTTTTTTCAATAATAAACACCGGAAGTGTTTTTTTCTAAAATCGAAACTTTTTCCGGAAAAAGATTGGAAACTTTTTTTTTTCCAAAAAAAACAACAAAGTGTTTTTATCTTAAATTGAAACTTTTCCCCGAAAAAATCTGGAATTTTTTTCGAAAAAACTCGGAAGTTTTTTCCAAGGTAATCAGAACCGGACCGGTAATTGAACCGATGTGCTGAGAGGTTCATGGTTCAATCGGTCGGATCAGAGTTCAACCGGGTCGGACAATTTTTTAATTAAATATATATTTTTATATTTTAAATACTATATGAAATAATAGTAAAAAAAAAAAAATACACAATATTCATAGTTTTACGCTATTAAAAAACATAGAATGGTAGTGGTATCTGGGTGTGGTTATGGTGCATAAGCCCAAACTTATGCACCATGCATAAACTTGTTTCCTACGTCTAGCATATTTGCTTCCTACATCAAAAGTCAGCCCAAGTCTAAAATTAGGCAATCCATTACTCGCACGCCCCCCATATACTACCCTATTACTTGTGCGCCCCCATTTGTTTAACGCACCCCCCAATTTATTTTTCCTTTTTCTCCCTAGATTTCTTGTGAGCCCCTCAATTTTTTTTCCTCCACCAGAGTTCTAGCGCGCCTCCAATGTTTTTCCCTCCTCCAAACTTCTAGCGCACCCCCCCAAATTTCTAGCGTGCCCCCCGTTTCCAATTAAATAATAATTTTTGTTCCTTTGAAGTATATATTATAAGAATCCATTTTTAATTAATTTTCGTCATACACGCCCTCGAAGCCCAACATAATAACCAATGGTTCATGTATATATAAAGCATACTTGTCAAACATACAATTTAATTTTAAGTTTTATCAATCATAATCACAATATAAATAAAATCTCATACATTAATTACATATATATATATATATATATATATATATATATATGGATTTTTTTCTTTACAATAAAAAATGATCGAATCCAATATCTCATGCATACTATCCAAATTTTTCTCAACTAAACTAACCATAATTGCTTTATATGATTTTTTACTTTATGTAGCATGGTTTTGTAAAATGGTTATGTGATGATTTACTTAATAACAATGGTTTCAGTGTATAACATCTTGGCACTAATGCCCATATGAAACCATTTAACAAAAATAATGGTTTCAGTGTATAATGCTATGAAACCATTTAACTAGACTAATGGTTTCAGTATATAACATCTTGAAACCAAATAACAAGACTAATGTTTTCAGTGTATAACGCTATGAAACCATTTAACTAGAATAATGGTTTCAGTGTATAACGCTATGAACTTTTTAACTAGACTAATGGTTTCAGTGGATAACAGTATGAAACCATTTAACTAGACAAATGGTTTCAGTGTATAATATCTTGAAACCAATTAACAAGATTAATTGTTTCAGTGTATAACATCTTGGCACTAATGCTCATATAAAACCATTTAACTATAATAATAGTTTCGGTGTATAACGCCATGAAACCATTTAACTAGACTAATGATTTCAGTGTATAACGTTCACGCAATATTTAACCCTTAATAAAAATTGTGAAATAAATTTAAATTTTTAAGACGATATAAAACCAGAGAGAGTGAGGTATCCCCAACCGTTCCAAATAACTCAAGTACCCTAAATAAAATTTTGGAAATTTTTTATTAATACCTGATATTTATAAAAGCATATTTACCTCATTTAATTAACTAAAAATAGTTATAGGTCTCAGAAAAATACCTAACTAGTCCCAAAATTCCCAGAAAATTATTTCCTATTTTTCTGTAAAAACAATAAAAAAAATTGGAGTCTCCTTAGCATCGCACGCGCCGCCAGTGAGAGTGGGCGTGGAGGCGCACCACTGTTCATCATCTTCCTCACCCATTTTCTGCAGAAACGGGTCGCGACGAACCGGTTCGTCGACCCGGTTCGTTCTCCCTCAATAATTAACGAAACTTGACGTTCTTTATACTGTTTTGATCGTCGTTCGATTTTATGAATGTTTCCGGTATTAGTTTTCGAAATCGGTGATCAAATCGCATATAAAATGTGGCCGAAATTGAACAAGCAAAAATAGAAAGTTTTTCAGTTATGATTATTACACGTGTAAAATCATCTGATGGTTGTGAATGACTTATGCACCATACAGAAGAAAATGCTTATGCATATTAACTCTTGCCGTGGTATATAATATATTGTTGAAAAAACATAAATTAATATATATATAAAAAATACATGACGTAAAAAATAATATAACTAGGTTAATAGTGTTATTTTTTTGTTGATAAAATAATAGTGTAACGTTTAGTGCTATATTGTTATAAATATGACTATTAATATATTTTTTTATAGAAGAATAGCATTATACATAACAAATAACTTATTTATTTATTCTATATGATTAGTATTACAGTTTTACAACAAAATTATATATAAGAATTGATATTAGTGAATCGTATATTTTAAAATAGTAAATGGTAGTGGGTCATTAGTGGGTCGTATAGGTACTGAGCCCAAAAGCCCAAAATTTTCATGTGAAAATAATAACCCTACTTCCAAGACTCAATTGTACGACACCATCTCAAAAACATTTGCTTTTTAGGCCCCCTTAATTTACTCTTAGGCCCCCCAATGTGACAATTTTGCCCCCATCAAGTCATTCAGCTTTTGTAATCCGAATTTACTTAAATTTGGTACATGCTTACCGAATTGCATGCATACATAATTTCACAAGCCACCTTCCCTTTCAAGTTCACCGCTTTGTCACTTGCAGTCAGGCACGGATCTATGGCAAGATAATTGGGGGCAGCTGCCCCCACTTTGTTTTATTTTCTTTTGTTGAATTATAGGACTTTTATATAATGATCCTACTTATAAAGGAGTGTTGCCCCCACTAATTGAAAACTAAGACCAGGTAAGAAGTGTATCTCCTATCGATTTCCTGATAATTAAATACCTAGGTGAATAACGATGATGCTTTTAATAATTGTTTGATGACATACTTAGAGATACTTTTGACTATGATATTGTAAATGTAAAAAATTGTTCAGGTTAATAACTTCTAGCTCAACTGATAAAAAATATTAAAATATTGAAAAATCTTTCGCACCAACAATAAATTAGTCTAAGTGATAAGAGATTTAGACTTTTAAATAAATGACTAGGGGTTTGATATCTGCTTTAGCGTATGAAAAAAAAAATAGTTTGAAGGAGAGAATCTATCTTATGTGCCTTATAGATTTCACAATGAAAATTAGCCACCAACAATAAAATTTCATACCAATATCATATTAATCCAAAATAACAAAATCTAATTACCACTTGAAAAGTTTATGCAAACACTAAGTTCAAAAGAAGGAAATTACTTGCTCAAACCATACCAATTATCAAATGTTCATGCAATTCTTAATTAATCATATAAGATTCACTTGCGAGATAATCCTATAACATCTTTAAAATACGAAGACACATTGACAACAATTATATTTCATCGACGTTGACGTCTTCGATTTTTGGAATATCCAATGACATTTTTTTTTAATCTTCAATATTGGATGAATAATAAATATGTCGTTGTTATATTTCTAATAAATTTAAATTTCCAATTTTCTTATAAATATTTATATATATTATTTCTATAAAAAAATTTAGTATATAATTTTGACCCCACTACTCAAACTTTTTGGATCCGTCACTGCTTGCAGCATATCTG
This sequence comes from Trifolium subterraneum, assembly GCA_951799995.1. Lineage (NCBI taxonomy): Eukaryota > Viridiplantae > Streptophyta > Magnoliopsida > Fabales > Fabaceae > Trifolium > Trifolium subterraneum. The sequence goes on from OX637461.1 coordinate 17,599,313, forward strand.
GATATGAAGCTCTTATGTGAATATCATTTTCATGTAAAACATATTGGGATGCTAAAATCATTCGATAGAAAGAAACATGTATAAAATCATAAAAAGAACATAAATATTTCACAAATATCATTACCATTGCCACCGAATAACCTTTTTCTTGCCTTGAGTTCATCCTTGAATGTCAAAGTAGTAGGCGATCTTAATGTTTTCTTATCCGTTAGCTCTTGTTTCCTTTGAGACTTTATAAGCCGTGACTTCAAATTAATTTTTTTGATATTTTAGATTTCGGAAGTTATAATTCGAAAACGCTCCGTTTCGGAAAGTAACTTCCGAAGTGCGTTCTTATTCTTGTTTAATCCTCAGACTCAAATCTACAACAATACAAACAACAACAACAACAACAAAATAATGGCAGAAAGGGAACCGAATCATCAATTGCCATAATTTATTTAAAGATGTTTTGGTTTATATAACATTTTTTACTTTAGGCAACGAAACTATAGGCAACAGCTGGAAAACTGTTGCTAGTAGTCTCATAGGCAACGCGTTTGCAAGTGTTGCTAGGTTTTGACAATCTGTTTACATCTTTGTTGAAAACCGTTGCGTATTCAGATTAGGCTACTGTTTCGCAGCGTTGCCGAAAAATAGCCGTTGCCTTTTCCCATTCAATATGCAACTTGAAATAAACTGTAGCCTAAACCCCTTTTATCCACGGTTTTCTATTGATTTAAACTACATTTAAACAATCATTGACTTTAAACTTACAAAACGTTGCATAATGTCACACATTCGTCTCTTCTCATTTTTTTTTTTTTAATGAAAAATATTATTTATGTTTTTATTTCTATATTCCTATTTTTATGTTTATGTGTAGTCATATTATTTTTTTCAATTTTCTTATTGAGTATTTATTCTTTTTTTTTTTTGACAGGGACTATTTATTCTTTTTTGTTGTTGATAGAATTGACTATTTTATTTTTATTTCTATATTCCTATGTCTATTTTATTCTTTAAGCATATAATATTTTTATGGTATTTATCTTATATTCTTTTTATATTTTTTTAAAATAAATGTAGCAAAATTGTTGAGTTGATCGTATTGATCTCTTTTTTATAGTTCTCTATTTTGTTTCTACTTTTAAGCATTTGTGATATATTTTATTTCTATTTTTAAGCATATCCTTTTTTTTTATTGTTCTCTATTTTGTTTCTATTTGTGATATATTTTAGCATATCATCTTTTTATTGTATTTATTTTATATATTTTTTTAGTGAAATTACAACAAAGGATATAAAATTTGGTGGTAAAAACTTTTTTTTATATATAAACCATACTAAAAAAATATACATTTATAAATTTGGTGGAAATATAAAAAAATTAAACTTATATTATCAAAATATAAATATAAAATATACTAAAATCTGGTGGTAAATTTTTTTGTAATTAAGTCACAAAAAAAAAATTATATTGTATCAGAAATAGAAGATAGATTATAAAATAATTAAACTAAAATAATAAAAAAAATAAAAAAAACACCAAGGAACTCAACGCAAACAGAAGCAGAAAACCCAAAACACTAAACACGATCCCCTCTCTTCTTCTATCGATTCCATCTCCTTCTTCCTTCGTCCATATCACAAACCCTCGATTCCCTCTCTTCTTCTATCGATTCCTTCTTCTACTTATTCCATATTGATTCCTTCCTTCATATCTGAAACCATTCCTTCCAACGAAAACCTAAACCCTAATCAGGAATCGAAACTCGAAACGACGATTGAAACTCAGATTTTTAATCGAAACGATGATTGAAGGATGTCTGTAATTGAAACGACGATTCAAGCTATAAATAATTATACAAGCTCCCTGGTTGTGATTTCTGGTGCTCTCTGGTTCATAACAAACACAAACCAAAATCCACTAATCTCAGGTTTGTAAATTTCGTTCGTTTCTGTCAATACACCTTTTTCATTGTTAGTAAATGTGGAAATTTGTATTGTTTAACTAGTTTATCTAGTTTTATTGTTTCCACTAATCTCCTATTTTTTAGCTTATGTGTTATTGTATAGGTTGTTTTAGTGGTACTTGTTTTGTTCTGATGCTGTTAGATTCTCAAACCTGCTATAGTTTTGTCCTAGCTGATTTATAGGTATCTCTTGATAGGATGTTAGCACAAGTCTGCCATAGTTTTGTCCTAATTGTTTTGTTGGTGGTGTATTGGTGTTTGTATGTTTGTTTGTTCTTATGGTCTTGATTATATTAGCCTCATAGGAAGTTGATTTCACATTAGAGAAATTAAAGTTGTTGAAGTTGAATCAAAGGTATAGCTTCCGAGGTGAATTGTATAATTTCTCATTCACAAGTCTTGTATATTGGTTGATGTTTGTAAATTTAACAAGATGCTTGGTTGATGATTGCATATTTTGTGCAATATGAATATGAATTAAAACTTACTACAATGGTAGCTTGGTTTCCATGAAATCGCCAAAAGGGGTGTCTGAAACTAATAATGATTTATGTTTGATTGATATGAGAAGTAGCAGCCACAAAGGGTTTTATGTGATTTCACAAGGTGAAGGATTTGTAATCTGTTCAAAATGTTGGTGCTACAAGTGGAGATTTAAATCAGCTCAGTTGTGTGTGTAAAGAAGAGCTTGGCATTGGACACATTCATTGTGTTGAGGTGTGGTTCAATTAAGCTCAAGGGAAACAGTTATGTATATGTTCTAGCCAAATTTCAGTTTGAATTTAATATTTGGATCAACAGTAATGTTGACATCTTTTTTGAGGTTTTGCATTGAGGATTTCAATATTGATCACATTCATGATGCTCGCAACTTATTTCTTAAGTGCCAATGTTGTAGGCATTCATAAGTTATAACTTCATTTATCCAATTTTCAATAGTTTCTAGAAAGCTAATATTCCCCTTGTCCATTTGTTCTATCTTTGTGTTATGTTACCTTTTAATAATTTGGAACATTGATGACTTCAATAATGATATTGAATTGTGTAAATCACTCTTTTATACTATATATACATGCATTGTCTCACCTCTAAGAATCATCACTCTTTTATACTGTATATATTAGTTTCAAAACTATAAGATCTTAGTTTTGAAACTAATATACTTATCATGTTAATTTTGTGATAGTTGCTTAGTTTTCTCTTATATGTTGATAGAAAATGTTTCTTTCCTTAGTACACAGGGGCATGACTTGGGATTTGTGAATCATGGTATCTTTTCTAATCGCGTTTCGGCCCAACTAGGTAAGTAGACGCCAAAAATCTCCGTTTCCACATCAAGGAGCACCGTGGCTCATCTTCATTTCCTGAAGCACATTTTCAAATATAGCATTTGCGGTGATCGTTAATTATAGTAAGAATATAGTAAGTACTGGATTTCAGTTATTGATTCTTATTGATAGTGTATCTATCCTTATCTCATTTAATAGTGTGTATTATTTTCAGAACAAATGATGGAGGTAAACATTAAAGATAAATATGAAATCTCATGACAAGGGTCAAAGGGTGCTTCCAATTTTGAGACATGAGATAAGGTCGAGCGTTGAATTTTCAAGAGGTTCAAAATAAGAATTAGATGTATGTACTGCAGATTGATGAGCATCCTCCAGAGGGGAAGTCATGAGAATTAGGAATGAAATTACAAGTAATTAAGAATGTTGTTTGTGTGCGTGTCTGTTGTATATTTAACTTTAAATAGAGTTAGTTTATATACTATTGTTTGTAGTGCAATTATTTGATGTAGTGAATAAAAAACAAACTTATCATAAGTAATTCAATATAATGGATTTAAATAAATTTGATAATTGTCATATTTAAGAGTGGATGATACAATTCAACACAGTATAGTGTGATTACTATAAACTGTGGCAACAGTTTTCTTTGACTTAGTTTAGACAACAAGCAACGGTTTGCTAAGTGTTGGTTTAGACAACAGGCAACGGTTTGCTGTGTGTTGCTTTAGATAACAGGCAACGGTTCTGCAATTTCATCTAAAGTGAATGAATACAGTGTAACCGTTGCCTTAACATGTAGGCAACGGTGATTTATCGTTGTTTGTATAGAAACCGTAGCCTAAAATTAGAACCAAAACCGTAGCATATTATTAAATTTCAGCAACCCTTTATAAAAGGGGTTGCCAAAAGTACAAAAACCGTAGCCTAAGGTTTAGGCAACGCCCGTATACTCCACGTCCGGGAAACCGTTGCTTAAAGGTTTAAGCAACGGTTATTTCACTTCAGGCCACGCTTTTCTGCCGTTGCTGAAAGCCAAGAATGTTGTAGTATTATCCGAAATCGTTTGGTTCCAAACACACAAATATATGTTGAGAATAATGCCTAAATATCTTTTTGAAGATTTTAGAATTAAATATAGTTTAGATTTATATTTGAAATAAAATAATATTATGTTTTATGATTTATATTTTTGTTTAGAATAACAAGATATTCTTAGAATTTTTAGGAGTAGTTTTTATTTAAAAGATGTGATTTGTTTTTATGTAGCTCTATATATAGAATCATACAGTTATGAATAATTTAATCAATAATGAGAAGAAAGAAAAACAAAAACACGAGAGTATTCTCCATGTAACAATATACTTTCTTCGCCGTTCTATCCATCAAATATATCCCACCAAATTCCGCAATACCAAAAACACAAAAATTTCCCAATACCAAAAAACTCAAACAACCATATCAGTATATACTACTTATTTATTTTTATTTTTTTATAACAAAAAACAACCTATGCTTACCTCTTCTCTTTATTAACAACACACCAATTTATCTCTCATTGACCGACAAATAATTATTTATCAGCCATTCATTTATTAGCCATCCATTCATTGCTACCTCTTCCTTTTTTTTGCAACATCAAAAAAAGCCAATTAAATTAGAACAAAAGCATACTAAGGGATGCTCCAAAAGAAACAAAATTTACAACAAGAGCATAATGAAATGCTTCTCAACCCATACAAATCAAAACAAACAAAGAAAACATGTGCTGCCCCTTTCTGATAATAAAACACCTCAGACCAATAGCAAAGAAACAAAACCATTCTGCATAATAGCTATGGCACAACTATGCAAACTAGAAATCATAGCTCTGTTATGTTTAACCTGAAATTGGTATTTCAGGACTGAGTTTATGGTGAAACAACATTTTTTTTCCACCTACACTTCTTCAAGTTCTCTTGCATTATTTGTTCTATTAATATACTTTTCAATTTTCTCTGCCAAAACAACAACAAAAATGAAAAATGGGTTTGATTGAAAAGGTTCAAAGTTTTGATTTTTAGTTTTGTTTTAGCATTACCTCGAGACTAAATAGAAGTTGCTATAAGATTGTGAGCAGAACCATGGTTTTCGGAATGTAGAAAACGAAGATGAGAAGATAAGTGTTGTAGGAAGTAGAAAAACGAAAAATTGATAGCAGAATACTGTACCCGCACCTAGGCAACGCAGTCTATCCATGTGAGCAATGTTATAGGGCAGCAACATATTACAACATGCCAGCGGCCACTCATTTAAAAAATAATAACATAGCTACATAAAACCTAAAAAGAGAAGAAAGGAGTTCTTACGTTGGTAGAAGACACTATCATGCTTTCTAGGTGTTTTTTCTTGCAAAAGAAAAAAGACTTGAGGTTCTCATACTTGGCAATGGTAATCTATCATATAAATTTCATTTTAAATTATTGTACGAGAATGTGGAACATCATAACATGACTATGGTATATATGTATATGTTTATTTACTTATAATATCTTTATGTAACTCTTAGCCGGTGAAGGTTCTTATTCAATTTTCTTCATGAAAATATGAGTACGATGATATACTAGTGTTATGTTTGTTTCATGTCTATCTGATTATTTCATTTATGGTTATGTTGTAGATATGGACATAGTTAAAATGATTGCTATGTGATGAATTTTTGAGATATTATTCATGATATAAAGTGGTGATTTCATATATGCTTGTCAAAGTGTTTCTTAATTTTGATTCCACTTGCCGAGAGTAAATAATCGATGGAAATTAAATATTTTATTGAATCAGTCTTGGTAAAATAAGAACATATTTTCTTGTTAATTTTTGTATCAAACCATATGATTGTTTTTATTTTATTTGTATCGGTAAGTGCTTTAATAATACTAGTAGTAGCTAGTATTACTAATTTTTTGTTTTAAGAGTGATTTCAATATCACTAGTTCCTTCAAATTAAGAATGGTCATAGTACCACAATCCCTTTGAATTGAGATTGATCTTAGTACCATATTAGAATGACCTCAGTGTCATTATATTGATTGATATTGGAGTATCAATACGGTGGTATCGTAGTACCAATGAATCATAGATTGATATTGTAGTATCAATATGGTGGTATCGTATTACCACCGATTCATAGATTGATATCGTAGTATCAATTCGAGTGGTATCGTAATACCATTCAAGAAGGTGTATTCTTTGACCAATTTCTACCGTGCAGTAGCAAATCGGTATACAGTTGTAACTAGGCTGTTTTATCCTAGGGACTTCGTGGTTGATAGTCTGCTTGCACAATTTTGGGCAGTGCCGCGAAACGTCTTAAAGAGAGAGACCTAGTCCGCGACTCAACCCAGTAATCTTTTCGGTGGCTAAAAATTATTTTAAATGATTTTTTAACTTCGGTAACAACAATACAATATCAATATATGATTCTTTGGTACTACGATACCACCCGTATTGATACTACAATATCAATCAATATAATGGTACTAAGACCATTCTCAATTCAAAGGGATTATGGTACTATGACCATTCTTAATTTGAAGGAACTAGTGATACTATAATCACTCTTAACCAAATTAATATTAATACAAGCACTAGTATAAAAAGGTCTATGCTTAGTACTGTAAATTAACAACAGTCGTGTGGTTAACAAAATAAAGACTTGTTCTTTTCTAAACAATTCATTCAAAATAAAAATTAATGTAAATCTTTCCAATTAGCATGACCAAATAAAGGACCTAGTGTATGTGCCTAATACATGCTTTCAAAAATTTCATGAAACAATTTTAATAACAAATAGAAAATGATCTGTCTCGGTGCGGTGATGCAACAACAATGCACCGAGCAAAAAATTATTCGTTTCAAAAGGTTTAGCTAAGCCTGCAATCAAATTCAAGTAATGAAAGAGATTAAACAATCACATACCAGTGGGAAATCAAAAACTTAATGGCTGTTAGCAGGTTCTTTTGACAACGTTAGCCATTGTGTATTTCCAATCAACTGAGGTGAATATTTGAGAAAGCTTGAAGTTTATTGCAGAGAGAACTGGATTAGATACCATAGGTCTCCGCGTTGGAATGGTGTTGCTGAGAGGATGAGTAAAACATTGGTGGAAAGAGTTAAATGTTTGTTGTCACAGGCAGAGCTTCCAGAATCGTTTCGGGGAGAAGCATTGAGCACAGTGGTGCATGTCCTGAATCTTTCGCCATGTATGTCCTTGCAACATGAAGTACCAGAGATGATTTGGTCAGGTAAGAATGTTTCTTATGACCACTTGCGTGTTTTCGGATGTAAAGCATCCGTAGAGAATCAACAGTGTGTATTTATAGGCTATGGCCTAGATGGAGTTGGTTACAGATTTTATGATCCTGTTATGAAGAAACTTATCAGATACTGAGTTCAAAGAAGACCAGCGGTTGAAAGACATTGATAGAGTTAGAGTGGATGTTCCAACTCATGATAAAGACCGTGAAGATTGTCACGAAGAAGATATGCAGTCAGATGTTGAAGCTGATGCACAGGTAAAAATCACCCAAGAAAGAAAGTCTTTGAAGAGGTACACTGTTGAAGAACTTGTTGTTACAAGTGATGTTGAAGTTCCTGCATTAATTGAAACTGCAGATGACAAGATGATTGATACTTGCGGCATAGTTGTCGGGTGACAACTGATTGCCCCACTTGAATCGTGAGGGGGAGATTGTTGGGTGAATCCCTCCTCAAGTGGGAACCACACACAAAATAAAAAGGAAAATAAATAAAGAAAAGATTTGAAAAAAAAAATAGAAAAGATTTAAAGAAAAAAAAGAAAGAAAGGGAGATTTGTTTTTATTGGGCAAGGCCCACGTGAAGTGTGTTTGTGGTGTTACTATATATATATAAGGGATTGAAATCCCTAGTCTGTGTGTGAGGCAACATCGGTGCCTACATGAAATTGCAAGTGTGCAATTGAAGCATAAACTGTGTGCGCGTGAAAACACAAAGAAGGTGGTGCTACAGTAGTGTGTTCGGCAAACGTTCTTCATTTCGGCTGAAATTTTAGTATGTTGTTTCGGTCACCTTGTTAGTTACTTAGATAATTTTTCTGAGTAGTTTTATCTTTTCTTTATGTCTGTTTGGGATACTCACTAGTGTGTGAGATTGTTAGCTCTCTTGTTATTAGGTTCACCATAGGAGGTGATTATTGATTGTACTCATTATTTGATAATAGTGGAGTTATTTGTTTGGTCTGCATGACTCGTGGTTTTTTACTCTCATATTGAGGGTTTTCCACGTTAAATTGCGGTGTCATTATTTACAGTTTTTACTCCCTTTATTGTTGTTATTGTTGGTGTTGGCTGAACTGGTTAATTTGATTGTTCAGATTCCACAAGAAAGATCAATTTAAACGCTTCCGTGTATTCCGCTGTGCACTCTGATTCCCAACCCAACATCACTAAAGAGACTTAACCAAAACCTTAGAAGCATGAAGCCACAAAAGATAATAGTAACCCCTTTTGTTCAGTTTTCAAGTGAAGTTTTTATTCTTTTGTACAGAGAATAAATTTCATGATGAGTTCAAACTTTAACTTGATTAACTACCATCTTCAATTATGAGTTAGTTAATTTGAAGTATAATCATCCAAATAAGAGCTTCCACCATCTATTTACTAAATCAATTAGATGTAATTAACCTAGAAAATCATATAATATGAAGCATGAATCTATGAACTGTAAATTAAGATAAAATATTAGAGTCAACAAATTTGACAAGTATTAATAATGAAATTTAACAATAGTAGCATGGTTATTGCATAAAGAAAGAGGTGGTGGTTTTTACCTTGTTGTGGTTGGAGTTGAAGTGGTGGGAGAAGAACAAAGAGAAGGAGTTAAAGGAACAAGTTTTGGGGAGGAGCGGTGATCTTAGACAGAACATGCTTTGCTTTATTTACAATACAAATAATAAAGTTTGAATTAACGAACAAAAATCATTTCTACCTACTAGTACCACTACCTTATACTATATTACTTTTCAAATTTAAGCAAAAACAACTTTTTATTAAAATCAATGAATTTGATATAAACTAGATTGATCGATTATTTAATAAATCTGATTAATTTTTGCTAGTATTTAAAATCGAGGAGTATTTTTAAAGTTAGATTAAGATAATTATGTCATTACTAACAATGAATTGGTTCAAATGGTAAATGTTTTGGTCTCTTAATTATATGGTTAGAGGTTTGATCTAACTCATGCGTATGAAAAAATTGGTTGGGAGAGGAGAATCCACCTTGTACAGGTTTCTTCGACAGATATTAGTCATCGCTATATGAGATAAAAACTCCGTATCAATGCTTAAAAAAATGATAGTTATGTGATCGTGACCAACATTTGTGAAGAAAAATTGGAGAATTGCACTCACTAATAGACAAATTAAGAAATTCCTCAATATAAGAGGACAAAATATTTAATAATACATTAAATAAAAATTAGGTCATGATGATATAGTTAAATTCTACAAAATGTTAATGCTCAATAAATTAAGTGATAATGAATATGGAGGTCAGGTAAAAAGAGAATTATTCAATGCAATGGTTGACTAACAAAAGAGGAGTTACGTTGAAGACAACAATGTAAATAAAAATCTTGAACCCTATAACCATCATCACAATTTTGATGAAATCTTATAGAGTTGTAGGCTTAGCTTTCTTTATATAATCCTGCTTAAGGTTTCTTAGATCGTCTCTAACATGATAGGTCTGAAGTCTTGATATTTGCTCTCATCATGCATTATATATAGCATATCATTGTTCAAGACTAAATTTTAATGCATTTTGAATCATGTAAGTTAGCTTCATAATCATATGAACATGGTATTTATGTTTAGGCTTACATAGATCATCAAAATGGATGTAGACGATGTTTAGAAGTCATGCTTTAGAAACCTTACAACATGCACTAAAATGGTTCTAAAGAAATTTTAATTCATTGAGTCAATTCACAAGAATGCTTGAATTGATTCATTAAGGAATAAAAAATATCTCTCTATGTATGAATTGATGGGGAAGAAGATATGAGAGGGCTCCTCATTCAACTCCAACCGTTTAACAGTTTTGTGGTCCTTTCCTTTAAACTTTCGTGCAACCCTTGTCAATAGATCAGCACCATTCCATCTCAAACTGTTATCGTCGTATGTCATATAAAACTCTTCCAAGCACTCCTTTATGAACAGACTGCACGGAACAAATAATCAATTTCACATAATGTTCCATACCAAACAAATCAATTTAATTGCATTTTAACCTATTACTCTACCATTCAAATTTAAATTAGTTGCAAACAAGTACGGTAACACACAATTTCAATCAGAATGTTCATAAATTAACCTCAATTTGATGGCATGATATTTCAATTCTATGCATGTTTGTAATTGGCTGTATCTAAAATTCAAGATCTCATGTAGGTATCATTCGCTCAACCTCATATCGATGCTAAGGAACATAATCCTACTTTCTAGGCGTCACTCATGTAGGTATGAAACTGTTTCTTATGAGAATTGGTTTTATCAGCCATCATATCATCTCAAATAGTAGACATGATCACATTTTTTTAAAACTATTGGTTTTATCAGCCATCATATCATCTCAAATAGTAGACATAATCACATTTTTTTAAATTATTAGTCGATAGATTTCAAGAAAAAGTAGTATAAGTACCCTTACTCATAAGATGCATGATACACAAGCTGTTGAAATACAAAACAATAACAGCCACGTTTTACTTTCTTTCTAAAATAGAATTAAATGATTTTATTATAAAGGATTGGATCTCAGTCATTGACAATTTTGCCGGCAAAAGTTAATATCCATAAGTCCAAATTTATGTATGATGCATAAGTTAATGACAACCATCTGATCATGGAAATTTTTATGCCACGTGTCATGATCTCAAGTGCTCACCCTGTGAACCTGAGTCACACAGGATCACATCCCTCACTTCTCCACTTCGCGTGCTCTTCTCTGAATGGCCACCGTGTTTCTTCTCTGCATCGCCAAATCGCCACCGTATTTCTTCTCTGGATCGCCACCGTGACTTCGCCTTCGCCGTCGTGTTTCTTCTCTGTATCTCTACCGTGACTTCGCCGTCGTGTTTCTTCTCTGTATCGTCTTCTCCGTCTCAAAAACCCTCACTCAGAAGCTCCAATTGAATTCTGCAGTTCGCCGACGTGATTTCAGTGGGTAATCTCTTGCAATTGTGTTTTGATTTCAATTGTGTTTGTGTTTAGGGTTTGATTCAATTTCTTGCAATTGTATTTTCAATTGATTGAGTTGTGTTTGTGTTTATGATTCAATCTCTCACAATTGTGTTTGCCAATTTGTTGATTATTGGATTTGGGTATTCAGTGACTATTATTTGTGCAGGATGGGGATAAGAGTTAGGTTATGAAATAGTGTTTGGTTGTTGATTTGTGCAGTATTTGATTGATAAAGCTCAGACAGTTCTTGTTGAGAATAGAAATTTAGTGCAGTGTATGCAATCATCTGTTGGCATTCCCTTTACTGGTGAAGATGATGATGCACTGACTAACTTCAATCAGGTTATTGGTTTCGGTGTATAAACTATTGAAACCATTTAACAAAACACAGAACACATTCACTATAGAAAACACCTAAACATATAAAATCATAACATTGAAACCATAAGTATGGTTTTATGGTTTCACTAAGTTATACACTGAAACCATTTATCAAGACTAATGGTTTCAGTGTGTAACTTAGTGAAACCATTTATCAAGACTAATGGTTTCAGTGTGTAACTTAGTGAAACCATTTAACAAGACTAATGGTTTCAATAAGTTATACACTGAAACCATTTATCAAGACTAATGGTTTCAGGTCATAATCCTCTCACAACTAGCTAGCTATGTAATTCACTATACAAGATACCTAAAAAAAGAGAAATATAACATTGAAACCATTTATCAAGTATAATGTTTTCAGTGTATAGCAACTAATTTTGTGAACAAGAAATCAGGAAGCTAATAACATGCAAAACATACAATCATATAAGAACCTTAAAACATGTTGCCCAAATAAAGTCAAGAGTAATGATTAGAATTTTTACCAATAAGAAGTGGAAGTCTGCAAGCGGGTTTGCAATGCCTGGACTTTGCAGTCCTTCTTTCATATAATTCAAGATATGTCCACACCAGTTGTATGATGAAACCCCAGCTGGATCTTCCAATATATGCGCATATTGAAGAGACACATCACTATGGTTAGTGGGGCACAATAAGTTATGAATTATGAAACATATTGCCCCCTTCACCCAAGTGGTTGGCTCCTCAATAGTCTTCAACACTCTCCAATTCGGGCAACTTAACATATTGAGAACCATTCTCATTCAGTCCTAATTCCCTCCTCAGCCTATTTATTGCCGCGTCTGAGCAATGAGCAGTGTTTATTGTTTTTCCAACCATTGGGAGAGAGTATACACGGTGGACATCGTCTTCTTTCAACTCAAGCACTTTTGTATTCGAGAGTCTGATGCACATGTTATCTTTATCAAACTTGTTTACGACCCAATCCACAAAGAATGTGTGGATTCTTGGCCAGTTGCAGATGTGCAACATACCTCCAAACCCGGATTCTTGCAATACTTCAATTATCCTCTCTTTTGTTCCTTTTTTATGGATTGATTGCATAGTTTCGTACACTTTAGGGATGCTACACTTGTGTCTTAACCTATGTTCATGCTCTGTAGGATTCTTCAAATTATCCCCCTTTCGATGTTGGTTGTCATCTGAACTACTTTCTTCATTTTTTCTCTGCCTATTTTCTGTTGCCTTTGCATCTTGCATTTTTCCCTTTTGTTGTCGGGAACTACGCGAAGATGAGGATTGTGATAGGCCAAGGCTGAAACTTGGTCCTGACTCGTCAACCTGCATTGATTGAAACCATTATAATCCCATAAGTATACAAAACATATACAAAACACATAAAAAAAAAGAAATATAACATTGAAACCATAAGTATCGTTTTATGGTTTCAGCAAGTTATACACTGAAACCATTTACCAAGAGTAATGGTTTCAGTGTATAAACTACTGAAATAAACAGAGCAACAATTCTCTCACATTCAGGACTATACATCTGAAGCATGGAAATCAAGTTTTATACACTGAAAATAAACAGATGCAAGAGTCTCAACACTTCTCTCACATTCAGTACTAGACATCTGAAGCATGGAAATCAATTTTTAAGAACAAATCAAGTTTGCCATTGAGCAAAATTACAGAAACAAAAATCATTAGATTTTGAACCTGTTTCAAAACTGTAAGTATGCACTATTGGTAAAACTGTAAGTATCATAAAATACATTCATAAATCATAATAAAGCCTACTGATGATTAAGTCAACAAACCCACAGATTTACAGTATTCAAATGCTATGTAACATCGTCATTTCAGACTAGGTGTCCAACGCGACAATGACACAAGTGATTACTTTCAAATTATTCATCATCTGATCCCAAAACACAGAACAAAATACAATTGTATACTTATAAAAAACAGAAACAGCTGCATGTAACTAAAATATCAAATCAAGCAAGGACATAACTAAAATGTAAAATGCAAACAGCTGCATCTCCTGATTAACAATAAAGAAAACATGGAACTGCAACAAGGCCATTCATAAGTGCGAAATATTTAAAGCTTGTAAAACTGTGATGGCAGCACACAATCATTAAAACTCTCATTCAACTTGAAAAAGAACACAAAACATAGCAGAAAAAAGCAAAATGTAGTACTGAATACTAGAGTGTATAACAGGTGAATTCTATTTCATTCTAATTGAACAAAATTGCAACTACTGCAATTAAATCAAAATGTATCAAACAGAAGTGTGGCACCATTCCATAACTCTTAATTGAACAAAATTGTTAAATTGCAACTACTGCAATTAAATCAAAATGTATCAAACAGTAGTACTTAGCCAAAACAGAAGCTAACAGTAGAAAAGGGTTTGACATGGTTCTAAAATTGAATAAGCTGAACACACCATTAATCTTCTTCCTCAAATGTGGAAACCATTCAAGTATACAAAAGTTCAAACATATACACATATGAGTAATAATCCACAATTCCAAAATAATCAAACCTAATTCCCAAAATATAATTAGGAAACCATTTAGTACATCCAAAACACCTAAAAAAAGAGAAATAAAACATTGAAACCATAAGTATGGTTTTATGGTTTCAGCAAGTTATACACTGAAACCATTTACCAAGAGTAATGGTTTCAGTGTATAAACTACTGAAATAAACAGAGCAACAATTCTCTCACATTCAGGACAAGACATCTGAACCATGGAAATCAAGTTTTAAGAACAAATCAAGTTTGGAAATCAAGTTTATACACTGAAAATAAAAAGATGCAAGTGTTCGAATGCTATGTAACATCATCATTTCAGACTAGGTGTCCAATGCGACAATGACACAAGTGATTACTTTCAAATTATTTGCACAAGTTATGTAAATTTTCAATATATCTTAAAGTCCACATTATTTATTTTGTCTTTGTTGTTGTACTTAGTACTTACTTAATAGTTCCTTTAAGAGTTTTCAATTAAGTAGTATTTAATAGAGTAAATCACTAATTTGGTTTGTGAATTTGTAAGGGCCAATCTTTTTTATCATGAAATTTGTTAATAGAGAGTTCCATTAGACAAGTATTTGCCTGAAACCATAATACTTGCCTAATGGTTTCAGGCAAAAACAACATTCATCCATATGAGAATCCAGAAATATACATTTCAATGAAAGTATTCAAGCATTCAAATATTCAAGCATGCAAAATCAGAAACAACATTCACTTTCGTTTTAACCAGAATTAATACAAGCTTGTAGCATATCAGAATCAAAATCAAAGTAGAATATAAGAATAATGTGAAACCAAAATACCTGATTAATGGTTTCAGACAAAACATAATGCTAAATCAAAATCAAAATCAAAAACAAAATCCATGCATATCAGAATCTAAATCATAATGCTAGTAGAATAACAGAATCCATGCATATTAGAATCAAAATCAAAAACAAAATCAAAGTACCATACCAGAATCAAAATGTAATAGCATATCATAATCAAAATATTCAAGCATTCAAGCATGCAAAAGTTAAACATGAGTCTATGATGGTTAAGGACCAATAAATAATGGCAGTAATGAGTATTGCTGCAAAATTATGAGACAAATTGCAGGTTCCATCAAAAAGAAATAAACTTGGTTGATTAAAAACTAAGCTGTATAAATTAAAATTTATGTTACCTTCTTTCTTGACTTTTGTATATTTCATGCAAATAATTGTTGGTTCAAAATCGGTGTTATTGTTGAGAAACTTACTTCCTCCGCACTAAATTATAAGTTACTTTGAAAAAAGATTAATGGTGTTGGTTCAAATGTTGGAAGGGAATATTAGAAGCCATAAACTTACAAAAGCAAAAAAAAAGAAACAGTGGTCATGTGTATGTATGTAGTTTAAAAAGTTTGCCAATGTCAAGAGAATCAATGAAGGCATAGGATAGGAACATCAGAAAATAATGTTGTAATTTTATAATTAATCTCTTAGCTGGCAATAAAGTATGCAATTAGGTTAGATGTCTAAATTCAATCTTATGTATGCAATTAGGTTAGTTGGCAATAAAGCCGCTTCAACAAATATAACAAAGCCAAAGATAATTAGAATTTAGTCAAAACTTTGTTGCTATTATACCAAAGCCTACACCAGAAACAGAGCCTTTAAAAGCTTCTATGAACACATTTACTGCCTATATTTTCATGGTGTTCTTCCATCCCTCACATAATGCACAAAATAAGTCAAATAAGCAAGCTAGAAAAGGGTTTGACATGGTTTTAAAATTGAATAAGCTGAACACACCATTAATCTTCTTCGTCAAATATGGAAACCATTCAAGTTATAATCAAACATCTAAAAAAATAATCAAACCAAAAGTTCAAACGTTCAAACATATACACATATGAGTAATAATCCACAATTCCAAAATAATCAAACCTAATTCCCAAAATGTAATTATACGAAACCATTTAGTACATCCAAAACATCTAAAAAAAGTGAAATATAACATTGAAACCATAAGTATGGTTTTATGGTTTCAGCAAGTTATACACTGAAACCATAATACTTGCTTAATGGTTTCAGGCAAAAACAACATTCATCCATATGAGATTCAAACTCAAAATCAAAATCCAGAAATATACATTTCAATCAAAGTATTCAAGCAAGCATTCAAAATCAGAAACAAGATTCAGTGAACAAAATCAATGGTGAAACCTAATTCTTAAACAAGACTAAATTAATTTACCTGTTTCCTTTTAACCATTGTTGATTAATGGTGATGAAAGACAATCAGTGTTGAAGATGATGAAGAACTGGTGAATGATGATGTTGAAGATGAACTGGATGAACGACAATCAGTGATGAAAGACAATCAGTGTTGAAGATGAACTGGGATGTTGTAGATGAACTGAAGATGGCGATGTTGAAGAAGATGGCGATGGCGATGGCAATCAGTGATTTTCAGTGAACTGATGAACTGTGATGGATGTTGAAGAAGCTGAAACCAACAACGACGATGATGATGTTTAAGACGAACTCGCGATAGAGATTTGGAAGACGATGATGATGGAAGACGGAGAGATTTGGAAGACGATGTCGATGGTGAGATGAAGTGACGGTGGCGGTTACGGCGAGATTTGGAAGTGACGGTAGCGGTTACGATTGCGAGATTCAAACTCAAAATCTGATGGCGAAGGGTTTGTGATGGAAGTAGTTTCTGATGTTTGTGATGATGAACGATGGCGGCGGCGATGATTATGTCCGGCGACGGTGATGATGATTCACGAAGGTTTTGCGACGGTGATGAACTCAAAATCTGATGGCGAAGGGTTTGTGATGGAAACCGTGTTGTCGTGGAAATGGTTTTGTGAAATCAGAAAATGAATTGATGTGAGTAGAGGGGGTGTATGACGAAATGAGATAGGTGTAGGAAGCAAGGACATGGGGGTGTATGAACGAAGTGGGGGTGTATTAAGCAGTTTACTGTAGCTTATGGACGGTGCATAAGCCGGACGGTGCATAAGCTTGGGCTTATGCACCAAAACCGGACCCGTTATTTGTTATATTTAATTATTTGTTTAAACAATCGAATTTACTTTGTGTTTGTTTATTGTAATAAAAATCACTTTTTTTAAATAAAATAATCTTGTTACAGATTAAAAAAGTAGTGATTTTAATGTTCAATAATTTAGAGATTAGTTTTTAAAGATTTCATTCGAAAGTAGAATTTATTTGTGTTTATTTATTATAATAAAAATCACTTTTCTAACTAAAATAATCTTTAATTTGTTTGGATACAACATGTAGAAGTAATTTTTTTAATTATAAAATAACTTTCTTCTTTTAACACTTCTTTTCTCTTCTCTAAAAAAAAAACTATTATATTTGAGAAACTACTCTTAACTAGAGGTGCTCGCGGTGCGGTTCGGTTCAGTTTTGAGCATAAGAGTCATCCTAACCGCGAGATAAAAATGCATGCGGTTCGGTTTGGTTGGTTTTTAAAAAGTCATCCAAACCAATGCGGTTATGGTTGGTTCGGTTTGTGCGGTTTATCGCGATATAAAAATTATGACGATATTATCAACTTGTTACAAAATAAACATATGAAATTTTAATTTATTTATTGTTTACATGATATAATATGCGTAAACATAAATTTGATATACATAAGAACTTATTTTTAATACCAATAGTATAATTTTAGATCGCGTTAAATTTTATGTTTTGACAGCCTACTGTTGTATGGACTTAATTTGGGTTGAACTTGCTAAGTTTGACTAGGTAATAAGTTGATTGCTAATAGTTGATAGAGTTAAGTTATGCATTGCGGTTTGATTCGGTTTGGTTCGGTTTTTTGAAACGAAAACCGCAAACCTAACCAAACCGTGCGGTTTAGAAGAAAAATGATCCGTGCGGTTTAATATAAATGCGATTTTTTGCGGTTTCGGTTTGGATTGGTTCGGTTTGCGGTTTTACTTTTGGATTGGTTCGGATATGATCACCCCTACTCTTAACAGCTTCTCAGTTTTAGTTGTTTTCTGATTATTTTAAAAATCTGTAACAAACAGATGCAATATTTTCAAAAGTGATAATTTTTATAAAATAAGTGATTTTTTTCTAAAAAAGCTATAACAAACGCTCTATTAGTTTGTTTGGATGCAATATGTAAAATTGATTTTTTTTAATTACAAAATACCTTTCCCCTTTTAACATTTTTTTTTCTCTCCTCTAAAAATAATCTATTATTTGAGAAGCTGCTCTTAATAACTTCTCAATTTTAGCTATTTTCAAATTACTTTTATCTTGTGTTTATTTTAAAAATTTGTAACAAACACGTGCAATTTTTATGAAA
Organism: Trifolium subterraneum; assembly: GCA_951799995.1. Lineage (NCBI taxonomy): Eukaryota > Viridiplantae > Streptophyta > Magnoliopsida > Fabales > Fabaceae > Trifolium > Trifolium subterraneum. The sequence continues at coordinate 17,618,054 of OX637461.1, forward strand.
ATGATTATTTTTATAAAATAAATGTTTTTTCTAAAAAAAGTTGTAACAAACGGCCTCATAATTCTATTGTGTGCAAACATGTAAATAATGTAGAACATCTATTGGTATATTGTTCTTAGGTTAAATTCCACCTAAATAAACTCCACCTATATATATATATTGTGAACTCTTTCTTAGGTTAAATTCACCATAGTCTGCCGCCGCTAGAAATACTCACTTGTTATTCAGGAAAATGAATTTCCTCCGCGTTTCATTCACCGCCGACAGCCACAAAATCTTTCGCCACATGCTCCGTAGCGGCGTGTCGTGGAACATTAACATCATGATCCGCGGCTTTGCCACTGCCGCCGGGAACTTGGAATCAGAGCAGGTAGCTGAGAAGATGAATCGGAGGGGTGATTTTGTCACTCCCAACGAGTCGACTTACAAGTGTCTGATAAATAACTTTTGTAAACAGGATATGTTTGACGATGCTTATAGGGTTTTGAATGAAATGGTTGTTGGTGGGTTTTCTCCTTCGTATGATACTGCGGTAGATGTTTCCCGTGGGTTTCTCCGAATCGGAGACCTGAGGAAGGCTTTTGAAATTAGCTGTGAACACATAGGCTATTTGGATGAGAAGATTTTACAAGGTCTGTCGGATGAGGTTACTTATACCAGTTTGATGAATGCTTGTTTAGATGAAGGTAAATGGGGTAATGCTGAAAAGTTGCTTAGGAAGGCGCAATACTATTATTCTTTGCCATCCACTATTAGATCTAGTGTGATTATTAATGGACTTGATAAGAAAGATAGGACAACAGAAGTTAAAAAGTATCTTCTCGGGGTTAATTATAAGATTTGTCCCGGGCCAACTTGTATTGATAGGCCAATTTTAGAATATCATTCTACTATGGTAGAGAACAGCAGTTATGATGAATTTAAGAGTGTGGTGGAGCTTGTCGAGGATATCTGCAGGAAGGGTTTAAGGAATGTTTTTGACACAATGTTTAAGTTGAAGTTGAATTGTAAACCAGATGGAATAGATGATGGAATAGTTTATAATTTATTTATTTTTGCACATTGTAGACATTCTAATGCTGATGAAGCCTATATTATGTACAAGGAGATGGTGCATTATGGTTTTGCTTGTCATATGTTCACTGTGTTTGCTCTTATTAAAGCTCTATATAGGGAAAATATGGTCAATGAACTGCTTTGGGTAATACAAAACGTATTGAGGAGCTGTAATCTCAATGATTCTGAGATAGTTAAATTCCTTAATGAATTTAACCCCAAGAAACCTAACAGTGAAGCTCTTTTCGATGTGCTAGTTGAAAAAGCGAAGGATGGCTTGTTTCTTAAGTGTTCATATGCTCCAGCAAGTGTCTAATATCTTTGTTTTTGCTTGTTGAACTCTACTACCATAAACCTTGATTCGACTTTTCCAGCTTGCATCTAGCATGATTTGGCTTGGGGACTTGCAATATGGAAAGTTCTTGACCAGGTTTACCGTTTTGCTTATCTAGCTGATTTGGCTTGGAGACTTATATCTATTTCTTGTCATTGTGTAGATTGCTTCTACATTTACTTAATATTATTGATTTGGCTTGGAGACTTATATCTATTTCTGGTCTTTGTGTACTTTATTTCTATATTGACTTAATGTTATCATTATTTGTGAATATATCACAATTGTCTACATCAACAAGTATACCGATACACATTAAACAAAATGTGTAACGAAAAATAAAAATAAAATGAAATTGAGTATTTTTTTTTTGTTGACAGTAATAAAGTTGAGTAGTTGTTGTATGAAAACTTTTGGATAGTTGGCAAGAACAATCTTTCAGTTAGAACGTAGCTAATTGAATAAGATATATAAGGTAAAAAATAGTTGAGTGTATTTCAATATATTTGAGGCAAGGTAATCAGAACCGGACCGGTCATCAAACCGGCATCCTTACTGGTTTAAGGTTCAATCGGTTGGACCGGAGTTCAACCGGGTAGGACCGTTTTTAAATAAATAAATATATTTTTATTTTATATACAAAAAATAATTAATTTATTAATTATATAGATTTAATCTAAGACAAAATAATACTTCAATATTTTTTTTTAATAAAAATTTGGTACTTTTTACATTTTATAATAATACATATACGATTTTTTTTTATTTTTCGTTTTTCTCGTGACGAAAATAATAAATAATACATATACATAACGTCAAAAAATAAATAATAATACATACACATATAACCAATTCTTTAGTGCAGTTTTGTTTAGACTATTAAAAAAGAACAACCTTTCTAACAAAAAAACAAGAACAATATTTTTACCGAAAATTACTTTTCCGACCCCTGCCCATTTCTTTTTTACCCCTCAAACTGACGTTTTTGCCCTCGTGGGGTATGAAAAAAATTTGCTAAGAAAATTCGGTTTTTAGAAACCAAACTAGTTCGGTTCGTAAAAACCGAAGTTTCGGCAACGGGTTTTAACTGTTGCCTTAGAACAAAAAAACGTTGTCTTTAAGAGCTAACGCAACACTTCCTCAAAACAGTATCCATATGCATAACACGCAACGGTTTTAAAGTGTTAATTGAAATTCATGCATAGAACACTTTAGAGAACACTTTAAAACCGTTACGTATTATGCATATGGATACTTGTGTTCTAAGGCAACGGTTAAAAACCGTTGCCGAAACTTCGGTTTTTACGAACCGAACTAGTTTGGTTTCTAAAAACCGAATTTTCTTACCAAATTTTTTTCATACCCCCCGTGGGCAAAAACGTCAGTTTGGGGGGTAAAAAAGAAATGGATAGGGGTCGGAAAAGTAATTTTCATTTTTACCTTTACGTTACATGTTTGGCCCAAGCCCAATTAAATCTAACCCTAAAATTGGCAAATGAGACCAATGAATGTCTATGAGCTGCCAGCCTCCACCTCTCTCTCTCATACCTTCATTTTGCTTTGATTGAGTAAATGCACTAATCCTTCAAAAAAAAAAAAAAAGTTCTTTCCTTTTTGTTCTAATTAACATTCATATCTCATCTTCTGGGTATTACACATACCTTTGTTTATTTTCTTTTTTCTTGTTCCTTAGTTTTATTAAAAAAATCGTTTAATCAGTGGTTTAAAGATTCATTGGTATGTGAATCTGTATTTCGTTTTCTCTTCTCCATTTTTTCTTCTGGAAACACAAAACACGGTCTGACCGTGAAAACCTCTTGAACCGTCGGTTTAGCGGTTTTTTCCGGTTTTTTCCCGGTTTATCGGTTTATTATCCGGTTTTATAGCAGAGCAATTTTGAGGTCTGACCGGACCGGGATATGGTCCGATTAATGGTCCAACCGGTTGAACTGGCCGGTCCAGTTTTAATAACCTTGATTTGTGGGGTAGCAGAAATTCAATATATAATTTCCAATGCTTATATTAGACAGTAATAAGGACACAATCGTTTTCACCGAAAATCTCCATTGTTTTTTACAAATTATATGTCGCACTTAAGAAACAAAATCTCCATTATTTTTCTGTTTCCGTCGCTGTATAACATATCTGTACAACAAGACAGTCCTATATCTGCCATGGGGACTTGGGTTAACAACAGTTGGGTGTGGAATTTTGAGTGGACAGCCGTTTTAACCGATACTGAAACAGAAACAACCCATGATTTATTATTAATTTTGGATCAAGTACGACCGAGAAGGGATGAAAGTGATAGGCGAAAGTGGTTAAAACATTGTGCAGGTTTTTTCACGGTTAAGTCAGCGTATATGATGTTGCAGATCAGGTCTGGTGCGATTGTTTTAGAGCACAACACGGCGAAAACTTTAAAGGCTCTTTAGTTGAATAATGTTTTGTCGAAAGTTAGTATCTTTGGTTGTACGTTGACTGTTGCTTGATAAGCTACCAACTATAGATGCTTTATTCAACAAAGGTATCATGACAAATATCGATGAGAGATGTTGTGTATTCTGTTTCAAGGAGTTGGAGGATTCTCAACACATTTTCTTCAACTGCAGCATGACATCATTAGTTGATGATAATGGGCCAAGTACTTGGAAAAGGTTAAGGGAATGGAAAAGCAATTCTCCATGTTCGAGTTAACATATGTGCCCAGAGAACAAAATGCAAGGGCAGACTTATTAGCTAAGCTCGCCAGCACAAAGAAGCCAGGTAATCACCGTACTATCATTCAAGAAACTTTTCATTCAAGAAACTTTGAAATCACCAAGCATAAATGAGGCAGAGATAGCAATGGTGGTAGAAGAGGAGGACTGGCGAAGTCCAATAATCAGATATTTACAAATGGACGCCCTCCCCTTGGCGAGAGATGAGGCCGCAAAGGTAAAGAAAATGGCGGCGTGGTACACACTGGTAGGAGGCAAGCTCTACAAGAGAGTATTCTCAGCCCCCATGCTTCTATGTGTAAGTAACACGGAGGCATGCAGAATCCTTAAAGAAATACATGAAGGCTCATGCGGGAGAGCCTTAAAAAGAAGAGTCAGCCAACAAGGTTATCCTTAGAGCCTTAAAAAGAAGAATTAGCTCAAAACAGGAAAGTTGGGTGGAACATCTTCCCGCAATATTGTGGTCATATCACACAACGCCACAGTCTTCAACGAGGGAACCACCCTTCACCATGGTTTATGGAGTTGATGCTATGATCCCAGTAGAAATACAACCCTCCACCTGGAGAAGGGATACTTTAACATTGCAGGAAAACAATGCCGCCCTAGAAGAAAGTTTAGATCTGCTCCCAGAGTTGAGGGAGGCGGTCCACTTTAGAGAATTCTATACCAAACAAAGAGCTGCAAGAAGAGATAAAGGTGGGAAGATGGCGGCTAACTGGGAAGGACCCTTCAGAATTCAGGAAGCATTTGAAGGAGGGGCTTACAGATTAGAAACTATGGAAGGCGAGACCCTACCCAGAACGTGGAACGTCGCCAACTTGAGATTCTATTACAGCTGAAAAGGTTTGTGAGTGAGTTCATCAAGACGAGCTCACGTTTATATTTGATTTTTGATACACTAGGATAGATGAGCTACATCTTTGTTTTATGTACTTTTATATCTTATGTATACTGAAATCAAGAAGCTGATGAATAAAGAACAGTGGGACACTCTTTTCTCTTGCAATTGCAAGAGTTTTTATTGAGGCCCACAGTTTTCAGAAAGATTGCTGTGTGTTATTTAATTATTTCATTTATGAGTTTTCAGTAAAATTGCAAAAATAAAGAGAAGATCAACGCTGTGTAAGTCTAAGGCCTCAGCCACAGAGAAATTAACACCGTCATATAAGTCTATGGCATTGATGTGTGAATCAGTATGGCCGCCATGTAAGCCTAAGGCTTTGGCGAGCTAGAATAAAAAAAAAAAGCCGCCATGTAAGTCTAAGGCTTTGGCGAGCTAAATCAAAAAATATTATGTCTGGCGAATTCAAGTACCCAGTAAAAACCGTGTAAGTCTAAGGCATCGGTAATAAATAAAAAAAGGTCGTCATGTAAGTCTAAGGCTTTGACGTGTAAAATACTAAAGGCTGTCATGTAAGTCTAAGGCTTTGGCGAGCTAAATCAAAAAATATCGTCGTGTAAGTCTAAGGCTTTGGCGAGCTAAATCAAAAAATACCGTCATGTAAGTCTAAGGCTTTGACGTGTAAAATATTAAAGGCCGTCATGTAAGTCTAAGGCTTTGGCGAGCTAAAATTGCAGGTGAGCAAAAACGGCATCACCAGAAGTTCATATTAAAGAAAATCAAAAAGTGATCCCCCAAAGAGGAAGTGCATCGCCCAGGAAAACAAGGTATTGCTATTATTAGTCATTATTTGAATCATTATGAATACAGTTTTACGTATGAAACTGCGTAGAAAGCAGAAAGAAAAATAAACAGGCAAGACAAAAATAAAGCCAAAAATAATCCATTCATTGAATATGATTTATTATCATTACATTACAATGAAATTCTGGCGATGTCCAGATGGGGTACCGGATGGGGCAGCATCTGCTTCAACACAGTTCCCAGCAGAACATAATGGACAATTTAACAATAAAAAAAACAGAAATTAAAATAACACAATATGTTGTTAACCCAGTTCGGAGAAACCTCTCCTACTCTGGGGGATACCAATCCAGGAATAAATTCACTACTATAGTTCTAGTTCAAAGATTCCAAAACCTCCCGTTTCTATCTTATCGCCTAGACACTATCTCATGCAATCCTACCTAGGAACTCCTAGATATGAGACACCCCGTCTCACTTCCTCTTAGCCACACGCCCAGTGTGACCGTATAACACTAATAACAATTTGGCGAAGAACACTCTTCAAACAAATACTTATCTCCGTACTTTAAAGCTTAGGAGTAGATTAAAAGATTACAACTCAACTAAAAACAGTCTTACTCTAGCATCAAGATGATACAAGAGTGGCTCACAAATAAAGCAAAAGGCTTACAAGACACGAAACCCTAAAAGACTACATCTTTGATATATTTATTTAAGCTTCGGTTTCGGTAAATAAAATAGGTTTTAGGTCTTCAATATATATAGTCTGAGTTAGCATAGGATGATCACGAATTTCAGACTTCACAAGTAACAAGAAAATAGAACATATCCGATAGCAATATATTCTTTAAGTAAATCCAACCAAAACCCTAAAATATAGGCATATCTTTAGGGGCGATGCAAAAAGCGATATGATCAGGAAATAAGCTGAATTCCTTGTCTTGGGGAACAAGCAAGTTGCTTAATGGATTTACTTCACAAAGAAAACGCGATAATATTGTGTAACAAATTGTCCACATATTCTGGCCTCAGGATGTTGTACCAAAGGTAGCCCCATCTTGTCCCACATCTGACTTGATCTTGTTTTTACAAAATGTAGCCAATTCCAAAAAACCCAACATACAGTATTTTCATTATAGATCTGAAAACACAAGATATCATTACAATGAACCTAAATCTAGAAAAGAAAGTGAAAAAACAGCAAAAGACCGTAATGAGAGGAAGACCGGCGGTTGGAACCTACCCACAGTAGCCCATGGGTAAGACCCACACCGTAATGAGGAAGACCGGCAGGGATGGATCATCCACAAAGAAGGTTTTCATCCTTCTTTGTTACAAGGGGAATTCTTCTCCTTCCCCGGAATTAGCTGAGACTCTGCAGTTAATTGCGAGTCTTCTAGATCTGAATCCCAAGATTGATCTTCAGGACGATAGGTCTTTAAAAATTCAACATAATCTGAATCGGCCTTGTCAGATTCAGAGCTTTCAATAAAAATGACCTCACGTTTAGGTTTCTTGGAATTTTTTATTTTGGAAGTAGAAGTTTTCTTAGAAGATTTGGGTTTGGAAGAAAGAAGTTGTGAAGATTTAATCTTAGAACTCCTACGTGTGGGAGCACTATGCTGTTTCTTGGAAGATTTTTCCATGAAGTTAAAGAAAGAAAGAAGAAATCAGGTTTTGGAATGTGAAGATCTAGGTATAGGATTGCTTTCTCTTATAGCAAATTGTTAACCCTAAAAAGGATAAGTACAAGCACGTGTTTCTAGGAAAAACAGTTACTACCCTTGACTATACCACTTTGGGAAGTGTGTTCAGGTGCGTTTTTCAAGGGAGTGGGACAGTTTAGAAGAAAAGATAATTTTTAAAACCGTTACAAACGAGGAAAAGAAAAACGCGAGCGACGTAGAGTAAAAAACATGCATATAACCAACGATAAGGCAGTAGGCGAGAAGAAAATGAACAATAAACATACTTAATTAAGAACAGCGGATGTCGAGGAATAAATCACCATAAAGGCGAACAAAATAGTTACAACAAAAAACATAGGCACGTAGGTCACCCAGAAATACAAGACAAATTACTTAAAAGGAGGAGACACATATGAAACAATCTTTCCCTCCACAATCTGGTTGATAGAGTCCAGCTCGCCCAGTTTGACAGCATCCACGTCAGGGAAGACTACCTTCACCTGCTCCAAAGCAAACCTGAACCCTTCATCAAACTGGCTCGCCCCTCCACCTCTAACGTTTCAATACGACCAGTAAGAGTTGTCACGTTGAGAGAGGCTTCATCCTGTTGAGTTTTTTCCTTCGCCCTCTCCTCAGTGAGATCGCCCTCTAAAGTCGTCGCCTTCCCCTTCAAAACAACCACCTCATCCTCCTTGGTCTTCACAGCCGCCTTCACCTTCTCCTCTTGCCAAGCCTTCACTGCAGCCAAGTCCTCTTCAAACTTGCTCTTGGCCGCAACGAACTCCTTCTCCAAGGCACTCAAGCTGGTGTCAGCTGACTCCATCTTGTTCTTGAAGTCAATGAACTCAAGCTCTTGGCGGTTGGAGAGGTAGTAGGTGAGCAGGGCGCCCTGAATGTTATGATCCATGGCCGCCTGCCTAAGGTCCTCAAAGGGGAGGTCAGAGAGAGAGGAGGTGCGAGCATACTTCTGAAAACCGTAGTCAACCACACCAAAAGAATCAAAGTCCTTGGTGAACAAGCTAGGGGAGAGAACACCCTTCCTTCCCTTCTTCACCTCTGTCGCGGTGATTTTTGGGTGTCGAGTTATTAATTAACTTCGAATCGCAAATTAATTTTTCACCACCGATCTTTAATTTATCCGAGGGAAAGGAAAAAAGTTCGAAAAAAACCCTATTTTTAGAGAACAAGGTTCGGGGGTTGGTTATACGAAGGGAAGGTACTAGCACCCTAAGTATCTATAGTACTCTATAGGAACCTCTTGTTTTTATTCTAACTTTGCGCTTTATTTTTAATTGCTTGTAAAAAATGTATAAGTGTAAGATTTAAAGTAGAGATCGAGAAAAGTTTAAAGTGACGAAAAAGAAGGAAAAAAATGTTTTTGTTGATTTTATTGATTGGAGAGACAAGTCTGATGCCTACGTACCCGAGGGATCAAACCACCGTATTTCGGGGTAAAAAGACGAGTAAGTTTGTTTGTTTGATTTTAAGGTTTTGAAAATGGTTTTAAAGGTAAAAAGCCAAAAGCGGCAAAATGTGAGTTTGATTGATGTTAGTTTGTGAAGAAAGTCTATATGGTTAAATTGATTGAGATTTGATTATGAAATAAGACGCGGACACTTGGTTTAAAATCCAAGGTTTGTTGAGAAAACGTTTTGAGTGATAAAAGACACTTGGTTTAAAATCCAAGGTTTTTGCATGATTAAAAATGTATGAATGAAGAAAAAGCACTTGGTTTAAAATCCAAGGTTTTTGGCGAGAAAAAAGGAACACTTAGGTTAAAGTCCAAGGTTTTAGCGATAAAAGAAGCCATTGGTTTAAAGTCCAAGGCACTTGGTTTAAAATCCAAGTTCGCGATAAAAAAGAACTCTTGGGTTAAAATCCAAGGTTTTCACGATAAAAGACGCCGTTGGTTTAAAGTCCAAGGCACTTGGTTTAAAATCCAAGTTCGCGATAAAAAAGAACTCTTGGGTTAAAATCCAAGGTTTTCACGATAAAAGACGCCGTTGGTTTAAAGTCCAAGGCACTTGGTTTAAAATCCAAGTTTGCGGTAAAAAAGACTCTTGGGTTAAAATCCAAGGTTTTCGCGATAAAAAGAAACGTTTGGTTTAAAGTCCAAAGTTTTGAAAAATGTATGATGACAAAATATTTTGATGCTTGATGATGTTGAAAAGAAATTGTGTTGATATTTTCTGAAAGAGGTTTTGACCTCATTTTTGAGAATAAAGTGACTAACTATTTTTTTGAAGAGGTGTTGACCTCATTTTCGAGAATAAAATGACTAATTATTTCAATTGGAATGTTGGGTTCCAAATTAATAAAAAGGTAGCGCTAAAAATAATACTAACGTTGCAATAAGCAAATTAAGCGCGAAGACAATCCGTAATGATATTTTGATCAAAACGGTGTCTTTTCCCTCATAATTAAATATGCTAACGTTTTTGCGGAAAGCGATAAATAAATATGCATGAGATGCATGTTTTTTTCATTTATAGTGTACACTTGTTCCTAATTACATTCTAAGGTATTTGCAAGAAAAATAAATATGAGATGAATGCAAGATGATGCTATGTAATTTTTATTTAAATTTACATTAAATTCTCAAAATACAATCTAATGTCCTTGCAATAAAATAAATGGTTAATTAATTAGGCAATAAATTAAATGTTAGATTGACAAGCAATAATAATGAAGTATGTTAGTGACAATAATAATGATAAGTTAGTAAGTTAGTAATGATAAAGAATAAAGCATGAATAATAAAAGTTAAGTTAGTGAGCAAGATTAAGCACAAATAATCATGAAATAAATAGTAAAAAATAAAAAGAACCTCAAATAAGTGCTTATTTTGGATTTAATAGCTTATTGAAGCACATTCCATAAGCACTTTTATCATAGGCAAAAATAAAATAAAATAAAACATAAGGGGGTGCAAATATCAATAAAAACAGAAAGGGGGTGCAAAAAGCAACTCTGGGCCCAAGCCCAGCTGGGGGACGTGGCCCAGAGGGGGGTGTGTGTAGAAAATAAGCCAAACAGAATCAGAGCCGTCTGATTGATCAGACGGTTCTGATTTAAATAAAGAGAAAGAAGATCTGAGGCGTACGATTGAAATCAGAAGGTCTAAGGCGCGCAGGTGCACCGTAAGGACGTGCACCTGCGCGCACAGGATCAGAGTGGGGCTATATATACAAAAACCCCTAAAAATTAACACAAATCACAACAACTTCTCTCTTCTTCTCCTCCGCCGGCTATACTACTCTCTCTTTCTCAATTTCAAAACTTCATCTCTTTTTTCAAACTAAACCTCATTTTTCAAAACAACAACATTAACATCAAATAAGAACAAATCCTAAACCACATCTAGATTCAAAATCGACAAAATCAAACACTTAAAATTTGGATCGGAAGAAAGCAAAAACAACCTTGGAGCTTTTTTTCGATTTTTGATTCTCCTCCTCTCTCCTTCTTCTTCGTTTTTGTTTTCGATTTGGCTTCTTCGGTTTCGATTGTGATGATTTCCGATTTGGATGATGATTATGGTTTTCGGTTTCGATTGTGATGGTTTGGTGTTGATTTGATTCTGTTTTGGTTCTGGATTATGGGTTTGATAACGGTTTGATATTGTTGGTTTTTTGATTTCGGATTTTGTGATGGTGATATTGATGAACGACGGTTTATGTTCTTCGTTTCTGGGTTTTTTTATGAAAGAAATGCTTCTTTTGGTTAGTTTTGATTCTGATTGAAAGAAGAAGGGAGTGTTTTTCTGGTTCGGTTTTGATTGAGAATGAAAGAGATGAAGGTTTATGATACTGTGAATTTTTTATTATTATTTTTCTGGATTTTTGTTTTCTATTTGGTAATTGATTAGATCCAGAAGGAAAATTGAAAGTTTTTCCTTTCTGTTTTCTGCGGCTGAATCAAAACTCCATGACCTTAAAAACTGTGCACATGTACAGTATAAATACTGTGTCAGATACTGTGTCAGACTTAGTGTTTGCAGATGAAAAAATTCCCTAATTGGACAAAATTGCCCCTTTGGGCTTGGATTGGACAAAAACACAAATTTGGACCTAAATAAAATAAAAATAAAAAACATTAAAAAGAAAAAACGAAAATGGTAATAAAAAATGAAAATGACTTAATAAAATAAAATAAAAAACAAATTAAAAAAATTAATATATATAAAGAAATAAAAATAAAAATAATAATAATAAAAAAAACCACTAAATGAGGTATTTTAAAATACCTCTCTGCCGAAATTTCGTCAGAAACGATAGAGGAAAAAAAACAATTTTAATGCCGAACAAAAGCGATCGGTCAAAAAATAGGGTATGACAACCTCTGGGTTGGAAGGATAGCAGGGGATGGAAGTTCCTTTTCCTTTAGCAGCAGCACTGGAGCCACCCTCGCCAGAATCTAGGGACATTAGACCCCTACCCTTAGACGACCTCCTAAACTTGAGGGGCTCATCATCAACTTCTTCCTCCTCCTCAACAACCACAGTGCTTTTCCTCTTCTTGGGGACCTCAACAGGAATCCTTCCGGACTCCTCTAGATTCTTTCTCTTGGTGTTCTTCACACCACTTTCCTCCACCAGCAACTGAGACATAACATCTGCTGAGGCGGCAGCACGCTCTGCCTCATCCTTTTCCGCTCTCGCCTTCATGACCAAGGCCGCCCTTTGTTGTGCAAAGTGAGTAGTCATAGAAGCTACAAAAATTCAAAAGGCGAGATCAGTAATGTGAAATTAAAAGACAAGTAACAAAGACAATATATTAAGAATCACTCACCCAAATATTTCCCAAGAGACTGATGTTTATTCAGCCTAGAAATAAGCTCGGCATAACTCAATACCTGGAACCTACTGAAGATTGAGACTGCCAACCACTCATACTCATTAAGGGTACTGAGGCGAGTTCCCTTAATGAGGCGAGGAGAAGAAGACCAATAGAAAGGAAATAAGCGATTCCCAGAAGCATCAAACATAAGTTCTGGAAACCCCTCCCCTCAACGAAAACGGACAAAAGTGTCCCTATAGTTCTTAAAGTTAGAGGCATACAAAGAAAATCGCCCTTTATTGGGCTGACTACTAATTGAAATGAGAGAATGTGGAGAGACATTCTTCACATGGAAAAAACAAAAGAAAATCCCAGCAGTGGGAACTACATCTAGACCTTCACAGGCGACCTGAAAGGCTTTCAAAAATGCCCAACTATTTGGGTGAAGCTGACAAGGGGCAACATTCATTACCCTTAGAATTTGACATTCAAAAGAGTTGAAAGGAAGCCAAAGATGTAGGGTTTGGAGGACATGGGTGTACATATAAAAGTAGTGGGGCTCTTGTTTGTTGACAGTGGTCACAAACTCGCCCAAAGCGACAGGGTCAATCACAACCCTATTCTCGCCGCCCTCACCAGATTCCTGGACAGCCTGCCTAAAAGTAGAAACAAACTCATCGGTTGTAAACCTATAAGAGATCTCCATTGAAGTAGAAATAGTTGCGACGGAGTCTGCAACAATTAAAGAGCGATTGTTAGGGTTTTTAGAACTAAACTCTGACGGAGAAATAATAACACAATCGCTATCATTTCCGCTACTATCGCTATCACTAGACCCAGATTCGAAATCACTAGACTTAACAGTAAACTCAAACATTTCAGAGTAATAACCGTTAATATTTAGGGTTCCATCAGCCCTAGTATAATGGGCACGAACCTGATGTTCCCAATCGGAACCTACAGGATGAATGACTAAAGGATAATCCTTTGCATCATCTAGTTGGCGTAAAAGAACCATGACTAAAACAAAAGTTGAAATAATCGAAAAGACAGAGACGAAAAATGATAAAGTACCTTTATAAGTTTACACGGCTGAAAAGAGGAGAAAGTAGTTAAGCTACAATGAAATTCGGAAGAGGGTTGAATATAGTAGAATGCAGAAAGATTGTGAAATACTGAGAAGTTGGGAAGTTGGAAAAAGTATTGAAGAAGAGAACGAAAGGTATTTATAGACGAAATAACTGTCAGCGAAGTGGAAACGTACAGTTACCCATTGGTTAAACCCATGTCTTGAAACGCGTGTCATCGTGGGAAACACGGTTGACAGTTGTCAATTCAAAATTAAAGCGGAAGAAGAATCGTTTTGGTACTCCACTTAAGGCGTGATAAAACCTCGCCTAAGTTTATATTCATATCGCCTATGGCGAGACATCTTATTCGCCCCAAAAGAGGCGAGATATATTATATTTATTATTATTATGTGCTAACAGATATTTGAGCAGAAACTTGAAAAGGGAAATGCATTTCATTACTTGAAAAGAGAAAATTACAGAAGGGAAATTACAAAATGGAAATTGTAGAAGGGAAATTATTGAAAGAAAAGCAACAAAGGAAACTACATCAAAAACAGGAAAATTCTATCTAAACATCAGGAATGGCATCTATTGCCATGGTTTGCATGTCCTCCAAGGCATGTTTGTACTTCTTAGACGTTGCCAAATTATCATTGATCTTCTTAAGGCTCTCTCCTAGAGTTTTTGTCTTGATCTCTAGGTGAGCCAGTTCACGACGTTTGAACAACAAAACAGAGATCTCATCCTTGTTACTCACACGAAGTTCCTCTTTATTCTTGGCCAACACCTTCAGTTCCTCTTCCAAGACCTTCATGCGATGTGTCACCGTCTCTTCTTCAGGAAAGGCCAGTGAAATTCTGGCACATACTGGGGACAGATGTTAAGACAGAAACTATAGCAATTGTCGTACGTAATCAGTTGTAAAGCTAAGACAATTGCTCTAGCGTATGTCCACAGTAGTATATAATAAACAAATGCAAACAACAGACGATGAAGTAAATAACACAGAGAATTGTTAACCCAGTTCGGCGTAAACAACGACCTACTCTGGGGGCTACCATGCCAGGAAGGAATCCACTATAATAGATCTAGATCTAAGCCCTCAGCAAACATACAAGTTTACGACTTATCTCCTAGACTATACCCGTGCTAACTCCTAAGTTTGAGACCCCGTCTCACTTCCTTTCAATCACACACCTTGTGATTATAACAGTTATACAAACAATGTGGTTTCACTAACCAAAAACAAACAGTCTCCGTACTTAAAAGCTTAGGAGAAGTTTCACAAATTACAAACCAAAACTGTCCTATGCTTGCATCAAGTAGACACAAGAAAGGCTCACAATTAACAAGAGTCAAACCCTAAAACTATATTCTTCAAATACAGCTTCAGTAGTATTTAGGCTTTTAGTCTTCACATATATATATGACCTGAGTTAGCATGGGCTAGGTCTTCATCTTGGACTTTAATCTTCAGCTGTCCTTTTGCAAAGTCCAGCACACACGAAATGGAAAGAATCACTTGTTTCATTAAATGGCGTAGCATCTTCTGGAAAATACTTCTTGGTGCAGCCGCCTTATAAACCCTTCTTTAAAACGCACGTCTTGATATGCAAGTAAGGCGAAAATAGTGCTTCAGAGAATCTTCAGAGATATGGCGCGCAAATAGAACATTAATTACCGGCATGACAAATGTTGTACCCACATGCTACGGCATCTGGTCCAACATCTTGCTTGAACTTGTTTTTGCAAAATGAGGCCAACATACAAAACACCAACAATCTCCCCCTTTGGCAAGTTTTGGCTAAAACAAACTAAGACCAGTTCTGGAGAGATGCAGTACATACCTTCCTTCAAGTCAATCACAAACACATAGCTAAGAAGGAGGATAATACATTGTCACATTATTTTAAAAAAAATCTTCAAGTGAGAAATAATGAACAAGCAGCATCAGAGGCATGCAACAACGGAAATACACAACTTAGCCTCATAGGATAGGAGAGAAATAAACTCTCACACTTAAGCGCCAACCATTTAAATCAGGAAAAATAAATTCCCATAAAATGAAGCATCATAGGAAAAATAAATTCCTACACCTCTGAGAAAAATAAATTCTCAGGTATCAAGTAAAAGTGGATTCCTTTGAAATAGACAAGATGCCTTAGCATTTGGAATGGCATCTGTCACACACAACATGCATCACAACAAAAGTAGATTGCTCCCCCTGAGTTCATGCATATGTCACATAGTAGAGAAAGCTCCCCCTCAACAGAACATACATACACATACATACACATACAGATATAGCATACTTGCTCCCCCTCAAACATAACACACACATAGACAGATAGATGGTGTAGCATGTGTCACATCATTATCACGAACAGAACAGATACTTACTACTACTCCCCCTTTTTAGTAATAATTTTGACAAACATAATACTTCATGCATAGATGGAAGAAAACAGAAGTAGCAACACATCAGAGTACCATTATTACAGACCAGTAGAACATGTAAGTGCACAAACTATCCTGGGCATATCCCTCAAAATAAAGTCAAGTAAAAGAAAAAAAATAGGAGCAGAAAAACACAGGAGCAAAGACATCATTCAGAGGGGCTTTCATCAGAGCCCTCTATCACAGGTTCACCATCAGCATCATCATCCTCATTTCCAGCACCAGCTTCCTCAAGCTCCAGGGCTTGGATAACAGCTTCCAGCTTCAGCTTCTGATCCTCTAACCCTTTGCAGGTAGCTTTCAGCTCTGCAATCATATCCTTCCTTGTCAGAACAGCAGAAGACCTCTGGACAGATGCTATAGCGATGTCTGGAGCATGTGTCCCTTCAAACAGCTTACTGTGCAGAATCAAAGGAGCTTTCCTCTTCATAGGGAAATCAATACTCCTTAGAATACCTGGTTGTTGACTCAAAATAATACCAAAAAGCAAGGTGGGAAAAGCAATGGGCTTTTTGATAGCCATACTGTCAGCATGCTTCAAAGTTTGATTAAAAATATAAGAGCCATAGTCATATTTAACCTTAGACCCTATAGTATAGATCAGCCTTGCCAAGTCTGTGGATATATCAGAAGTGTGCACAGTGGGCACCCAATTAACAGTGCCTATCTTATTCAAACAAGCAAACTTCACAGTCAGTTTGCTAGAAGACACTTTCTTACCCTTAGGCCATTGTTTCACATTGCCATTTGTAATTGCCTTGGCCAATTCACCATCAGTCAATTCCACTTCAGGGGTTCTGTCATCATCCCTTTCCAGAAAGTTATTTATCACAGATGGGGAAAAATCAACACACAGACCACGCACAAACACCTTATGATATTCAGGACTTTGGGGGTTATCACAATCTTCAAGGACATTCACAATGAATTCCCTCACAAGCTGTTCATAGAAATCACCTAGTCCCCATACAGTCTTCATCAAACTAGCTTCCTGAATCAAGCTCACTATATTAGTACACTCTAGGGCTTCTTTTCCAAGTTTTCTCTCTAAAGCAACCCTTCTCTGAAGAACATATTTCCATTTGCCTATACAACTAGCAAGATGGAAAGAAATATTATCAATAGCAACCTCAGGTACATTAGCATGTACCTTCCTACCACCTACACTCTTTCTACCAATAGAAGCTCCACTAGAAGCTTTACCTTTAGTCACCGACTTCTCAGCTTCAAAATCAGAATCACTTTCAGCAGCGTTCCTCTTTAATTGTTTCTTCTGGACAACAGGTGTTTCATATTTACTCCTAGGTCTAGGAGGTCCATACATGTTTTTCTTAACAAATTTCTTCACTGATTCTACAACAGGAGACATAGGGACAGAAGGTATAGCTTTACCAGAACTGCTCCTCAGTCTCTTAGCAACACCAGCACCAAATGTCTTCACCAGGGGTGGAGACTCAGAGCCTTGCTCATCAACATCAATCACCTTCTTCTCAGCAGTCACTGCTTTCTTACCCTTATCAGTAGCATCCACAACTGGGTTTTCTCTATCACCAGAACCAACCACGCCTTCAGATTCATCTGAGGGGTCCTCACCCTCAACATCCTCACCAGTGTTTGTCTTCTCACTCTCATCAGACTAAGATTTCTCAGATGTTTCCTCAGCCACCACATTATCATCAGTCTTGCCCTCTTCAGTACAAGTCTGATCTGTATCTTCACTACTAAAACCAGATCCAGAACACAATTCAGCTACAGTATCAGGACGCGGAGCCTGTTGGTCCAAAGATGCTTCAGCATCCGGCACAACATCAGGCTTGGCTACAGGGTCAGATTTCACAACTTCTTCAGCAACCTTCCTAGTTTTCTCAACCACATCACTAGGATTTTTCTCAATAGCAGAATTAGCAATATCAGGAACAACTTCAGAATTCCTCACAGTATTTGAATCAACATTATCTGGGGTGTCAGTTTGATTCGTTTTCCCTAAATTTTCAGATTCCACACATGTTTCACCACTCACAACATTTGGATTATTCTTGGCAACAGAATCATCACCATCAGTAACAGCATCAATATTCTTCTCAGTCTCTAACTCAGTTTGACCTAGGGTTTCAGATTTCCTAATATCACCTAGATATTCCAGTTCAACAGATTTTTCAGCAACATTTGTTTCATTAACAACAGAGTCAGATAGTATAGCATCATTACCTTTTGAATCATTGCCAGAAGCGCCATCATCAGTCGCGACATCACGTGATTTGAAGGGATTTTTAGAAAGGTAGAGGTCTGACATAGAGAGACATATTGTCGCAGTTGATTCACCACGTTTCTTCTTAGGCTTCGATTTAGAGATCTTTTTCAAAACAGCAGGAGACTTCATTACCTTCTCCTTCTTCACAGCACTCTTTGATCGCGTTGTACGAGCTTCTAAGTCAGATGCATGCACAGTATCAAGAGGTGTTTCTTGAACAATTAAAGCAGTTGATTGTTCCTTGGCCTTTGATAGAGTAGATTTCGATGGAGTAGCAGTGGTAGACTCTTTTTGAGAATTGATTTTGGTTGGAGTAGACATGATGAGGTTAAGAATTTTGGAGGAGGTAGACTAGACGGTTTTGAGGTTGAATGGGAGTAGAAGAGTTCAGAAATAGAATGGGAAAAGTTTTTGGTTCTAGAGTGAATAAAGCGTGAAGTAGGGAGTTGATGATGTAGGTAGTTATGGGAAGTTTGAATTTTGCTTCCTAAAATCGCGTGCACCACTAAAGGGAGGGAAGAGAAAAAATCCAGCGCACGCCACTTCACTAATTGCTACAATTCATAGAGACATATTCCCAATTTACCCCTTAGCTTCTCAAATTGGTTAGTATCTAGAGCTTTTGTGAATATATCAGCGAGTTGTTCTTCAGTAGCAACATGTTTCAAAACCACCACATTTTCTTCTACTAAATCTCTGATAAAATGATGACGAATATCTATGTGCTTAGTCCTACTGTGTTGTATAAGATTTTTGGAAATATTGATTGCACTCAGATTATCACAATACAACGCCATAGCATCTTGCTCAACACTATACTCCCTTAGCATCTGTCTCATCCAGACAAGTTGTGAACAACTACTCCCAGCTGCAATGTATACACTGAAACCATTTATCAAGACTAATGGTTTCAGTAAGTTATACTTTGAAACCATTAGTCTTGTTAAATGGTTTCAGTTACATATACACTTTTGATAAAAGGTTCAGGAACTTCCATTAGTTGAAATCTATTTAAGGATGGTCTTCGAATCAACTCATTTGAAGGACGTTCATTTGAATCCAACACATCACCTCTCCCGAAATTTAGGTTCATGGGTTGATTCGAAGACACTTCTCCTCTCTCCGAATCCAACACATTTTAATCTTTCTCAACTTAATTATAAATGCATTTGAACGACATTAACTATTAAGCAGACCCATTTTGAAAAAACCTCTCGCCACTTTCGAAATTTAATTTTTCTTTTGTGTGCCTCTAGCCACTCTTGGTGAAAGGAAATAACTCTTGATTTTGGTTTCCATACTTATGTTTTTCAATATTATAACCTTGGTTTTGAATATTATTAGCCTATGATGGATTTGTACACTGAAACCATAAGTATGGTTTTATGGTTTCAGCAAGTTATACACTGAAACCATTTATCAAGGCTAATGGTTTCAGTAAGTTATACTTTGAAACCATTAGTCTTGTTAAATGGTTTCATTTAACAAGACTAATGATTTTAGTGTATAACATTAGTCAATGAATTATAAATATACTAGTAACTACTACTATTAATATGGAATAAGCAGTGTATAATTTTTCAAGTCAAGAATTGTGAGAATTAGTGTCATGTTTCTTTTACTTGTCTAGTTCTTTATGAATTATCTTTTGGTGTGAAAGGTAAAAAGATTTAGGCTTTTTTATAGTTAAGACTTAAGATGAAAAAAACGGGAGTGGCTTTGAGAGATGAGAGGAAAGATATATGGGAATTTCGTATTTTGTTTGAAAGAAAATTATTAAAGGAGGGAGGAGGAGAATGTTTATGATCAATATTATTTTATTTTTTTACCCTCATAGTCAATATTAATGGGTTAACAACACTTAAACCGTTTAACAAGACTAATGGTTTCAGTGTATAACATGTTGAAACCATTTATCAAGAGTAATGGTTTCAGTGTATAATATTTATTTAAAATCATTTAACAATAATAATGTTCTATTACATTCACTCGAATTTAGGATTAACCAAGTTTCCCTCGGACGAAGGAGGGTCAGACGAGCAAAAAGACAGCTGAATGCGAGTTTGTCAAACATTTATCAAGGCCACTGAGGTCTACAAGGGTTGTGGAGGAACCAGAATCAGTCAAAGCTCAGTAGAATAAAACTGGACAATTTGACATTTTACTCGTGTTCCTAGTTTGAATGTACTACGATTTTGGCAACAAAACAATTAAATGGCGATATGACTGCGTCATAATGGTGTACTACTATTTTCCGGACATTAAATTTACAAAAGCTGGATTTTCAAAAAAAGATGAAATATTTCAATCCTCAGTAGTAGAAGTTATTGTCATAAGAGCAACCACAACAGATCTCATGCTTGGACGTAGTTGTGGATCCTTCATTGTACATACTTTGGCTAGTTTTGCTATCTGCAATGTTGAAAAATGGACAAAACTTTATTAATGTTGAAACTATTAATTATCACACAAAAAATTTAATACTTCATATTATTTGTACATTGTAAACTGAATCAATTGAGTAGTTATCTCCAAGTCTAGGATCCACCAGATTTATTAGAGCTGCTGTCGAATTCGGTTCATGATCAAACACTTCATCAAACTGTCAAAAAAATCAACAAAATAACTTCAACCAATAAGAAAGGGAAATATGTCATTAGTCTTCTTAATTATTTATGTAAGTAAATTTCATACTATTTTGTATCTTAACAAACATAATTTCTCTTTATATAAAATTATTAGGATACTACTTGAAAATAATACATGAGAATTACCAAAGCTACAAGGCCTTTTACTTCAGGACCATCATTGATTACAGCTTGATTAGCATAAATTAGTTCATATAGAACAACTCCAAATGCATAGACATCTATTTTCGGAGAAAGAGCGATAACACCATGCGCATATCTGTCAATAAGGGAATGTATCAGAAAGAGACAAAAGAGCTAAACACGTAGGTCTAGTTTAGATTAGTTTCTAACTTATGGAAACTTTATAATAAAAATGAGTTTATATGATTCATTTTAGTGAAACTTATTTTTCAGTAAGTACTTATTGATAAGTTTATCTAAACTGACTCATATCCATTTATTGGTCTCAAACAAGCCAGGTTCTTTGTTTCTAAATATCGCCAAATATCGCAAATTCTATGAAAAAGAAAAGTTTGCTATCCACTGGAAAGATTAAGAATTCATCATACTCATGTGGCATGTAACCGAATGAACCCTCCGCAACTATAGCAGATGAAGTTGAATTTTCAACATCAGCAAGTTTTGATAATCAAAAATCTGCAACCTGCAATGCAAAAAGAACTATGAAGGGTCTCACATCTTGATCCCAAAGCATAAAACCAGAAGGAACATCTTCAACAATATTACCGCCATTGCTAGTTTTTGAACGATCATCGCAGATTCTGTCACTTGAAAGTCTTGTTTCTGTGTTCTCATCTGCATCTTTAAACTGAACATCTTCCAAGACAAGGTTACAATCCTTAACAACATATGCCAAAGGAGTCAGAGTGTTTTGTTTTGGAGGTGAACTTGAAGTTTCAACAGAAGGAATAGAACTAGAATTTACAGAGGACACAGTAATCAAACGTGTAGGAATAAAACAAGAAGGAACTTCATCATCAACAATATTATCAGCCTTCAAAGTTTTTGAACCATAATCACAAGGCTTACCTAAAGTAACAGTGCCAACAATTTTAGGATCTCTACATTTTGATGAACTTGCTCTTCTCTTCCACCATTTTTCATAACTTGTGGTAACATCGGCATCCAAAAATCTAGATGAAAAATATACACTTGTATCCAAAATATAATTAGGAAACCATTTACACTACAAGAAAACATCAATTTAGTGGCCACAAATAATGGCCACAAAGTGGAAAAAATGGCCACAAAGTGAAAAAAAGTGGCGAATTTAGTGGCCACCGTGATTGGCCGCAATTTCGCTGGCCGTAAACACTTACCGGCGGCCAAAGTGGCCGCAAAATGGGGGACACAGACTGACACAATGTCAGCTGCAGCAGCAAATTTAGCGGCGGCCAAAGTGGCCGCAAAGTTATGTATTTATTTTTTAAAAAAAAATTATTTATTTTAATTATTTTTAATTGAATTCAAAAATGAAATTTCATCACCATCTTATGATGAAAAAATCAATTCTTCCACAGCTTTCAAACTACCGCCACCACAAAATAGAGAACACCAATTCTTCCAAAAAACCAGAAAATTATCCAAATGAAGCATAACTAAATCAAAAGAAACAGAACAGATCGAACCAAAAAAAAAAACAAAAGAAAAGAAACAGAACCAAAAAGAAAGTAACAGATAGATTCAAAGATTTCTGGGTTTAAATTTGTTTTACTTTGATTTGGTGTTTTTGGGGTTTTATTTGTGTTTAAAACTGATCAATAAGTGTTTAAAAAGAGATTTTGGTTACTTCTCTTGTCTTTTTTTTGCGGTGGTTTTGGTGGGTTTTGGTTGTGATTTTGGTGGTTTAACAAAGAGTTAGGGTTGCTCAATAACTTCCTTAGAATCTCTTGGACCTTATGATCATTTTCGAGCATCCCATGACTCCAATACAACAAGACACACTATTTTGGAGGAGATGAACAGTGTATACGAAAATCCTTAATTGATGGAGTTAAGAAATAAAGTTTGGTACAAGTTGTAGAGAATAAAAAATGGTGAAACTTTGGTGAAGGAAATTTAGTGATGAGAAATAAGGATTGTTGAAAGTATCTATTTTTATGCACTTAAGAGTAAATGGGTTATGGAGTTTACCTTGTTGTTGTTCAATGTGAGAGAAGAGGAAGAGAGGTGTGAGTGTGAGGCTAAGAGAGAGAGTGACACGAGAGAATGAGAGCAAATGGAAGGTTTTGGTGCATTTGTCATACTTATTGTTGTAGGGCCCACCAAGTGTTGTCTCCTTCTCATTGGTCAAAAGTCATACTCCCTATTTTTTTTTTTAAAATCTGTTTAACGTTGTGGCGGCCTGAGTGGCCACAAAGTTGCAGCATGAATTTGCTGCGGTTTGAGCCGCCGGTAAATGAAGTCTCATTAAAAAAAAAAAATTTAATATAATGGCCACTTTTCTTTATTTAGTGGCCACTTAGGTCGTCACAAAGTTAAAGGGGGCCAAAATGGCCAGTATGTATATATTGAATCTGCCACTAAATCAAGTTATTCTTGTAGTGTTAGTACATCCAAAACATCTAAAAAAAGTGAAATATAACATTGAAACCATAAGTATGGTACAAGTTTGTAGCATATCAGAATCAAAATCAAAGTAGGATATAAGAATAATGTGAAACCAAAACACTTGCCTAATGGTTTCAGACAAAACATAATGCGAAATCAAAATCAAAATCAATAACAGAATTCATGCATATCAGAATCAAAATCAAAAACAAAATCAAAGTACAATATAAGAATCAAAATATAATAGCATATCAAACCAAATTCTCAAATCAAAATCAAAATAAAAATTTAGGTCTAACCTGTTTTCTTTTCACCATTTTGTGTTTGGTTTGTTCAAATTATGTATATGGCGATGAATGATGAATGATGGCGACGGTGAAGATGATGAAATGTGATGAACTGATGATGAACGGCGACGACGTTGAAGATGGAAGGCGTTAATGGCGACGGCGACGGCGAAGATTTCGAGACGATGAGTGATGATTTCGAGACTGATGATGAGACGATGAGTTATGATGAGACGATGACGACGAAGATTTCGACAGTGACGGTGGCGGCGGAGATTTCGCGAGAGAGGGTGGCGGCGGAGATTCGCGAGAGAGAGCTTCTCTGAAATTTTTGTTGTTTGAAACAGTTAGGTTTGTATGGGGGTATGCGTAGCAATTGATGGGCGTGTGGATAACAATGGACTGGGCTTATGGACGGTGCATAAGCTTGGGCTTATGCTTATGCACCAAAACCGGACCCGACAAAATGCACATATAGTATTTTTTCTTTTGACAAAATAAACCTAAAGTATATTATTTATAAATAGGTCAAATGTGTGTTTTGTTTTATAATGAACTTAGTAGATTTTATTTTATTTCCTTTCAAACGTGATTTTAATTAGTAATAAAATATAGTTATATAAAAAAGTAATAAAATAAAATCTCATAACTTTTTAAAAATGGATAAAAAAAATTAACCAAACTAGTTATTCAAATATTTTAGAAAATAATGATAAATTTCCTGTAACAGTAATTTATACTAAATGTGATATCGGTCTTATTATAAGAATAAAAAATATTAAAATATAAATTACTTCACTTTGAAATTAAAACTAGCAGGAAACCCGTGCATACGCACGGGTCACGGCGTTGCCGCGATATTTTTTATCGTAGGGCGACATTGTGTAGTATGAAATTAATTCCGTTATAAAATGACTCGTCAGTGTAAAATTAACGTCAATGTATAATAGTTATAATTGTAATATTTATCAGTGACAATTTGTTCATATATGAATAGTATTTAACTTGTTAAGACAGTTATTTGTCATTTTAATAGTACTATTTTCTTATATATGTGTTCTACAAAACAAAAGTAAATAAAGAATTATTAATTAAAGTTCATTATGAATTTTTTAAAATACAATAATAAAATATTTGACATGAGCTAAAATTTACAAACTATAATTTGTAGGGCTGACGCTCATTATATCTACCTATGGTGAGGTAAGATTACTTGTAATAATAGAAGATTCGTACTGCATGGTGCAGACTCGTATATAGTATTTGTTATAGGACAAAAACAGTGTAGACAAATACATGTGTTGTGACTATAAAGCATGCATTGTAGTATGATAGAGTAAGAATGGTGCAGTTTCCCATGCGCTTTTTTGGTAACCTCTTATATATATTATAATTATAAATAATAGTAGCAATATTGCAGAAGGAATCTTGCAGCTTTTCATGTGATGGGTTTTCAACTAGTAGTGCCAACATAGGTAGCAAAGATTCTTATGTATCTTTGGTGGTTTTTGGTCTGGAAAACATGCAGGATATATTTGGTGTGAAAGAAAAGAATGATGCAATTTGATTTCAAGGTAAAAATTTAAGTAATTTAACCTCTTAGGTAGTTGGTGCTTAGTCAAGAGTGTTACATGGTAGAAACTTTTTCAAAGAACACATTTTATATCTCATCTTTGTGAATGGTTATTTATCTATGTTAATTTGTAGATCCTTAGTTATTGGCATAGATTTTTTACTTTATGATAGGAGAACATATCATAGATTGAAATTTCTAACGATTGTAATGTGCAGGTATGGATCCAGTGCTGGGTAGTATTCAAAACTATGTTTGGCCATGATTGTGCAAACCTATCAAAGAACCTTGTAATATCATAATTTCCCTGAAATCTGCTAAAGTAAAGTAAGTCAAAATGTTCTATTCTAAAAAGTTTGTATTTAGATATAACTTCAATTTGTAGTAGCTATAACTTCATATTATCCCTCTGGCTTATATACATAATTGTCACTTATTTTACATAATTTCCATTTAGTCAAGAGTCTTACATGGTAGAACATTGACCAAAGTTTATAAATTTGAAGCATTACATGTACAAAATCACAAACAAAAAATTATGCCTCTAAACATATCACAGATAGAACTTTGTAACTGGCTTGCCGTGCAGGTATCCAGTGCTAAGATTTATTCAAAAGTATCTTTGGCCAAGATTGTGCAAACCTGATCAAGGAGCCTTGTAATATCAGAATTTCGCTGAAATCTGCAAAAAAAATGATAAAAATAAATTCTTTAATATGTTAGAAGAACGATTTAAGGCATGTTATTTTCCAACCGTTCAAGTTTGTAGAATGCTGAGTTTTAACTAAAATAAATGGGACTTGTATTGTAGGACTACTCATAACTAAAAAATTAAATTGCATATTGTGTAATGCTGAGAAAAGCTACATTTTGGGCAGAAGACAACCTTGATTTGTGAGAGATAAAGTTTAAGTAATTATACCTTAGAGATTTCTGAAAACCTCTTTGAAGACAACATTTATTGTTGTTGAAGCTAATTTGTTATCCGGATCATTGATCAATATCTTTAAACCTTCTTTACTTTTAACCCTAGACGTTGCTACATACAATTGACCGTGTGAAAATACCGGGCGAGGCAAGTATAATCCAACACTATCAAGTGATTGACCCTGTGATTTGTTGATGGTCATAGCATAAGAGACGATGATGGGAAACTGCCTTCTTATTAGTTTAAAAGGCCATGGGGATTCTGATGGTGACATAGACATCCTTGGAATATATCTAACATTTCCAATATTTTTACCTGATACGATTCTTGCCTCAAGAACATGACTTTCCATTTTGGTCAGAATTAGTCTAGTACCGTTACACAACCTTTCAGCCGGATCTAGATTTCTCATCAACATAATTGGTGTTCCAATCTTTAACTTTATTTTGTGATTTGGCAGTCCTGAACACCTCAACGACCCCAAAAATTCCGGTGTGAGAACATCATAGATATGTACATCATTGACTTCAGATCGATCAACACTGTCTGCACTGAGGCATTCCCTTTCATCACCTAATTATCATGACATGTTAGAAATTAAAATAAGACATATAGAGAAAGGTTGACAAACTTGATTGAGAGTTGATTGAGTACAATCAGGCAGGATAATTAATCTTTATAAATTTTTTAACTGGAATCATTTTTAAGACGTAATCGTTAATTTCATCAACAATATCAATAGTTGAAGCCAAAATAGCCCTGGACTGCAAGAAACTTGGATTTTGAAAATGTTGCAACAAATTTGGGTAAGTGCTGTCAACTATTGTTTTGATTGGATGTCCAACGTTTTTTAACAGATGCTCCTTTGGAATTTCTATTTGTGCATGTCCATCATTTGGCTGACATAATTTTCCCTCACCCACTTTTAAAATCCAATCTGAAAAAGCAACAGTCTCTTTT
The DNA here is from genome assembly GCA_951799995.1 of Trifolium subterraneum. NCBI lineage: Eukaryota > Viridiplantae > Streptophyta > Magnoliopsida > Fabales > Fabaceae > Trifolium > Trifolium subterraneum. Next base: position 17,645,011 of record OX637461.1, read on the forward strand.
AAATTAGAATCACTTGAGCCTTGTTGCAGTCTCATATTTTTTGTCAAAGTGAGGACTTAACAATGATCCCAAATGCATGATGAGTTCAATGATGCATGGATGATATCTGATCGACTACCTCTAGGAACAACCGGCAGTATTTGTCAAAAATCTCCGCCAAACACTATGACCTTGCCTCCAAATATTTTGTCGGAGTTTCCTTTCTTGCACATAACATCCTTGAGTGTTCGATCTAGAGCTTCAAAACAGTATTTGTGTGCCATTGGTGCCTCATCCCATATGATCAACGTTGTTTGTCTCAGTAATTCAGCATGTTCGTCATTATATTCTATTTTGCATGTTGAGTTATCCAAGGTCGGAACTGGTATTTTGAACTTTGAGTGAGCTGTGGTACCACCAGGCAATAATAATGAGGCAATTCCACTCGAGGCAACAGTTAAGACAATGTGGCCCTTTGAACGCAAAGAAGAAGCGAGTGTGTTCCACATGAAAGTCTTCCCTGTACCACCATAACCATGAAGAAAGAATACTCCTCCATTTTTATTTTTAATTCCATTCATGATTTTGTCATATGTCAATCTTTGCTGATCTGAAATTTTTTTAAAATACCTGTTATATTATTTTTTCTGAGATGTCAATAAGTTTGACATAGTAAGAAGTTTTGTGCAGGGAATCATACCTGTCAGCAATTGAAACAGCCGCCGAAATTCATGACGAAGCTCTTGGCGGTTGTAATTACGCTCGTCATATATGAGTCTATTTCCCAAGCTCTCCAAAACAAAATGCCTAGGATACGGCATGCCAGGAAATTCTCTTAAGCTTCTCCTGTTGGCCTGCAGCAACCGTTCTATTTCTTTCAAAGTAAGATTCCAAATTTCTTCCTGACTTAACATGAGATCTGCGATGAATACAATATGTAAGACTATAGTATTGAAAATGAGTAAATGATTTTCTTGTACAAAAAGAAACATTCTTTATGAAACCATGAACAAACTCTGTTGTTAGAAATTCTCCTCTGCTCATAAAGAATACTATCTGATAACCATTCTCTTGTATTCATCCAAACATGTTTAGGCCTATTAATTGATCCTGACAATAACATTGTAACAAATAGTTTCCTCAAGAAATATCCAGATCCCCAATCTTTTGCCTGTTTGATTGCAAGAATAAATTCACGGTCATCTTCAAGAAATCCCATTGCGAAGCAAGCATCTCTAAAGTTGTCATGTAAGACATCTCCCACCTTTTTCATTAGGTCATAACTCTGAGGACCTTTAACAACGGTCAACATCATTCTTAGATAAAAAAGCTCTCCGGTGCTCGGTGGGACCCAAATGAGCCTACCAATAGTGTACCCTCTCTTTCTTGGCTGCCAACATCTTTTTTTTTTTGTTATAAACAAACTCTGAGACAAATTGTCCATAAGTCAATTTCTTGGCTTATGGGTATTTCTTGTTAGCTTCGAACCACGAAGTAAACATCGACTCGGTCACACTTGGCTTTAAAAGGACATCATTGATACGCTCAGAGTCTGTGAAATAAACTGATTGTTGTCCCAAAAAATGAAAGAATAAGCGTTCAACAGCAGGTTTTCTTCCATGTATTGGAAAACCAAATATCCTCCTGCATGCCTCACTTGGAGAGATATATCTGCAGTCCAAATACTGTTTGATTTCATCTATAGGTTGTTCTTCAGCTTCAGGGCCGGCTGTTGAACGGTTGATTGTCGCCGTAATACGATCATAGCCTTTATTTATGTACTTGAACAGGTACTTGATTGAAGTACTCTGGTTGCACCATTCCATGTTCATGTGTGCTTCATACTTCAGCAATAAGGTTGGATTATAAGGAACTACACTGCGATTGTCCAAAGTTATGCCATTTTTTTCAACATGAGCTCCATTTGACCTTCTCCGGTAGATTGGATAACCCTCACTATCGACAATTGATGTTTCTTGGAAATTTTTTGGATAGTACTTAGAGCATCTCCCAGAGATCATGCAAGGTGATGACCTATTTGATAGACCACATGGACCATGGATCATGTGATTCTTCACCAAGTTATAGAGTTCGTTATCAGTTTCAGGATTTGGTATCTCAGCTGATATAATTCTATCTATATCTTCAGGCGAAGGATACTTGCTCGAAGGATGCAAGAAGATTAAAATATGAGCATGAAGTAATCCTCTTTTTTGAAACTCTATAGTATACATATCTGCAAAAAGGCAATGTTATAAAGTCGAAGACGCAAATAATTATAAAGTAAACGAAACAAAATAGATAAGTTAAGAGTCTTACATGCGAGAACCTTTCCCAACACATGTTTCTTTGTCAAATCTGCTAATAGTTCATCAAATTTGATTTTGAAAACTCTTGTAATAAGATCAGGACGATCTTGTGGTCTCAAGTTCATCTGTTGAAGGACCTGTCTGATTTCAGGCCAATTGGGGTTGCATGTAAACGTTATAAACAAATCAGGAAAACCCACAGCCGATGATATTGCCATCCCATCAAAATACAATTGATCCATGTATCTCTTACCACCAACAAAAGAAGAAGGTAGAACCATTCTTCTGCCTCTTTTTTTACATTCATTTGGTACATTGGATTGTGTCTCGGTCAAATTCTGATACTTACCAACTCTTAGTTTGGACTGATTTTTTCTCAAAAACTCCAATCTTTCAGATTCCATCATAGTATAACCATCAACCAAAAAATTGTTGAAATAATCGTCTTGAAGACAATAAGGTCTTTGGTTCATCTCTTCGGTCCTGAACTCTAAAACTAAGCCAATCTTTGATTGTAACTCTATTTCTCTTTGACACCTTTTTTGATTTTTTCGCTTCCTATATTGAATATCTGGCCTATAACCATCCTCACCATATGGAAATATCAGCGGATATTGGTATCCAAGATAAGCTGTGTGAAATTCATCTATTCTTTGAAGTTGACCTCCTTGTGTCTCAATAATTATATCTCTCTCAGTTGCTGCATCAACGTCACCTACAATCAATGCAGCCACTTCTGACACAGTCGGTTGGTTATATATTCTACCATCGGTGCTTCTCTCAGAAATTAATTTCAATTTTAGATCACTGACATGTTGGTCCTTTAATCTGTCTCGGGCCATTCTAAAGGATTTGGCAATGACATTATGTCTATCTAGCATGAAACCCAATTTCTTTACAATTTCAGGATCAACACTATTGTTTTGCCTAGCACAATATAATGACAACCACATATAAGAAACAACCATAATTAAACTAACAGCAATAGAAAATAACATTTGAGATTACATCATACCTGAACCCATCCATACGATTTTCAATTTCGTTTCCTGTGTCATAAATGTAGAGTTGTGCAAATTTGGGTTGTTCGCCTGGCTTAGGTAGCATACTTCCAATTCTATGACACGGTTGTCCTTGAATCCTAATAGTAGGGGGTCCTCTTGATCCGCGAAAATTGTTGTCGATTTGAAATCCAGGAGATGTAAATGCAAACATTGAATTGTAAATTCTTGTGTTAAGTTGATAGTTTTTGCTATCACTTGCATTACTCCCAAATAACAGATGTTGAAGGTATTCAGGTGGATTCTTCAAGAAAGGGATTTGGACTTTACCATCTCCACAACAAATTTGAAATTTAGGATGCAATGAATGTCTAGTTTTAGAAGTTCTTTCTTGGTACCACATTTGTGCACCACACGATGGACAATCGTAAATTGGGAGTCCTATGTCAAAATAAGCTGTTAATATGATTCAAAAGGAAAGTTAAATTTTTGGCAAACATAAATGTGGTTCAAGCAAACAACATTGAATATTTGAACAAATGAAGCAATGGATGAGAAGAGTTTAAACCTTTGTCCGGAACATTTTCAGTTTCCAACTCAGAATCAGAGTCTGAATTTTGTAAGTCCTCACTTTGTCCATAGTCACAACGTAACTCCGATGATTCACTCTCTTCACCACTCAAATCAGAACTATCAATATCAGAAATATCATGGAAGGTTGAAACGGTAGTCGAATACATTCCTTTACTACTGCTTGGTTGAGTTGGAGAGATAGTTGGTAAATAAGAAGTCTTACTGAATTGATCCTATAAGTCAACATTCAATGAGTGGATTGTTCTTGCATGGCTTGTTCTTGGTTGTTGCTGCTTGGATGAAGACTGTGGAGTTGATGGAGTACGTGCATGATTGAAAGTGTGAGGATATGCAGGTTTCTTGCCTTTGTGAGCGACTTGATTATCCATATTAGAATTAGGTGTGGAAGGAATTTGATTATGAAAACCATGGAGATTGATATTTGATGTTGTTTTCTGTTTCTTTCTTTGAATGATCAGCTTCCTTTGCTTCCTTGATTCAGCAGCATGGTACTTCTTTACACTAAAAATGTTTTCCATTTTCATAAACATGTTGTTTGGTTAAAATGAATTTTGTTTTAAGATCCTAAACTGTGTTGCACCAAAGACACGTTTCTGTACATGCAAAAAACACATAAGTAAATAGGTTCAGTAGCTAATAAGCCTTGCATTTTAGGTAATGGTAGTGGAAAATTTTGTTGGTGGGCTGACACGTATGGCTATTATGTTAGATTATTAGATAGATATTAGAAGATTAGATGTATATGTTAGATTATTAGATATATTAAATTAAACTGAAGTTATATCTAGAAGAGTCAAAGATTTGGGACAATTAGATTATTAGATATATTAAATTAAACTGAAGTTATATCTAGAAGAGTCAAAGATTGGGGACAATATGCTCATAAGGGGTGTTCAAAAAACCGCAAACCGATTCAAAAAAATCGAAAACCGCAAAAAATCGAATATTTTTGGATGTGTTTGAATGTTCTTTTAAGAAAACTGTTGAATATCGGATCGGATTTCGGATTGATTTCTCAAAACCGATCTAAAACCGAATCAACCGTATACATATATTTTAATACTTATTTGTATTTTTATTAGTATGAATATAGGTTGAATTAAACTATTTTTTTTGTTCATATTAACATAGATCATTCATTTAAACTCATATTAACATATTTATTCGACAAATATAAATAAATTTTTACTGTTGATAGATGTTCTTGCTTTGGTGTTCTACAATGCTAGTTGTGTGAGTTGAAAAATAAAAGATGGACTCTGTAACTGTGAGCATCCTGGTTTTAAGACCTAAAATACAAAGATAAAATGAGTTTCGAATATTTAAAGGATTTGAGGTCTATACCTAGCCTTTTTTATTTTTACCTGAAACATCATGTAGCTTACTTTTTCCCTAACTTGGTCTAGTTTGCTTATGATCAGGCTTTAATATGAGATGTATGGATGAGACTCAAATTGCTGAACTGAAATTAAAGGTAACCTTCTAGTATAATATATGTATATTTTTATTCTATTATAATTATAATGTATGAGATGTATGGATGAGACTTAAATTGCTGAACTGAAATTAAAGGTAACCTTCTAGTATAATATATATATTTTTGTTCTATTATAATTATAATGTTAAAGGTGCATGGGTATTACTGAAAGCATAGGGACTGTGATTATAAATAAGATGCAGAAACAAACAGGATCATACAAGAACACATGATATATTAGATACAGGATTATACATTATATATTACATCCAGGATTATACATGATCATTTTATACAACTTGACTAAATAGCCACCAAAGCTAACTTCACAAAAGAGACTAATATGTGACTGAGCGCACACTGGAGCATTCCAAATATCATACAAATGAAACATATATATTACACAACTTCAGTAAACAAACATCAAACTTAAACTAACAAAAGAGTCATGGAAGTCAGCTTCAAAAAATTAGATACAATTGTTGCTCCTACCAAGCCCAGGTAATTGAAAGATTAAGCAACAATTGTAAATCCAGCTTTTGTCTCATTCAGTTTTAATCTGCCTTATAATCTTTGAAGTTTTTGTTTTTGCCAAAGCAGATCCTCGAGCAGCGATCTTGGTACCATTTACATCATCCAAAACTCTTTTCTTTGGAGTAATTTGTGGTGCACATATAATAAGATCTTCACTTGCATCAGAACTTTCAACCAAATCATCGGATATTGGCTAAAAACCAAAACAATGAATTGAATATATATCAGTAAAAATGTAACACACATAATGAACATCAAAATGAGTGTTTGAAAATAGATGACCTGCTCATCTTTTTGAGGCACATCGTTGGTAAGTTTGGAGGTTTTCTGCACAATAACAATAACCTTAAACATGACAAAGAATAGCGGATTTGGTACTACCGTATGATATCGCTCTAACATAAGTTTCACACAATGGATATTACCTCATTTCCTGGGAATTGATCTTCATCTCCTGGAAGTTGTTCCTTGACTTTGAAAACAGTATCAACATCAGTTCTGTAACCTAAAACAGAAGCTTCTTTGTATTTAGGCTGCATTTTGATTATGAGAGCATAAGTCTTGTTCATAAATTCATCCAACATTTCAGGATATTCCAATGGATCATCTTCACCAGCCTACATGCTCAAAGAGGAAAAGAATGAGATTTATTTAAAATATATGAAAAGTCTAAAAAAAAAAGAGACAAAATTATATTAATTTTAAAAATGTAAAATATATGAAAAGTCTAAAAAAAAAAGAGAACAAAATGATATTAATTTTAAAAATGCATACATCGATCATTAATTGCCTTAAGTCAGGAGCTGTGATTCCCACCAGCTCAACACAATCATGGTCCCAAAAGATAAAACTCAATTTGTCATCTCCATTGAAAACCTCTACATCTAACTTGAACCTGCAACATATAATTTGTCAATTTTTGGAGTCTTCAATAGTAAACTGATACAAATCTCTTAAACTTACTTTATGACAGGTTTTGGAGAAGGATGGCCAAGCAAGCACTTGTAAGGCGGTGCATGTCCGTCGGTCTTCTTGGGGCAATGATCACATTGTTTATAGTACCATCCATGTTTTGAGGTAAGTATTTTCCTAGTAGTTGCCATTGTGATGCATATGGTGTTCTACAAAAAGAATAATCGATAACATTAATTATTAGCAATAAATCAATGAAACTTTGTAAAGGTGCAACTAAATGTGTTGCTAGCAAAATGCAAGAACCTCAGGCAAGTTCATGAGTTCCGAGAACTGAATAATAGGCGCGCCAATTAAAAAGCGATCGCCACCAGAAAACTGAGAATTCGTGGAACCTTGGGTCGAGCCAACACTTTCCAGCGAGAGAGGTGCAGCGCAAGCAAAATCCGGAGGTAAAATGTGTATATATAGCATAATAATAGGAAAACATCAGTCAACACAGATACATAAAACCAAAAAAAATAGGGAAAAATTACGATAACATTGATAAGAAATATCACCTCTTGGCAAAAAATTTTGCATCATCATAATCTGCATCAATGAAAACTTTTGTTCCATTCCATGCATTTCCAATTGAAATAGCATAACCATCTACAAAACAAAATCAATTTAAACAGAACAAATGTTCAATCAGAGTCATAAAATATAAACAAAATTAATTTAAAGTGCGAAAACACGACAATACCAAAACCCTAAAAACATATTATAAACCTGAAGCATCCTTGATCTTTCCATGCTTGATAATTATCACAACGGGCCCAATGTTAGTTCTTCCATTAAGATAATTGAACAAAGTAGTCGCAAAATGACCCCGGAGAGTGCAGCTGAGTTCCACACCACTTTAAAAGAAAAACAGAATTGAATATCAAAAACAGAACGGTGTCGATTAAATGGTAAGTGAATTGTAACATCAAAGTTTACCTTGAATCAACAACGGTAAACGCAGCACAAATTTTTTTTGGGCCAGCATGCTGCTGACTGTAGGTCATTTGTTTAAATCTACCAATAACATCTGTGTATATAAACAGTTACCACTTAGTCTCAGCAAACAATGAAGTGAAACCCAACCAAACCCTAAACAAAATATGTTTATTACCATATAAGCAATCTGGCTGATAGTTTCCAGCATTGATCTCAGCAAAAGGCTTGAAGTTGAATTTGCAAGACGGAATGTCGGGGAAATCTTTGACAGTGACGTTTGTCCCGGAGTTGAAAATGAGCTTAAAAGCATGATGACATGCCTTGAAAGGAAAATCATTTTCCTTTACCTTGAAATTCCTCATGACATATGTACCACCTTCTTTCAAGTTAGACTTCCAATGCTCAAGCAAGTCATTAGGCACAACAACTTGTATCTGATCACCCTAGAAGTAGAAAAGTAATTTTAAATGCATGGCTACAAATTAACATTGCGGGAAAAAAGAAGCATAAAACAATAACAAAGAACACAACACAAAAACAAATGACCACCTGTTTATCTAGGAGGATAAATTCCAAATGTTCTTCTTTGCTTTTGCTAACAACAGACCAAAGATCTTCAATCCTAACTGCCAGCTTCCATAGCTCTTTCAAATCATTGATATCTTTAATGGAATCAATGGACCTAGCCATTCTAAGCAACAAAACAACAACCATAATAGTTATAATAATTAAAAGATTTAGGCTATATCATATAGAATCATATGTACTATGTATTTCTTCCTCACATGATTTGGCCATATTTTGATACCAAACTATATAAAATCTCAATCATTAACCTAATCTAAATAAAACCACCTATCCACAATCCCCATATATACACTATCTAATGCATACACCATGTCTTTTCTTGCATACAAATCAACAAAAAATGTAAAATATAAAATGCATGCAACTGGAAGAAACACACCTTTAAGGATTTGATGTTGTTCTTGACTTGAACTTTTCACTTGACAAAGTTAAAAGCTGCATAAAGATGGAAGTAAAAATATATTCAATGGAATAGGAAAACAAAATCATAAGAGGAAAATGAAACTGTGAATGTTTAACACTTCAAGAAGATGAAGACAATTGAAGAGGAAAATAGAGTTTACATGAAATCATACCTAACTGGTGTGGGTGTTGAGCTAAAGTTGAATTTTACAATTTAAGAAGATGAATGAAGACAAGGAAGTTAATGGAAGGAAAGTGCAGAAAAAAATTGACTATAGAAAGTGGAGGGAGTGACCATACGTGTCTCTAAACATGAATTCCAACACAAAACTTGCTTCCACCTAATTACTTTTCATTTAACTAGACACCGACCCATGCTATCGCACGGATTTTGTAGATTTTCATATGTTATATAAAAAGAAATATAATAAAAATTTTAAAATAAATGACACAATCAAATCTGTCTTTTAAAATCAGTCCAAACTGACTCATCCCAGTGTATAATAAAATCACCCAAGCACCATATTGAATATTATAAAAATCATGCAATGCAGATCATCCATGTTTAAAATATATGCTGCCATTAATTTTTTCAACTAAAATTTCAAATTGATTTCCGTTTGGATCAATAAGGGTGTGTTTGGTAGGAGAGAAAATGAGAAGAGAGAAATAGAAACACGGAAACCGATGCATGTATTTGGGTATTTCTATTTCTCTCTTCTCATTTTCTCTCCTACCAAACAAATGATAAGTGTAGCATAACGATGTACGTTGTTGTCACCAAAATAAGATGCAAACATTTTTTGTAACATGACCGCGCCATAAAATAAAAATAATAACAATGTTAAATCTCTACCAATGTGAAATGCTCAAATACAATCAAATACATTCGGTTGAAATAAAAGGTATACTTACTTTACCATGGTGAAACTCAACATAATAAGTTTGATATTTGAACGTGTATTACAGAAACAATTAATTGAATTGCATATTCAATACATGTTGGTTGCAAAAATATTTCAAATTGATTGATATATCATAGTGGCTAATATATTTTGCCTTTACAAAAAGGTTATAAGTTCAACTCCTGCCGAGGACATTTTTTAATAATTAAATTAGGGTTTTAGTATCGTTAAATTAGGGTGATGAATCAATTACTTGTTATTTAATTGACTTAGTTTAATTACAATGCTTTGGTTAGAATGTAATGAGATATTAGTACAGTAAATATGCTGAGGTGGAGGGTTGTGGTGCAAGGAGGGTTAGCATAGACATTTCAATAGTATCTTACTATGTTAAATATACATGATACGTTGATTTTCTTAAGATGATGAAGTTTGTTCAAAAAAAATTTGCGTGTCATATAATGTTTTTGTACATTTATTTCGAACTTTAACTTTTGCGGAGTGAGAAAAAATGCAAGAAATAACTCACGAGTCACATTTTGTATCTCAAAAGAAAATAATGAATGACATGATTTAGTAAGAGAATAATAATTTAGTCAAAAAAAATTAAGTGAATAATAATATTGATAGAATTGAATTATTTTATTTTTTTGCAATTTGTTTTTACAATTACTGTTCATTAAATCTTAAATGTACATATACATATAGTATATAATTTATGTTATGAATAATACTCCCTCCGGTCACATTTATAAGCAAAAAAAACACTTCAAATTTTGGTCACTATTATAAGCAATGAAGCACGGACATTTCTCAGATTAGGCATGTCGGTGTCGGACACGTGTCTATGTCCGTGTCCGACACCGACACCTATGATTACACTAAATTATGTCATTTTTTCAAATTATTGTCGGTGTGTCAGTGTCCGTGTCGAGACCGGTATCCCTGTCAGTGTCCGTGCTTCATAGATTATAAACAAAAGTTAACTATTTTTAAAATAATTAATATTGTTATTTCTAATATATCCTTACTTTTTAAAAGGTGTATGTGATTTCCAAGAAAAAAATACTTATTTATGTAAACTTATATATGTTTTATATTAAATCAAGAAAATTAACTACACTTAACTAACTTTCTTAAACACCGCGCAAGTAGTTTTTTTGCTTATAAATGTGACCGGAGGGAGTAAGTCTTAGTGGAAGCCTTGTTTCAAAAAAAAAAAAAAAAAAGTCTTAGCGTAAGTCTTAGTGAATGAATGTTCATACTTTTTCTTTCATTTCCTATAACTCCCACTAGTGAATGAACCTTAATTACATTTGTTCTTTCACTTTCTTCTTTGTATCCTATAGGTAAGACTCTTGTTATGATGTAAAAAACACACATGTGATGAGTTGAATACAAAATTTTCATTCTCTCTATCTCTATGTTTTACCTCTTGAAATTTATTTTAACAGCACAACTTGAGGTAATATTGGTTCATGTTTGTTCTTGATATTACTTATAATAGTGTATGCTTGTTTGTTGGTACATAATTTATATTTCATCAAATATAATAGTAAACTCGTGTTTTTAAGACCTTGCTTTTATTTCAGTATGAGTTCTGGACCGGACTAAAGTCCAATACACCAAAGCCCTATGGCGTGAAACTCCAATAGACATGATACCAAGCATATGACCAGCAGTGGCGCCATATGTTGGCTTATAAACTAATTTTATCAATTCTCCACTTCATATCTCACTATACATACCAAAAAGAAACCTTGAAATCACTTTCAAATTTTCAAATTTTCGTCTCAATGGCAGTCACTAGAACAACTCGCAGTAGACTAGAGGTAACACCGAGATACTAAAAAAGAGAAACTTCGACGTTTAAAAAATTGAACAACTGGAAAACAACGCTACCCATGTGCTTGAACCAGTTCCTGAATCATAAGCTCGGGGAGTATTACATCAAACCCAAAGAAACGACGACGTTGACGCGACCCTATATGTACTCCCACTTAACCATCAACAAGCCACTTACCAAATTCCACAACTTGACCTACCAACTGACCAACACCATCCTCCTTAACATTTACATTATAGTACAACAACAAAATAGCCGAATCACCAACGTTGAGCAACACTAGAACTTCAAGCACCAAACACCAGCGGGGCAAACACCACAAAATGCGAATGGGGGAAACCTGACAACAATTGATCCAAATCCCCAAACTCAGCAGATGGCGAACCCAACACCTCAAAGCCAGCAAACAATGGTGCACCATGAAGAGAGTTCTCAACACAACAAAGCCTTAAACGGGACCTAGGGTCTCACCATGAATAACACCACAACCAATGGTAACACTAACGGCAACAACAATGCAGTGACCAAGAGAAAAACAAAAAAATGAGGGAGAGGGGGAGAAGGATCGCCCTCAGACGACTCAAGTGACGATTAGAACAACGACGAACCTCCTTCGAACAACGAGGGAAATCACAAGAAAAACCTCCACCATTCCAAAGGTTCATTCTCAACAAAGATCGCATATTACAGAATCCCAAAATCCCTAGAGAAAACACCAAAGCTGGAAACTTATGACGGGACTGGGGACCCAGACGAACACGTCGAACACATTGACACCGATCTGGATTCCCATATTTTCTGCAAAATCCCTTACTATAAGATCTCGTGTAAAAGAGATAACGGAATCAATACATTTTACTCGGCTAGATTCTTTGAATCTAAGCCAATAATAATATGTTTGTTTGGTTACAATAATAATTTGCTTTGATCATATGGAAAAAGGATAATCCTGACATATTATTTCAGATTCCATTTGGAAGATTTTATTTATAATGAAATGACATTATTTTGGCTCATCAAACAATAGAAAAAAGTTTAAACATGATGCTTCACAAACAGATTACGAGCATTTACTCACCAAACAAACATATTTTGACCATTATCATGATTCACCAAACAGAACCAAACGAAACCAATTCAAATCAACAAAAGAAGAATCATTCTAATAGAGAGTACCAAACCAAACAAAGAACAATTAGAGAGATGAGAAGAATCAATATAGATAGGAGAAACCAAATAGGCGAATCAATAGAGAGAAAAAAAAACAATTAACTGAAGAACCAATACGGAGAGAAGCAACGAAACATAAGAAACTAATAGAGAAATGAGCAATCAAACAAAATAATCATTAGAAGGAATCAATCAAACATAAGAAACAACCAAAGAGAGAAATTATTCCAAACTAAATCAAACATAACCAAACCAAACACAATCCAAAATTAAATCAAATGAAATCCAATCAAACCAACAAAAAGGAAGAAAGAGAACAAAATCACATTAACCTTCTAAACAAACAAGAGTCTGGTTCAGGTGTCATACGAAGACGACCTTCATTCTTATCTTGGGGATCATGTTGTTCATCTCTTTCGCGCCTTCTGTGATTCTTTTTGATGGGGAGGTTGTACGAGAACCTTCACTATCTTTAGAAGGAGAATGAGAATACTCTTTACTGGGAGATCACTCATTTGCATCTTTTTTTAAGGTATTAGGCCTTAGAAAGAGATGCAGATGAGCAATCTTCCAGCAAAGGGTATTCTCCTTCTCCTTCAAAAGATAGTGAAGGTTCTCACAAAACCTCTCCATAAAAAAGAATCCCAGAAGGCAACGAAGGAGATGAACATGATGATCCCCAATATAAGAATGAAGGTCATTATCGTATGAAGGTCACAAAACCTCTCCATAAAAAAGAATCCCAGAAGGCAACGAAGGAGATGAACATGATGATCCCCAATATAAGAATGAAGGTCATTATCGTATGACACCTGAACAAGACATTGGTTTGTTTGATTTTCAAAGTAATTCACGTGACTTTCTTAATGCATTATATTATTTGGAGAGGGGTCGAAGGAATTGATTATATACATGGAGAGGGACAGAAAAAAGTTTGTTTTTTTTATAAGAGGACATAAAAGAGTTTGACATTGAAATTAAGAAATGATATAATAAGAGGGACAAAATGAAACTAGATGATGATGATGATGATAGAGGATAATGTAATGTTGTGTTGTATATCTGCATTTCCGTATGTAGTGTTTTATAAATATTTTGGGGGATAATTTGGTGAAATGACGATTATGGACTTGTTAGTTGCTTTTGGCTTTATATATTCCTTAATTAATGAATGTCAACAATCTTATTAAAATAAATAAAATAATTTATAATAGTCAACAATCTTATTCAAAAAATATAAATTTATAATAGTTAAATAAATTAAATCAATCAGTAAAAAATTTGAACTTTTTAAACCAGTGTTCAGGATTTCAAGATTTTTTATGAGAAAATTTGGAAAAAATTGTCATTTTGTGTGCAAAATTGATTTATGAATTTTTCGATATTCAAAATTTATATGTAATAATAATAATGACAGATTTATTCGTCAAAAAATAAATAAATAATAATGACAGATTTAGTAAAAAAAAAAGAAAAAGATTAGTGAAATCAATATTTAGTCAAAATGAAAATATAATGTTAGAATTAAATCTTTGCCATTAATTTTTTATTGATAATGTTCATTGAATCTTCCTCAAGAAAAAAAATGTTCAATGAATCTTAAATAGGTAGATATTTTTATATTTATGGACGAAATGCACATATAGTATTTTTTTTTCTTTTGATAAAATATACATAAAAATAAAGTATATTATTTATAATGGGTTTGTCTAACATGTGCAACATTGCACATGTTAAAGTTGCCAAAAGTGATAATTTTTTATTGAAAAACAATAATTATTTATTAAAAAGTTATATATTTAATACAAAATGCACAAGTTCCAATACAAGATTACTATTTTAAACTTCTTAACATGTGCAAGTTTGCAATGATAGAAAAACTCATTTATAATAGGTCAAATGTGTGTTTTATTTTATAATGAAGATATTAAATTTTATTTTAAATAAAATTGATCGCTTTTTTTTTAACCAAAATAGTTATCCAATTTTTTTAAAAAAATAATGATAAATTTATGCAACAGTACAAAATTTATGCTAAATGTGATGTCAGTCATATTATGAGAATAAAAAAATATTGAATATAAATGACTTCACTTCAAAATTAAATACTTTAATTTTTTTCAAGAAATTTAATTAAGTTTGTTAAAAGTACCGAGAAAAATTGCATGAAATAACTCATGTTTTGTGTCTCAAAAGAAAATAATGAATGATGGGATTTAGTAAGAGAATAATAATATTGATAGAATTTTAAAAAAATCCCAATTTTTTTTACTATTATTATTCATTAAATCTTAAATGTAACTATAGTATAGAATTTATATTTTTAGGTCAAATGTGTTTTAGTTTTACAATGAAGATATTAAATTTACACAAATCGATTCACGTATTAACAACTCACTGCAAAAAGACACAACAATCATTAAAGACTCTTTCGGATCATATAGTCCAATGTCAAAGAGAGATGACAAGGACATCACAAATAATACAAAGATTTTTTAATAAAATATTTATAAAAAAAATCTACATAAATATATAGATTTTTTTAGGGCAAACATAAGGTAACATTATAATGAATTGTTAATTCTACTTAAAATGTCCGTTCAATGGTCAAAATTAAAGAGATGATAAAATGAGCAATCATATTGTCCATCTCAATAAAAACCTTAACTAGATTTCTTTCAATAAAGTAGTCTCAAAACAAAATGTAATATAATAAAAATATGGTGACAGAAGCCAATGGCACTCATGCAACAATAAGAAGTCTTACTGAATTGATCCAATAAGTCAACATTCAATGAGTGGATTGTTCTTGCATGGCTTGTTCTTGGTTGTTGCTGCTTGGATGAAGACTGTGGAGTTGATGGAGTACGTGCATGATTGAAAGTGTGAGGATATGCAGGTTTCTTGCCTTTGTGAGCGACTTGATTATCCATATTAGAATTAGGTGTGGAAGGAATTTGATTATGAAAACCATGGAGATTGATATTTGATGTTGTTTTCTGTTTCTTTCTTTGAATGATCAGCTTCCTTTGCTTCCTTGATTCAGCAGCATGGTACTTCTTTACACTAAAAATGTTTTCCATTTTCATAAACATGTTGTTTGGTTAAAATGAATTTTGTTTTAAGATCCTAAACTGTGTTGCACCAAAGACACGTTTCTGTACATGCAAAAAACACATAAGTAAATAGGTTCAGTAGCTAATAAGCCTTGCATTTTAGGTAATGGTAGTGGAAAATTTTGTTGGTGGGCTGACACGTATGGCTATTATGTTAGATTATTAGATAGATATTAGAAGATTAGATGTATATGTTAGATTATTAGATATATTAAATTAAACTGAAGTTATATCTAGAAGAGTCAAAGATTTGGGACAATTAGATTATTAGATATATTAAATTAAACTGAAGTTATATCTAGAAGAGTCAAAGATTGGGGACAATATGCTCATAAGGGGTGTTCAAAAAACCGCAAACCGATTCAAAAAAATCGAAAACCGCAAAAAATCGAATATTTTTGGATGTGTTTGAATGTTCTTTTAAGAAAACTGTTGAATATCGGATCGGATTTCGGATTGATTTCTCAAAACCGATCTAAAACCGAATCAACCGTATACATATATTTTAATACTTATTTGTATTTTTATTAGTATGAATATAGGTTGAATTAAACTATTTTTTTTGTTCATATTAACATAGATCATTCATTTAAACTCATATTAACATATTTATTCGACAAATATAAATAAATTTTTACTGTTGATAGATGTTCTTGCTTTGGTGTTCTACAATGCTAGTTGTGTGAGTTGAAAAATAAAAGATGGACTCTGTAACTGTGAGCATCCTGGTTTTAAGACCTAAAATACAAAGATAAAATGAGTTTCGAATATTTAAAGGATTTGAGGTCTATACCTAGCCTTTTTTATTTTTACCTGAAACATCATGTAGCTTACTTTTTCCCTAACTTGGTCTAGTTTGCTTATGATCAGGCTTTAATATGAGATGTATGGATGAGACTCAAATTGCTGAACTGAAATTAAAGGTAACCTTCTAGTATAATATATGTATATTTTTATTCTATTATAATTATAATGTATGAGATGTATGGATGAGACTTAAATTGCTGAACTGAAATTAAAGGTAACCTTCTAGTATAATATATATATTTTTGTTCTATTATAATTATAATGTTAAAGGTGCATGGGTATTACTGAAAGCATAGGGACTGTGATTATAAATAAGATGCAGAAACAAACAGGATCATACAAGAACACATGATATATTAGATACAGGATTATACATTATATATTACATCCAGGATTATACATGATCATTTTATACAACTTGACTAAATAGCCACCAAAGCTAACTTCACAAAAGAGACTAATATGTGACTGAGCGCACACTGGAGCATTCCAAATATCATACAAATGAAACATATATATTACACAACTTCAGTAAACAAACATCAAACTTAAACTAACAAAAGAGTCATGGAAGTCAGCTTCAAAAAATTAGATACAATTGTTGCTCCTACCAAGCCCAGGTAATTGAAAGATTAAGCAACAATTGTAAATCCAGCTTTTGTCTCATTCAGTTTTAATCTGCCTTATAATCTTTGAAGTTTTTGTTTTTGCCAAAGCAGATCCTCGAGCAGCGATCTTGGTACCATTTACATCATCCAAAACTCTTTTCTTTGGAGTAATTTGTGGTGCACATATAATAAGATCTTCACTTGCATCAGAACTTTCAACCAAATCATCGGATATTGGCTAAAAACCAAAACAATGAATTGAATATATATCAGTAAAAATGTAACACACATAATGAACATCAAAATGAGTGTTTGAAAATAGATGACCTGCTCATCTTTTTGAGGCACATCGTTGGTAAGTTTGGAGGTTTTCTGCACAATAACAATAACCTTAAACATGACAAAGAATAGCGGATTTGGTACTACCGTATGATATCGCTCTAACATAAGTTTCACACAATGGATATTACCTCATTTCCTGGGAATTGATCTTCATCTCCTGGAAGTTGTTCCTTGACTTTGAAAACAGTATCAACATCAGTTCTGTAACCTAAAACAGAAGCTTCTTTGTATTTAGGCTGCATTTTGATTATGAGAGCATAAGTCTTGTTCATAAATTCATCCAACATTTCAGGATATTCCAATGGATCATCTTCACCAGCCTACATGCTCAAAGAGGAAAAGAATGAGATTTATTTAAAATATATGAAAAGTCTAAAAAAAAAAGAGACAAAATTATATTAATTTTAAAAATGTAAAATATATGAAAAGTCTAAAAAAAAAAGAGAACAAAATGATATTAATTTTAAAAATGCATACATCGATCATTAATTGCCTTAAGTCAGGAGCTGTGATTCCCACCAGCTCAACACAATCATGGTCCCAAAAGATAAAACTCAATTTGTCATCTCCATTGAAAACCTCTACATCTAACTTGAACCTGCAACATATAATTTGTCAATTTTTGGAGTCTTCAATAGTAAACTGATACAAATCTCTTAAACTTACTTTATGACAGGTTTTGGAGAAGGATGGCCAAGCAAGCACTTGTAAGGCGGTGCATGTCCGTCGGTCTTCTTGGGGCAATGATCACATTGTTTATAGTACCATCCATGTTTTGAGGTAAGTATTTTCCTAGTAGTTGCCATTGTGATGCATATGGTGTTCTACAAAAAGAATAATCGATAACATTAATTATTAGCAATAAATCAATGAAACTTTGTAAAGGTGCAACTAAATGTGTTGCTAGCAAAATGCAAGAACCTCAGGCAAGTTCATGAGTTCCGAGAACTGAATAATAGGCGCGCCAATTAAAAAGCGATCGCCACCAGAAAACTGAGAACTCGTGGAACCTTGGGTCGAGCCAACACTTTCCAGCGAGAGAGGTGCAGCGCAAGCAAAATCCGGAGGTAAAATGTGTATATATAGCATAATAATAGGAAAACATCAGTCAACACAGATACATAAAACCAAAAAAAATAGGGAAAAATTACGATAACATTGATAAGAAATATCACCTCTTGGCAAAAAATTTTGCATCATCATAATCTGCATCAATGAAAACTTTTGTTCCATTCCATGCATTTCCAATTGAAATAGCATAACCATCTACAAAACAAAATCAATTTAAACAGAACAAATGTTCAATCAGAGTCATAAAATATAAACAAAATTAATTTAAAGTGCGAAAACACGACAATACCAAAACCCTAAAAACATATTATAAACCTGAAGCATCCTTGATCTTTCCATGCTTGATAATTATCACAACGGGCCCAATGTTAGTTCTTCCATTAAGATAATTGAACAAAGTAGTCGCAAAATGACCCCGGAGAGTGCAGCTGAGTTCCACACCACTTTAAAAGAAAAACAGAATTGAATATCAAAAACAGAACGGTGTCGATTAAATGGTAAGTGAATTGTAACATCAAAGTTTACCTTGAATCAACAACGGTAAACGCAGCACAAATTTTTTTTGGGCCAGCATGCTGCTGACTGTAGGTCATTTGTTTAAATCTACCAATAACATCTGTGTATATAAACAGTTACCACTTAGTCTCAGCAAACAATGAAGTGAAACTCAACCAAACCCTAAACAAAATATGTTTATTACCATATAAGCAATCTGGCTGATAGTTTCCAGCATTGATCTCAGCAAAAGGCTTGAAGTTGAATTTGCAAGACGGAATGTCGGGGAAATCTTTGACAGTGACGTTTGTCCCGGAGTTGAAAATGAGCTTAAAAGCATGATGACATGCCTTGAAAGGAAAATCATTTTCCTTTACCTTGAAATTCCTCATGACATATGTACCACCTTCTTTCAAGTTAGACTTCCAATGCTCAAGCAAGTCATTAGGCACAACAACTTGTATCTGATCACCCTAGAAGTAGAAAAGTAATTTTAAATGCATGGCTACAAATTAACATTGCGGGAAAAAAGAAGCATAAAACAATAACAAAGAACACAACACAAAAACAAATGACCACCTGTTTATCTAGGAGGATAAATTCCAAATGTTCTTCTTTGCTTTTGCTAACAACAGACCAAAGATCTTCAATCCTAACTGCCAGCTTCCATAGCTCTTTCAAATCATTGATATCTTTAATGGAATCAATGGACCTAGCCATTCTAAGCAACAAAACAACAACCATAATAGTTATAATAATTAAAAGATTTAGGCTATATCATATAGAATCATATGTACTATGTATTTCTTCCTCACATGATTTGGCCATATTTTGATACCAAACTATATAAAATCTCAATCATTAACCTAATCTAAATAAAACCACCTATCCACAATCCCCATATATACACTATCTAATGCATACACCATGTCTTTTCTTGCATACAAATCAACAAAAAATGTAAAATATAAAATGCATGCAACTGGAAGAAACACACCTTTAAGGATTTGATGTTGTTCTTGACTTGAACTTTTCACTTGACAAAGTTAAAAGCTGCATAAAGATGGAAGTAAAAATATATTCAATGGAATAGGAAAACAAAATCATAAGAGGAAAATGAAACTGTGAATGTTTAACACTTCAAGAAGATGAAGACAATTGAAGAGGAAAATAGAGTTTACATGAAATCATACCTAACTGGTGTGCGTGTTGAGCTAAAGTTGAATTTTACAATTTAAGAAGATGAATGAAGACAAGGAAGTTAATGGAAGGAAAGTGCAGAAAAAAATTGACTATAGAAAGTGGAGGGAGTGACCATACGTGTCTCTAAACATGAATTCCAACACAAAACTTGCTTCCACCTAATTACTTTTCATTTAACTAGACACCGACCCATGCTATCGCACGGATTTTGTAGATTTTCATATGTTATATAAAAAGAAATATAATAAAAATTTTAAAATAAATGACACAATCAAATCTGTCTTTTAAAATCAGTCCAAACTGACTCATCCCAGTGTATAATAAAATCACCCAAGCACCATATTGAATATTATAAAAATCATGCAATGCAGATCATCCATGTTTAAAATATATGCCGCCATTAATTTTTTCAACTAAAATTTCAAATTGATTTCCGTTTGGATCAATAAGGGTGTGTTTGGTAGGAGAGAAAATGAGAAGAGAGAAATAGAAACACGGAAACCGATGCATGTATTTGGGTATTTCTATTTCTCTCTTCTCATTTTCTCTCCTACCAAACAAATGATAAGTGTAGCATAACGATGTACGTTGTTGTCACCAAAATAAGATGCAAACATTTTTTGTAACATGACCGCGCCATAAAATAAAAATAATAACAATGTTAAATCTCTACCAATGTGAAATGCTCAAATACAATCAAATACATTCGGTTGAAATAAAAGGTATACTTACTTTACCATGGTGAAACTCAACATAATAAGTTTGATATTTGAACGTGTATTACAGAAACAATTAATTGAATTGCATATTCAATACATGTTGGTTGCAAAAATATTTCAAATTGATTGATATATCATAGTGGCTAATATATTTTGCCTTTACAAAAAGGTTATAAGTTCAACTCCTGCCGAGGACATTTTTTAATAATTAAATTAGGGTTTTAGTATCGTTAAATTAGGGTGATGAATCAATTACTTGTTATTTAATTGACTTAGTTTAATTACAATGCTTTGGTTAGAATGTAATGAGATATTAGTACAGTAAATATGCTGAGGTGGAGGGTTGTGGTGCAAGGAGGGTTAGCATAGACATTTCAATAGTATCTTACTATGTTAAATATACATGATACGTTGATTTTCTTAAGATGATGAAGTTTGTTCAAAAAAAATTTGCGTGTCATATAATGTTTTTGTACATTTATTTCGAACTTTAACTTTTGCGGAGTGAGAAAAAATGCAAGAAATAACTCACGAGTCACATTTTGTATCTCAAAAGAAAATAATGAATGACATGATTTAGTAAGAGAATAATAATTTAGTCAAAAAAAATTAAGTGAATAATAATATTGATAGAATTGAATTATTTTATTTTTTTGCAATTTGTTTTTACAATTACTGTTCATTAAATCTTAAATGTACATATACATATAGTATATAATTTATGTTATGAATAATACTCCCTCCGGTCACATTTATAAGCAAAAAAAACACTTCAAATTTTGGTCACTATTATAAGCAATGAAGCACGGACATTTCTCAGATTAGGCATGTCGGTGTCGGACACGTGTCTATGTCCGTGTCCGACACCGACACCTATGATTACACTAAATTATGTCATTTTTTCAAATTATTGTCGGTGTGTCAGTGTCCGTGTCGAGACCGGTATCCCTGTCAGTGTCCGTGCTTCATAGATTATAAACAAAAGTTAACTATTTTTAAAATAATTAATATTGTTATTTCTAATATATCCTTACTTTTTAAAAGGTGTATGTGATTTCCAAGAAAAAAATACTTATTTATGTAAACTTATATATGTTTTATATTAAATCAAGAAAATTAACTACACTTAACTAACTTTCTTAAACACCGCGCAAGTAGTTTTTTTGCTTATAAATGTGACCGGAGGGAGTAAGTCTTAGTGGAAGCCTTGTTTCAAAAAAAAAAAAAAAAAAGTCTTAGCGTAAGTCTTAGTGAATGAATGTTCATACTTTTTCTTTCATTTCCTATAACTCCCACTAGTGAATGAACCTTAATTACATTTGTTCTTTCACTTTCTTCTTTGTATCCTATAGGTAAGACTCTTGTTATGATGTAAAAAACACACATGTGATGAGTTGAATACAAAATTTTCATTCTCTCTATCTCTATGTTTTACCTCTTGAAATTTATTTTAACAGCACAACTTGAGGTAATATTGGTTCATGTTTGTTCTTGATATTACTTATAATAGTGTATGCTTGTTTGTTGGTACATAATTTATATTTCATCAAATATAATAGTAAACTCGTGTTTTTAAGACCTTGCTTTTATTTCAGTATGAGTTCTGGACCGGACTAAAGTCCAATACACCAAAGCCCTATGGCGTGAAACTCCAATAGACATGATACCAAGCATATGACCAGCAGTGGCGCCATATGTTGGCTTATAAACTAATTTTATCAATTCTCCACTTCATATCTCACTATACATACCAAAAAGAAACCTTGAAATCACTTTCAAATTTTCAAATTTTCGTCTCAATGGCAGTCACTAGAACAACTCGCAGTAGACTAGAGGTAACACCGAGATACTAAAAAAGAGAAACTTCGACGTTTAAAAAATTGAACAACTGGAAAACAACGCTACCCATGTGCTTGAACCAGTTCCTGAATCATAAGCTCGGGGAGTATTACATCAAACCCAAAGAAACGACGACGTTGACGCGACCCTAGATGTACTCCCACTTAACCATCAACAAGCCACTTACCAAATTCCACAACTTGACCTACCAACTGACCAACACCATCCTCCTTAACATTTACATTATAGTACAACAACAAAATAGCCGAATCACCAACGTTGAGCAACACTAGAACTTCAAGCACCAAACACCAGCGGGGCAAACACCACAAAATGCGAATGGGGGAAACCTGACAACAATTGATCCAAATCCCCAAACTCAGCAGATGGCGAACCCAACACCTCAAAGCCAGCAAACAATGGTGCACCATGAAGAGAGTTCTCAACACAACAAAGCCTTAAACGGGACCTAGGGTCTCACCATGAATAACACCACAACCAATGGTAACACTAACGGCAACAACAATGCAGTGACCAAGAGAAAAACAAAAAAATGAGGGAGAGGGGGAGAAGGATCGCCCTCAGACGACTCAAGTGACGATTAGAACAACGACGAACCTCCTTCGAACAACGAGGGAAATCACAAGAAAAACCTCCACCATTCCAAAGGTTCATTCTCAACAAAGATCGCATATTACAGAATCCCAAAATCCCTAGAGAAAACACCAAAGCTGGAAACTTATGACGGGACTGGGGACCCAGACGAACACGTCGAACACATTGACACCGATCTGGATTCCCATATTTTCTGCAAAATCCCTTACTATAAGATCTCGTGTAAAAGAGATAACGGAATCAATACATTTTACTCGGCTAGATTCTTTGAATCTAAGCCAATAATAATATGTTTGTTTGGTTACAATAATAATTTGCTTTGATCATATGGAAAAAGGATAATCCTGACATATTATTTCAGATTCCATTTGGAAGATTTTATTTATAATGAAATGACATTATTTTGGCTCATCAAACAATAGAAAAAAGTTTAAACATGATGCTTCACAAACAGATTACGAGCATTTACTCACCAAACAAACATATTTTGACCATTATCATGATTCACCAAACAGAACCAAACGAAACCAATTCAAATCAACAAAAGAAGAATCATTCTAATAGAGAGTACCAAACCAAACAAAGAACAATTAGAGAGATGAGAAGAATCAATATAGATAGGAGAAACCAAATAGGCGAATCAATAGAGAGAAAAAAAAACAATTAACTGAAGAACCAATACGGAGAGAAGCAACGAAACATAAGAAACTAATAGAGAAATGAGCAATCAAACAAAATAATCATTAGAAGGAATCAATCAAACATAAGAAACAACCAAAGAGAGAAATTATTCCAAACTAAATCAAACATAACCAAACCAAACACAATCCAAAATTAAATCAAATGAAATCCAATCAAACCAACAAAAAGGAAGAAAGAGAACAAAATCACATTAACCTTCTAAACAAACAAGAGTCTGGTTCAGGTGTCATACGAAGACGACCTTCATTCTTATCTTGGGGATCATGTTGTTCATCTCTTTTGCGCCTTCTGTGATTCTTTTTGATGGGGAGGTTGTACGAGAACCTTCACTATCTTTAGAAGGAGAATGAGAATACTCTTTACTGGGAGATCACTCATTTGCATCTTTTTTTAAGGTATTAGGCCTTAGAAAGAGATGCAGATGAGCAATCTTCCAGCAAAGGGTATTCTCCTTCTCCTTCAAAAGATAGTGAAGGTTCTCACAAAACCTCTCCATAAAAAAGAATCCCAGAAGGCAACGAAGGAGATGAACATGATGATCCCCAATATAAGAATGAAGGTCATTATCGTATGAAGGTCACAAAACCTCTCCATAAAAAAGAATCCCAGAAGGCAACGAAGGAGATGAACATGATGATCCCCAATATAAGAATGAAGGTCATTATCGTATGACACCTGAACAAGACATTGGTTTGTTTGATTTTCAAAGTAATTCACGTGACTTTCTTAATGCATTATATTATTTGGAGAGGGGTCGAAGGAATTGATTATATACATGGAGAGGGACAGAAAAAAGTTTGTTTTTTTTATAAGAGGACATAAAAGAGTTTGACATTGAAATTAAGAAATGATATAATAAGAGGGACAAAATGAAACTAGATGATGATGATGATGATAGAGGATAATGTAATGTTGTGTTGTATATCTGCATTTCCGTATGTAGTGTTTTATAAATATTTTGGGGGATAATTTGGTGAAATGACGATTATGGACTTGTTAGTTGCTTTTGGCTTTATATATTCCTTAATTAATGAATGTCAACAATCTTATTAAAATAAATAAAATAATTTATAATAGTCAACAATCTTATTCAAAAAATATAAATTTATAATAGTTAAATAAATTAAATCAATCAGTAAAAAATTTGAACTTTTTAAACCAGTGTTCAGGATTTCAAGATTTTTTATGAGAAAATTTGGAAAAAATTGTCATTTTGTGTGCAAAATTGATTTATGAATTTTTCGATATTCAAAATTTATATGTAATAATAATAATGACAGATTTATTCGTCAAAAAATAAATAAATAATAATGACAGATTTAGTAAAAAAAAAAGAAAAAGATTAGTGAAATCAATATTTAGTCAAAATGAAAATATAATGTTAGAATTAAATCTTTGCCATTAATTTTTTATTGATAATGTTCATTGAATCTTCCTCAAGAAAAAAAATGTTCAATGAATCTTAAATAGGTAGATATTTTTATATTTATGGACGAAATGCACATATAGTATTTTTTTTTCTTTTGATAAAATATACATAAAAATAAAGTATATTATTTATAATGGGTTTGTCTAACATGTGCAACATTGCACATGTTAAAGTTGCCAAAAGTGATAATTTTTTATTGAAAAACAATAATTATTTATTAAAAAGTTATATATTTAATACAAAATGCACAAGTTCCAATACAAGATTACTATTTTAAACTTCTTAACATGTGCAAGTTTGCAATGATAGAAAAACTCATTTATAATAGGTCAAATGTGTGTTTTATTTTATAATGAAGATATTAAATTTTATTTTAAATAAAATTGATCGCTTTTTTTTTAACCAAAATAGTTATCCAATTTTTTTAAAAAAATAATGATAAATTTATGCAACAGTACAAAATTTATGCTAAATGTGATGTCAGTCATATTATGAGAATAAAAAAATATTGAATATAAATGACTTCACTTCAAAATTAAATACTTTAATTTTTTTCAAGAAATTTAATTAAGTTTGTTAAAAGTACCGAGAAAAATTGCATGAAATAACTCATGTTTTGTGTCTCAAAAGAAAATAATGAATGATGGGATTTAGTAAGAGAATAATAATATTGATAGAATTTTAAAAAAATCCCAATTTTTTTTACTATTATTATTCATTAAATCTTAAATGTAACTATAGTATAGAATTTATATTTTTAGGTCAAATGTGTTTTAGTTTTACAATGAAGATATTAAATTTACACAAATCGATTCACGTATTAACAACTCACTGCAAAAAGACACAACAATCATTAAAGACTCTTTCGGATCATATAGTCCAATGTCAAAGAGAGATGACAAGGACATCACAAATAATACAAAGATTTTTTAATAAAATATTTATAAAAAAAATCTACATAAATATATAGATTTTTTTAGGGCAAACATAAGGTAACATTATAATGAATTGTTAATTCTACTTAAAATGTCCGTTCAATGGTCAAAATTAAAGAGATGATAAAATGAGCAATCATATTGTCCATCTCAATAAAAACCTTAACTAGATTTCTTTCAATAAAGTAGTCTCAAAACAAAATGTAATATAATAAAAATATGGTGACAGAAGCCAATGGCACTCATGCAACAATGTTAACTTATGAGCAATATTATTTACGAGCATAAATAATAGTTCTAAAGTCTAATAAAAGATTTGGCTCTCCGGCAATTTCATCAACTATTAATTTACGATATAGTTCTATGTAAACATTAGATATACCCATACTCCTTAACCATGAAATTGCTGGCTTCAAACTCCATACTTTTGAAGTAAAGAGAGAATATGTCTTCTGCATCCTACGAATTCCTCAACAGAAATTAGTGTTAAACACTAGTAGATCCCTTGGGCCGGGCCTGCCCTATAGTAACTGTTGAAGACCAAGATCCATAGACCCTAAACTGCATAAAGTCAAAAAATTAAGAGAATTACTTTTGTCACTCTACCGGTTACTTACGCGCCCTACGGATTTCCCATTTTACCTTTCTGCTAATTAAGTAGCGGACGTTGGTAGGGTGTTTTTGGGGTGTCCGCTACTTAAGTAGCGGACAGGGGTATTTTGGTAAATTCGTAGGGCGCGCGGCAGAATCAATAGGGGGACAAAAGTAAACCTCAAAAATTAATGCAGTCATCTAAATATAATTCACAAATATCTCATTTGCTGCAATTCATTTTATGTCATTAACAAAGCCAATGATAACTGCTAATTTGCTAATAGTATGAATCATAGAGACAAAACTAACCCAACATGATGAAGGCTTCATGTTTTGTACATAAACTTGGTACTATACATAAGTTGGCTGAGCATTTCAAGTTAGGATTGTTAATGAACTTAATTTAGCTCTCTGAAAGCTAGTTTGGCCAATAAGCCACCCCTCCTGCAACAAAAACACAAATTAAAATAGGAGTCATGACTTTTGATTACATTATTTAGATGAAATCGAGCATCAGTTTACTCAAATTCAGTTTGAGACCAAACAAGGAATTTGAAGGCACATTGGCACTCATCAATTCTGGCTTTAAAAAATGCATCACTCCCCCTTCCCTGCAAATTGGATTACGCGACAAGAAAACAGCAGACACTTCTATATACAGAAAAAAGTTAAGAATCAAGAATATAAGTTATTTAACATAGTTACAACTTGTTCAAAAAAAAAAACATAGTTACAAAACTGAAGAGGGGTTGCGCTTAATGAATATTATTGCAGTTCAAAACAATCTGTACTATTCTTTGGAGATCGGAAGGTGGAGATTAAAAATTGCGTGACACGGTAACTTCATCAAATCCAAATCCGATAGTAGAGGATTTTTTTCTCACTTTCCTATGTGCTTCTTCTTTTGAAGGAGCTATACCAAAAGGTTGTTGGGTCATGAAGGGGTCCAGGATCATCACAATGGGCTTTGAGAAATCAAGTAAGTGACTTAGACACCACATCTTAACCTAAAATATTAAGTCATTAGGTTTATGGGTCGTCTCACTTATATAGTGTCCAACATCCAATTTTCCATCTTATGTGAGACTCTTACTCATACTTAAAATACCAATAAAGGTAAAGGAAATGAACCAACTGTTGACAAAATCATAATAGCAGTATGGAAAGGATTCCCATCTTTTCTGCAAAATCCCTGCTATAATAAGAGATCTAGTGGAAAAGAGATAACGGAATCAATACATTTTACCCTCAGCTAGATTCAAAGAATCTAAGGCAATACAAATATGCTTGTTTGGTGACAATAATAATATGCTTTGATCATATGGAAATGGATAATCCTGGCATATTATTTCAGATTCCATTTGGAAGATTTTATGTATAATGAAATGACACTGTAGTAGAAAAGTTTATTCTTTGAAAATCAAACACCTAGTTAATGACCAAGGAATGCAGGTGATCTCAGAACCGTATACAAACTATCGCGATTGCTGCATCTGTGAACCATAATCTAGTAAACTTCAAATTTTGTCATTAAAGTATCACTCTCTCCCCTAGTTAATCTTTAATACTATATTGGAAACTTGTCAGTTAAGTTAGTAGCATCTATTCAATTCAACAGTGACTAATATTTCACATACTTGAGACATTAGTTACTAAATTTAGTGTTTACTCAAAAGTTATAGCATAATGCAAATAGCTATAATATGCATGACAAAAACATGAGAAATCTGTTCCAGTGAAAATCATCACTTCCATGTAAAAATTTGCAAAATGAGACAAAGGTGATAAACTTTGACAAAGGAAAACTTACCCTTTAGAGATCATAGTCAGATAAACTAGAAATAAATGCTGCAAGGGACCAAGATTGGTGTGGAGAATGAAAAAAAGACAGAAAAGAGAAGCTTCTGATCAACCAAACACCAAGTAAAATGAGTCAAAGTATATGTACACATAGAAAGAGACATCCAAAAGTGACAGGTAACAACACACTACACAGTGACTAATTCAAACTTTGGTTCTAACTTCCAATTCTATTTTCATTCATTGAAAATTGATTTTTGTTTATTGAGTAGATAAACTATTAGCAATTGTTGTTCACACAACTAACGATCATGTGAGGTCCATGAATAGCTCATTTTTCAATTCATGAAAGGAAATAATGAAATGATGAGTTGCAAATTTGCAATCTAGGACCTACCAATTTCCTTGTGTTGACTTTATGATGATATTGGAAATCACATTAATTCATGATAACAATCTAACAGAAGAGAGATTCCAAATATATTTGATAAGGTAAATCAATTCCTGCATACTTTGGTTAATTCATTTGCATAACAATTTAGTATACATTGCATGGATTTATCTTTGTGATTCTCTGATAAATTTTACAAAACACACAGCTGTGACTAGTAGAAACAAGTTTAACATGATTAATATGAACTTAACATCACATAGAAATTTGCAGGAGGCACATATCACAGTTGCACTTACATCATCATATGCACACAAAAAATATCACAAAATACAAGGGACTTATATGTGCGCTTCACAAAAAATCACAAAATATATCAGTATTTTTATAATAAAAAATGTAAAAAAGGACTTAACATGCGCTTCACAAAAGATAAAAGACTTAAACGCAAAATTAAAATAAAAAACTAAACTGTTACAGATAAATAAGATAAAAATATACATAAAATCAAAAGACCTCCAATTGACATCAAAATATAATTTCTCTATTTTAAAACCCTGCACTAACTTGGGAGAGAGCAGAGTGAATAAAACAAAACAACAGTTTGTCATCCACTGTTTAAGTCCATTAAGAAAAAGTTGAATTGTTTTTTTGTCTAAATCTAACCAAGTTCCACCATTTGGAAGCACAAGGGGTTAGTAGTACAAAGCACTATTTCTGAGTGATGTAAGTTCTTATTCTCACTCTAACCAAAGTTCCTATCCCTCTTTAATGCCTTTTTAATGCCTTAGTGTGTGACTGTGTCAAAATCTATGCTTATTCTAGCATAGATGTCTCAATAAATGCACTCTCCTACACACACCAAAACACACACTCTTTTCAACTAACATTACTATATGCCCCTCTAATTATAGAATGTAGTATATATACTCTATAATGAAAGCTACTACTACCTCTTTGAGAAAATCCCAATCTCAAAACCATTAACCTTCCCTCAACTTGATTCAGAAGTTTTTACCAAATGGGTTGCTGTGCAAGCAGTAATAAAGCCTTGACCTCTTCTGTAGCAACAATTCAACTACCAAAATCTTCACAAACAAATGGAACAAACAACTTACAAGTAGAGGAAGAAAAAGTAAAAGAAGTGCTTTTAGAAACCCCTAAACTGAACCCAAAAAACACTACCAAATTAGAACCACCAAAGCCACATAGAAACATAAAAGCCTATGACAAGGTTAATCAGAAGAAACAAACATTGTCAATTAACAAAGGCCATGATAGCTCAGAAACTTGCAGGTTAAGAAAAACCATGCCAACAGTGCCAATAGCTAGTAGAGAAAAAACCGGCAAAAGGGTCAACGGTTCTCCGATCAAATTACTTAAAAACTGTTCCTTTCCCGGTAATATTGACGACAGAAGAGTTACAACGGTGGTTCATGGTTCAAGGAATTTTGGGTCTGCGAGATTTGTTCAGTGCAGAGAGCAAGTGGGTCAGAAAATGGTCAACGAAGGAATACATCGCCGGAGAGATTCTCTTGGTGAGAATTCTTTCCGACGGTCTCGGTTACCGGCCACGCGTGCCGATACCGTGGCGGCTAGATCCGTCATGGGTCGGAGCCAGTCTGCAAGAAAAACGAATCGAGCTCCGGTTGCAAGGTCAAGAACAATGTTGCCGGAGAAAGGTCGCCGACAAACGGAGATACCGGCAATGGATAGTAAACGGTTTAGTGTTAATGAGTCACTGGAAAATCCATTGGTGTCATTGGAATGTTTTATTTTTATATAGGATTCTGAAATCTTTCAGGTGATTGTGGTGGTGGTTGTGTGGTGGCGCCACCATTTAGCCACCGTTGACCGCGTGAGCTTGTGAAGTGGCAGTGAAAGTGACCGATTGTGATTTATATTTATTTATTTCTGTACCTTGTTAGATCTTTGGAGTTGATGCATTTTGGTGTAAATATTACTGTTTCTAACCTACTACTATTAATCCATGATTTCTTTCTAACTTTGACAATTACTCTCTCTACTTTATAATGTCAATTAGCAATAAAAGATGTGTCAAAATGAATCTAAAGATGTCAATTTCATCCGTAAATGGAATCTCTGCAGAGATTATTCTGTTTTGGTATCTGAAGATCGGGAATTTTTCTCGTGGAGATGGGATGGAGGAGAAAGTCCCCACGAGAGAGGTTCGGGGATGGGGACGGGGATGGGGACGGGGATGAAGATGGAGGAAAAATACAACCTAAAGCGGAGAATGAAGACGGATATGGAGGATATTTTAGATGGTGGGGTAAAGAGTGATAAAATAGTATTCCTCAATCTTCACCCCGTTGACATCTCTAATCTTATTTTTATTAGTAACTTTTTTTGATATGTACAAGTGAGACAGATATTTCACTACATACAAGTTGATTTTTACTATTGAATTAATTAACCTTAGCATTTGAACAAAATATCACATTTTCATTTGATTTAATTTAACAGTGAGACTCGTTGATCTAATAGTAAAAATGACTTTATAAATGATGAAAGATTTGTTTCACTTATCCAAATTACTATGTAACACCATATAGAAATTATTACAATGCATCTAATAAGATTAATTTTGTAAAAGTGATATATCTTTTGACAATTTTATTATATTTCTTAATTTTAATTTGTACGTAAAAACCTTAATGTCATCAGTTTTAAGTGGGAGGAAGTACAATTACTATTGTTCAGGATTATTTTTTAATATTTTTTTTATAATAGGAGTTTTTATTAAAATACTTGGAGGACTAGTTTAGAAGTTGACATAATTTGTGGGGGTATGAGGTCCAGATGTGGCGAGTGTAGGGAGTAAAATCTTCAAACCTAAAGCGAGTGTTATGTACATGGTTTCTGTGTCTAGAGGCCCACTAGCCCCAATAATCCACTTTGATAGAAACATAATCTATGAGCTAAAAATGCCATAAAAACTACACATTAGTTAATTTTAACGTAAGCCGGTTTCTACAAAGCTTTTTTGTTTGAAGTTACTTCTTTAACCATAAGGTTGTTAGTTCGAAACGCATCCACCAAGTTAATTTTAACGTAAAGAATAGAATGGTACTATATACTACAAAAGTGAGCATTAAAAGGCTTATTAATTTTGAGTAAATGTGATAAATATTAGTACTGAATTTGATTTAAGGATGGAGGGAAACCCATTATGTTGGTACCGTTTGCAACCAATATAGTGGTCCTTAATTATTTTTTTTATATCAAATTCTTTACTGCTGCTTTATCTTGGTGGCATTATAGTTTAAATAATATTTTTTTTAAAGTGCCATCCATATAAAAATAAAATAAAAAATTTGGACTCTTTTGTAGGTTCATTCCTCTCAAGCATAAGAGACAAATAAATTATCTGCCATCAATCATGTAGAAAGAAGGATTTTCCTGAGGCTCAAATCTCTAAGTTCAAAATTGAGCCCAAAACCAAAAAAGCACCAACTTGGTATCCATGGTGGACAGCTAACTATAGAATATTTTATGTTTTTCATACCTTTGGAAATTCGTCAATATCTGCCTCCACTCAAATTCAAATGTTTTTCATACTTTTTAAACTTATTTTTATAGATCTAGGACAATTGCCCTCTTCGCCCTGCTTCAGATACAACCCTGAAACCTAGAACGGTCGCCCTCTTCGCCCTGCTTCGGATACAACCCTGAAACTTGTTTTATTGTACCGTAATAAATCGGCACACTCAATGATTTTTTTAAGAAGTGTGTGCGCATAACCTTAAACCGACACTTGACAAGAATCGAAGAGAGTATAAAATACATGGGATGTCTTCCTCACAATACTATACAGTGTGCAAGAGGAGACTCATACAAGATAAATCCAGTTGATGGACACAATAATCTATTGATAATTGAGATTTACATCATTAAGAAATGCTTACAAAGCATCATCAAAATTAAGAAAGCAAGTTTAGACAGAAATTGATCTTGTGCTTCAATTACAAAATCTAAACTAAATCCTATATTACATGTAAGAAAAACTATAAAGAGAATTCATCAAGGTAAAAATGGAATGAAGAAAAATCCCAAAGAACAATCTATTCTTCACAGAAAATGCATATCGACCCTTGATGCAATATGGTGAGGTGAACATTGTCACATTCAGACTTCATTGGTCGTATTAGGCTTAGCGTTTGAAGTTGAACAAGGTAACATGTTATGCTGATGAGAAGGCCACGCAATCCTTTCTGGACAACACGGAGCAGGGTGGGCAATGAATGTAGGAATCACATCTCCAGGCATCAAAACCGAAACCTCACTTGAATAGACACTCATCTGCAGAGTGTAGAAAAACCGAGATGAAATTAATACCTAAAACAATAATTGTAGTAGATAAAATGTTGTGATCAGAAACCAAACTAACAAGGATTTAACAAACCATTGAACATTGTAACAACAGAGGAAAACCACGTGAAATCGATCACAGTTAGACTATTTAACGAATGAAGTGAACTACCCGGTGATACAAATTATAATGTAGGTGACTATAGTATTGCAACAGCTGCAGTACTATTGTTAGATCAACATTGACTTCTCAAAACAATAAGCAAATTCATCGAGAGCCTAAACCAGAAAAGCAATTGATTAATATGCTTTTCACGTTTTTCACTATTTAGTTATAGTTAACAGGGCAGTTTTAACTCTTAAAACATTACAGCAATCGAAGTTATGAGCTTGAAGTCACCACCTTATCAAAATCGTGATAAAGGCTCGACCCATCAATCAACAAGGGTTCTAAATATACCAAATCAAGAATCACATTCTATAATTCTACTTTTCTAGGTGATTCTTTTCAAATCCAATTTACTACCGGGCAATGATTTGTTACAGTAATAATGTCGAGAGGACATTTATATCACATTTTTTATAATAAGAAAAAGAAATCCAACATGATCACTAGGTAGTATCATTGTCATAAACAATAAAAAGAATCCTTGTAGAAAGTCTAAGTGCATGGAGCATTTGCTCAAAGTTCATATTTTTTAATCTATATTCCATCAACACTGGACTAAGATCCTTTAATGTGATGTAAATACCAAACAAATAAGCTCTTAAATTATAGATTGGTTGATTAGGAAGTGTTTCACTACCAAATCCAATTGGCCAATACCAAAGAATCATTATCATTAATAATTTTGTTAAAGATAAAAGAAACAGCCCTATTACAGACAATGTCTTAATCAACTATCAAAAAACTATCAAGTTGTGCCCTACTACTGAACACAGATTGGATAAGAAGGTGGTAGGTCCAAGGTGTTCCACCAAAGAATTGGCATAGGGTAGACAACACTATAGTTACATAGAACTGGCTCATCATAGCATACTAAACTAAAAACTAAAATATTAAAAGGTGTGTATAATCCAAGAAAAATACTTAAAATAGAGTATGGTTGCTTTCTCTATTAAGAGATAAGTTTGGCATTTACCACCACGGTTTAGTGTGTAAGTGGCTGGTGCGCAGTGTGTGTGAGTGTTGTAGACCCTAGGTGGGGTCTTGAGTTCGATTAATACTCGTCAACAAAAGAAAAGCCTAGCATGAAAAAGTTGACCATGTGTCTAAAATCACAAACATGGACCGACCGTGCACGGTCTTAATCATCAAAGAATGGAGGTGGTGGTGAAGCAAATGAACAACCAACAGACAATGTGGGTCTCAACTCTAACCACAAAAAGATGTACAAATAAATGTCACTAGTCTTATGGCTAGGGACCAATTGTTAAGTTGAAACTTTGCAAGGAGGACCACTCCCACCTCCATCATAAAACTTGAAGACAATTACAGTTCCATCATAAATTATGATGATGAAGATTGTTGACAGAACGTGCAAATGACAAAATACCAATAGGGTATGGACAAGCTACTAAGTTAAAATTTCTTTAGAAAGAAAAGAAAAAGAAAAAGGAAAAATGGGTTTATCAATGAGCCATTGCTAAATTCAGATCTGATATGTGCTCTAGCTAGCTTCTACTCAAAAGGAAAGTTGGAGATTAATTATGAAACCAAACTATTAATCCATTATTATATAATTTCACAAGGTGAATTCTTCGGTACATATCATATTTGGATATGTATTAAACATTATGTGTGTATCTATCAGAATTATCCACCTCAACAGTGTAACGGTATACCGGAGTATTCACTTTTGACAAAAGTAAAAAAAAATGCATAATAATTGAAGGTTTGGACAATTAAATAAGAGAAAAGTAACATCCTTTTACAATTAGCAACACTTTCTAGTGGGAAACCATGATTCCAAATGAACATGAAAAATGCACAGAAACTCTACAAAGAACATTAAATAAATATGCATGGAGATTCTAAGGAATAAGGAAGACACAGAACATATAAAGATTGAATTAAACATGTCAGAGAAATTCATCAGGAAATAGAAAACAAAAACAAGACAAACAATTCTTAGAAAAACACCAGATCTAGAATTCTGAAAGAAGAAACATACAATATTTGACAGAACAATAAAATTAGGCAACAAAAGAAAAAAACAACTTTTTAAGTAAGTCAGTTAAAAGATAATCACTTATTAAGAAACTAAAACTACCCACCAAATGGGGGAATAAAAAATAAACAGCATTGTCAGTTAAACTAGAAAAACAAATCTGACACTTACATTAGCACACAAAAAAGAAACCACTTTTAGTAGCACTAAAAATTGAAGTGTTTCTACTTTCTTCACTTGCTAGAACCAAATTAAAGATAAAAAAAAAATGATATTTTTTAGTGATTACTTACTTTGGGTGAAGGGTAAGAGAGCTTGCCATTGGAACTCATCTGAGACTCAACGTGACGGTGGCTCCGGCGACCGGAAGGTGAAATAGGAGGTGAAATGGGTCTAAGAAATCTTTCAAAAATAGCCATAACTAAGAACATGGAAATGAGAATAGCAGTAGCTACAAAACCAAAGGAAACAGCATTGACTGAACTGTCAAAGTTAGTCCAATGTTCATCTCTATGAAGGTCAAGTGGTGAACCTGTTGGTGGCCATTCATTGTTGTTATGTTCTTCAACAGCCATTTTTTGTTTCTAAATTGAGGTTTTCTGGTTATGCTATGAATCATATGATGTTGTTGTTGTTACCATTTTTGGGTTATGTGAAGTACTTCCAACATGGTAATTGTTTATGACAGTATCAAAGGTTGTGTTGTTTGGATTGAGAGAAGAAGATGAAAAAGTGGTACTAGTGTTTATCAGAGAAAGTGAAAAACTTTGGAATTTGGATAGGAGTAGTAGTACTCTGTATGTCTATCACCCTTTTTTTTATATTTGTGAAAAACAATAAAAACAGAAGGAAAGAAACAACTCTTCCTTCCACTTTTTGGGTTGCCCTTTTACCCCACTTCTTATGGGGTACTTCCTGCGGTGCAATTGTATACTCCCCCCCTTTTTTTTCTTCAAGTAAGTTGGTAAATAAATGGGATGATCGAATTCAAACTTCAGTCTCTGCATATTTAATGTAATGTTTTGTCAACTGAGTTAAATTCATGGGACACCTTCGTCCTATTTTAAATGGTTTAAAAATCAGATACACTATTTACAACGGTATTTTAAAAATTAGACTAAATAGAGAATCACAGGAGTCAATGGTCTAGTTTAATTACTAGACCGGCCATGCTATTGAACCAGTAGGAACTGTTTAGACCCGCAAGAATCAATAAAAATCAAAAAATCGGTGGTTTTGAAAAATCGGCGTGTTAAATGTGTGCACTTTTTTTCCTTCCTTAAGTCAAAAGTGATGTCATTTTATTTTTTAAAATAAAAAATAGGCTAAATACATTTAAAGGTCTTTAAGTTTTAAGTTTGTAACATTTAAGTCATTTAAATTTTTAACTAACAAATAGTTCATTTAAGCAATACGGTTGTAAAAAATAAAATTAGAATCTATTAAACTTGGATAAGGTTGAGGATGATGCACAACTATACAGAAAACATGAAACAAAGTAATGATATCATTGATGGGGGGAGATGTAACCGTTGATTTTGTAGCTTAGAATTAAATCTATTAGACATCGCAATTATTTTGTTATTCTATTTATGCTGCAATTAGATTATGATGTTTTCAAAAAAATTAGGTGTCGTATTTTTTGTAGAGACTGAGTCATCCGGTTCGACCAGTTTAATAACTACATAGTTTTGTTATAGAGTTCGGTTTATTCAACCGAGTTATCCAGTTTATCTGGTTTAGTCACGTGGTTCAATCAGTGACCTAGTGGTTCCACCGATGAACTAGTGATCCAGTACCCTCACCGGTTTGATGACCGGTCCAATTTTTAAAACAATGAATTTAACATATCTCGTTTCGATTGTATCATTTTACAAATAAATAAAAATAAATATTAACATATAAGATATTGTTAGATCGATTTGTTTTGATGAGTATTTTCAAAAAAAATTACCAATACAAAATTAAAAATATTAATAATCAAAATTATGCATTGACAAACGTGAAGTGATCAAATGGGTTATTTATTTTGGGAAAGAGGGGATATTTGATTCCACGAGATAAAATTGATTTTAGAGTTGTAGAATTGATTTTATGATGTTTGATTTTTCTAAAGTAGGAATTAATACTTAAAACTAAAAATTGTATCTTCTCATTTTATAATTAATTTTTACATTCAATTTTTTTATTCAAGTCACTTTTACATAAATGTGTATCCAAACATAAATCACTTAAAATTAATTTTTTTACCGCAAAATCAAACTTACTCTAAAGCTTAGAAAATGTAAAAGAAGTAGTAATGAATTGCTCTACTAATAGTGAAGTGTTGACTTGTTATCATAGTAAATGGTGACTGGTGAAGGATGATCAATTTGAAAATCCTTCAACGAGTAGAGTAGCCATTGTCTCACACCAATCGTTAGTTGGTTCAGTGGTGATTGACGCTGAACTTGGTAAGGAGGACCACGGTTCGATCCCCCGCAACTACGATCGGAAGGGGGCTGGAACCACTCGATGTCAGAACTGACCCCCGAACCAGATTAAAATGGTGGTGAAAACCAAAAAAAAAAAAAAGACTAGCCATTGTCTCTCACAGGTGACTTGTGCAAGAGCACGATACTCAACTTCTAAGGAAGATCTAGACACAACAGACTGCTTCTTGGTTTTCCAGCTAATCAGTGACTTGCTAAGGAATAAACATATGTCATTGATTGACCTTCTTGTGTCAGGACTATTTTTGAGAAACTTTATAACCAGCTAGCTGTTACTCCATATTTTTGTTTGAAACTAAATATGAAATAAAGAGAAGTTAATTGTTAAATTATACATATTGACAATATGTATACTTAAAAGTTAATGTAATCTTTTTTTCAAAGCTTCTTTCTTTCGATTCGATTTTGATATAAATCGAAGTCTTGCTATATCGAAAGAAGTTTGGATTTCACAGAAAGTCTAAGTACTTTTCAAATTATTTCAAACATCTTAATTCACTTCGATTTCGACTATTGGCAACGGATGCAACGGTTCAAAACTGAGGACAGCGCATAGAGGAAAAAGACACGCGTCATTTGGTCAAGAGGCAACCGTTACATAGCAGTTGAAATAGGAAGTCTATATATATGTATTTTGTAGTCAAAATCAGGGTCACAAATTCACATACTGAATCCTTATATAAAACTCAGAGTACCCAAGCGTTCGAGCGAAATGAACAACATAAAGGAAACGTATGATTCTGTGTACCACCTTTATTCTTTGTAAATGTTTTACATTTGAATGCAATTTATCTTTTAAAGCAAACCTTTATTTTTAACGCTGTTTTATCAAATTCATTCATTCGAATGAATTTTGCAGTTACCTTTTAAATTCAATCCAAGTTTTATTCTGCAAACTTTACATTTCTGCGAAACCTTTTTCATTCGAAATACTTTATTGCGTTGCTATTTTTTCATTTACATGCTTTAAATTTAAGTCTCTTTAACAACATTTCCAAATTATGAACTTTGAATGTTTTCTACAAAGAATGCACAAACATGTCCCAAGATTTATTAGTTGATCTTACCAGTAAATAAACTAGCGGTTGTTTACCAAAAAACAGTGTAAACAAATTGGCACGCCCAGTGGGACTGGTTTTGTGCATTTTTCTTTAAAGTTCTGTTGATTTATTCACTTTTTTCCGTTGTTTTGTATGCATTTGAGAAGTGGTAAATCTTTACCAGACTTCGAAAATTATAAAACTCGTAAGAAAATGGTTAGACCATCAACAAGTCTAAACATAAATCAATCAATTCCAGTGGGACAACCATCGCAACCTTCTGGTAGCAATGCCAATATAGGTTCTAGAAATGGGTCTACGACCCTTAACCAAAATGTGAGCACCGTAGGTTCGAGTGGTCCTTCTGTAATCCTGGAACAAATACCAGTGACTGTTCCAGTGACTATTCCTTCGATTCCCTCACCATCTGTGCATGTAGGTGGAGGAAATTCTTCACAGCCAATGAATGGCGATCACAGAAGCCCTATTCGTTTATTTCGATTACCAAATAACGATCGGCAATATGGCATGCCCCCTGAATTTACGGCTGACCTTCATAACTCTAGTAACGAAGGACCAAATATGTTTTCCCCTTCGACTTCAGCAGTAGGAAATCAGGGTAGACAATTTCAAAATTTAACTAATACATCTTTGATGTCTCTTAGACAGCAAATGGATGATAGTAATCATGAAATGGTTCATATGTTAACACAACAAATTGGGGCAGTGTTCAACCCATTGATACAAACTACAAATGATAGTTATCAGTTGTTAGCCAATCAAATGGGAAGGATGGCAGATTTCTTTGGAGCACCAAATGTTCCAAATGGTGCTAGGCCTAATGGTCAAAACGGGCCATTACCCAATGAAATCGAAAATATTAACCAAAGGCAAGACCCATTGTCAGATATTATAATGAATGACAATCCTAGGCCAGGTCCAATCCCAGTGGCCCAACAACCTTTAAATCAGAATGTGGTAGATCAAAATCAAAGGGTAGTTTTGGTAAATCGAAACCAGAATGCTGACGAAATAGTTAGAAATGTCCAACAAAACAATTTTGCTGGACAGAATAATTTGGCCCATTTGGTCGAAAATATTCTTGCACAAAATGGCCTTAATGTTGGTTTACATAGGCCAAATTTTGTATCTGCTTTGTCTGAATTCGTGTTTCAAACTGAATTGCCCAGAAATTGGAAAACTCCTAAGTTAACAAAGTTTTCTGGGGATACTAATGAATCTACTGTCGAACATATTGCTCGATATCTAGTGGAATGTGGGGATTTGGCAAATAATGAGAATTTGAGAATGAAATTTTTTCCAAATTCTTTGACCAAAAATGCTTTTACTTGGTTTACAACTCTTCCCCCCCATTCGATTCATCATTGGGCCCAATTAGAAAGGTTGTTTCATGAACAATTTTACATGGGTCAGACTAAAATTAGCCTTAAAGAATTGGCTAGTGTTAAGCGCAAAGTGCCAGAGTCTATTGATGAATATCTTAATAGATTTAGGATTCTTAAGGCAAGGTGTTTTACACAAATCCCTGAGCATGAATTAGTCGAAATGGCCGCTGGTGGTCTCGATTATTCAATTAGAAAGAAGTTATATACCCAGTATCTAAGGGATATGTCACAATTGGCCAATAGAGTTCGACAAGTCGAAAGGCTTAAGATCGAAAAAGCCAGAACATCTAAGTTTCATAAAAAAGAGAAAATTGCTTATATAGAAACTTATGATAGTGATGATGAAACTATTTTCGATTGTGAGAATATTGAAAATAACGAGGTAGATGTGGCTGAATTAAAACCAGGCCCTCCTTATATGTGTAAATTACTAAAGCCATCTAATGGAAAAAATTCTGTCGAACCCAAAAATGATAAATATGTTGCAAAAACCTACACGTTTGATATTACTAAATGTGACGAAATCTTTGATCTGTTGGTTTACGATGGCCAGATAATTGTTCAAAAAGGGTTAAAAGTACCTCCTTTAGAACAAAGGAAGAAGAGAGGTTATTGCAAATTTCATAATTTCTTGGGTCATAAAACATCTCAATGTGTTCTTTTCAGGGATCTTGTCCAAAAAGCATTGAACGAGGGGAGATTAAAGTTCGATGAGAAATCGAAGCCTCCAATGAAGGTGGATACTGACCCTCTCCAAATTGCTGATACTTCTTTTGCTGAACCATTTGAATTTATGATGGTGGAAGCTATGGAGTCACGACTCTCGAATCAATCCCAGAAGAGGAGTATATCGAGAAGATTAAGGTGGTTTACCCTAAGGCTGAAGAGGATTTGCTGGATTTTCTTATGAGATGTAAAGCAAAGAATCATCAAGTCATGTTATGCCCTAGGTGTAGTGTTGTATGCGACAAAGAGGCTACTGCAGTCCTCGAGAATTATCTGCCTTATGTGAAACCAAAGTTTAGTGGTCCAAACAGAAGACTGAACTTCAATAATGGACCAAATCAACAGCCTAACAAAGGAAAGGCTATAATGGCTAATCCTTCGATTCATGAAAGGATTGGTCGAAAACAGACTTTCTTACCATCAACAAAAATACCCATGGGTCAATGGGGACATGGTAGATATGCAGCTTTCGACAAGAGAGTCAAGCATCAAGGAAGTTCTAGTAAAGGTTGGCAAACTGATGCTCAACCCAATATGGCAATAGATGCCATTAAATACTCTTATAAGAACAACTATAAGGGTAAGAATCCAATGACAAGAACACAATGGCGTAGGTTCCAGCG
The DNA here is from genome assembly GCA_951799995.1 of Trifolium subterraneum. Lineage (NCBI taxonomy): Eukaryota > Viridiplantae > Streptophyta > Magnoliopsida > Fabales > Fabaceae > Trifolium > Trifolium subterraneum. The sequence goes on from OX637461.1 coordinate 17,687,165, forward strand.
CCAGAAGAAACAAGAATTCCAAAATGTTCCAGAGGAGAACAATTTGAAAGGAATCAAGATTCAAGAAAAGGCCAAGAGGCCTGTGATCGAAAGACTCTCACAACCAAACATTCCAGAAGAAAATAATAAAAAAATAAATGAAGAGGAATGTTTTGATGGTGAGGATGATGACTTTGGGTCAGAAAATGACTTCGATGTGGTTTGTAATGTGGTATCTGTGTTGCCACGAGAGTTTGATGTTTGGTCTTTCTCTGATCGAGAAGAAGACTGCTACGAACCACCACTGGTTGATATCAAACCAGTTTGTTACTATGTGATGGATAATGGATGCATCGAAGAACAATGCGCCAACTTTGCAAAGCCTGATGAGGGGATGAAAAATCACCTTAAACCTTTGTTTGTCAGAGCAAAAGTCAACAATATTGGCATAAACAAGGTTCTAATTGATGGAGGAGCAGCTGTGAATCTGATGCCTTCTTCATTAATGGAGAAAATTGGGAAATATGACACTGATCTTATTTCTCACAACATAGTCCTTTCGAACTATGAAGGGAAAAGTGGCCACTCTTGGGGTGCTCTCCAAGTTGAAGTTGCCATTGGAAGCACAGTTAGGCCAACATTATTTTTGGTAGTCGAATCCAAAGCAAACTTTAATCTTCTGTTAGGAAGAGATTCATGGAGTGGGGGCAGTGCCTTCGACTCTTCACCAAAACTTGGCTATATGGAGGGATGATGGCATTGTAGAATATGTGGAAGATGACCAAAGTTATTATCTGTCTGAGCAATGCCACATAACGAAGCAGACTTTCGACAAGAACCTTGCTTCGATTGCACCATGCGGCGATAAGGACGCTGCTTTTGATAAAGTGGTTTCTGAAAATGTTTACCACTCTGTAAAACTCCACCCAACCCATGGATTCTGTTGGAGAAGAGAGGAAATAGATCAGGGTTCCTCTGAAGATGGAGTAATTCCACCATCTGGGTGGGATTGTGAATTCTACTATCCCGATGACTGAGCCCAACCCATGGGCAAGAATTTCGGCTTATATGGCCGAAAATAGACTAAATACGGCATTGGAAGCTGTAACAATGAAAGAAAAAATGGCTTTCGAAGCCAGTGATTCTCAAAAATTGGCGAATAAAGCCAATGATCTTGAAAATGGCAATAATATGCCAAACTTGCAGAACTTGGATTGTATTTATGATGACGAACCTTTGGGTTTCGAAAAAGATCTTTTAAATATAAATCATAAAACGCAAGCCCAAGACACATTGCAAGAAATAGACATTGGAGATGACCTGACAAAAAGGCCAACTTACATCAGTGCCAATATCAATTCTGATTTCAAGACTAAATTGATCGAACTCCTTAAGGAATACAAAGATTGTTTTTCTTGGGACTACAACGAAATGCCTGGTCTAAGCAAAGAATTGGTAGAACACAAGTTACCTTTGAAACCAGAAAAGAAGCCAATCAAACAATTACCAAGGAGATTCGCGCCAGAAATAATGTCCAAGATAAAAGGTGAAATCGAAAGGTTGTTGAGAAGCAAATTTATTCGAACTGCCAGGTATGTTCAATGGTTAGCAAATATAGTACTTGTAATTAAAAAGAATGGAACTCTTAGGGTATGTATAGATTTTCGAGATTTAAATAATGCTACACCTAAAGATGAATACCCTATGCCTGTAGCAGAAATGCTTATTGAATCAGTAGCAGGTTTCGAATACTTGAGTATGTTAGATGGTTATTCAGGTTATAATCAAATTTTTATTGCTGAAGAAGATATTCATAAAACTGCTTTTAGATGCCCAGGAGCATTAGGAACTTATGAATTGGTAGTAATGCCCTTTGGTTTAAAAAATGCTGGGGCTACATATCAAAGAGCAATGAATTTGATTTTTCATGATTTTATTGATAACTTTATGCAAGTCTATATAGATGACATTGTTATCAAATCTTCATCTGATGATGGCCATTTGGAACATCTTAGAAAATCATTCGAAAGAATGAGAAAATGTGGATTTAAAATGAATCCACTAAAATGTGCTTTCTGTGTGCATGCAGGAGATTTCCTTGGCTTTGTTGTACATAAGAAGGGCATTGAAATAAATCAGAATAAGACAAAGGCAATAATGGAGACACAACCTCCTGTTACAAAAAAGCAACTTCAATCTTTGCTTGGAAAAATCAATTTCTTGAGGAGATTCATTTCGAATCTAAGTGGTAAATCCCAACCTTTTTCACCACTACTCAGATTAAAGAAAGATGATATTTTCAAATGGGAAGCAGAGCACCAAAAGGCTTTTGAAGATATCAAGTTGTATCTTTCGAAACCACCAATACTAATGTCTCCCATTCGAAACAAATTTATGAAGTTGTATATCTCAGCATCTGATTCGACCATTGGTAGCATGTTTGCTCAAGAAGATGAAAATGGAGATGAAAGAGCCATATATTATTTAAGTAGGGTTCTAAATGATGCTGAAACTAGATATAATGCTATAGAAAAATTATGTTTATGTTTATATTTTTCTTGTATGAAACTTAAGCATTGTATAAAGCCTATTGAAGTTTATGTCTATTCTCATTTTGATGTTATTAAACATATGCTATTAAAACCAGTTTTACATAGTAGAATCGGAAAATGGGCATTGGCCTTAACTGAATATTCTTTAACATATAAACCATTAAAAGCAGTAAAAGGTCAAATAGTGGCTGACTTTATAGTTGATCATTCTATAATCGAATCAACTCAAGAAGTTGTAGAGGTTCAGCCTTGGATTTTATACTTTGATGGTTCTAAACATAAGTTTGGAACTGGAATTGGGATACTAATTATTTCACCACTGAAAATCCCAACTAAATTTAAGTATAAAATAAATGGTCTTTGTTCAAACAATGAAGCTGAATATGAAGCTTTAATAGCAGGTCTAGAAATTTTAATAGGCTTGGGGGCAAAGAACATAAGAATCAAAGGAGATTCAGAATTAGTATTAAAACAATTAACACAAGAATATAAATATGTGAAAGAACATCTTGTCAAGTATTTCGAAACTGCAAGACAAATGTTATATTGTTTTGATACTGTTGATTTCGAACATGTTCCTCGATTGCAAAATCAAGAAGCAAATGACTTAGCTCAAATTGCTTCAGGATACAGAGTGTCAAAAGAACAATTATATGAACTAATCGAAATCAAGGAAAAATTGATATCTAACGATTTATTATCTCCAAACTTGTCAATGCCAAAACTTGTGGGGGCAAATATACCACAAGAAACTATTGATAATAAATGTCATGATGAAGAAAAATTTCAAATTCTGGCAATTGACAACTTAATAGGAACTGATTGGAGAAAACCAATTGTAGATTACTTACAAAATCCAACAAGTGATACTGCTCGAAAGATCAAATATAGAGCCTTAAGCTATGTGATTATTGGAGACAATTTGTTTAAAAAGACTTTTGAAGGAGTCTTACTTAAATGTTTAAATGGATCAGAGGCTCATATAGCCGTTTCTGAAACTCATAGTGGAGCTTGTGGATCTCACCAAGCAGGTCACAAAATTAAATGTTACTGTTTCGACAGGGATTATACTGGTCTTCTATGTTAAAAGATTGCATAGAATTTGCTAAGGGTTGCCAAGATTGTCAAAAACATGCAGGAATACAACATATGCCTGCAAGTGAATTACACTCCATTATTAAACCATGGCCATTTGGAGGATGGGCTTTAGATTTAATTGGTGAAATAAAACCTGCTTCATCAAAAAATCAAAGATATATCATAGTAGGAGTGGATTATTTCACAAAATGGATTGAGGCAATACCCATGCAAAATGTAGATCAAGAAGCAGTGATTAGTTTTATTCAAAAGTATATTATCTATAGATTTGGAATTCCTGAAACTATCACTACTGATCAAGGCTCAGTTTTTACTGGTCGAAAAATGCAAGAATTTGCAAAGCAAACTGGTTTTCGTTTGCTAACTTCGACACCATACTATGCACAAGCAAATGGTCAAGTCGAAGAAGCCAATAAAATCCTTATTGGTTTAATTAAAAAACACATTGCCCAAAAACCTAGAAATTGGAACAATACTTTGGACCAAGTATTATGGGCATGTAGAAATTCTCCAAAAGAATCAACTAATACTACTCCTTTTTGTTTAACATATGGTCACGACGCAGTTTTACCAGTCGAGATACATTTGCAATCAATTCGAATCCAAAGGCAAATGGAAATACCAAATGACCATTATTGGAACATGATGTTAGATGAATTAGTTGATTTAGATGAAGAGAGAATAAGAGCTTTGGAAAGGTTAACTCAGCAAAAAGAGAAAATAGCCAAAGTTTACAATAAAAAGGTCAAGTCTAAGATCTTTAACATTGGAGATTTAGTTTGGAAAACTATTCTGCCTATGGATCGAAAGGATAGGATTTTAGGAAAATGGTCACCCAACTGGGAAGGTCCTTTTAAGATTTCACAAATATATTCTAATGGTGCGTATGAAATCGAAGAGTTATCCTCTGAAAGACACACTCTTAATATAAATGGTAAGTATTTGAAAAAATATAAACCAACATTATGTGAAATAAACATAAGCACAGAATAAGAAAAGATACTGAAATCGAACTGGCAAAAAACAATAAAATTGCCATAAAACAGGATATTCTCAAACAATACAAATTTATTTAAACCAATCAAATAATCGAAATTGTATTCTAAATTAAAAGAGTACAAGAATTGGTTACATTCGAAACCATCTATGGTTTTATTTGACCTAACAGAAATCTATCCTAGTGCATCTTTATTTTAAACAGTAAAGAGAAAAGCAAGAAAGAATGTGAAACCACTAATCCTTCCCAACTGGTTGAGAAGTTCCACCACACAAGGAACAATCCCCAACAGCAGTAAGGTGGATCTTTACACCTCACTTCATCTTCGAAGAACTGGACTCAACGTCCTTCTCTTTCTCATGAGGAGAGTTGGTAGAATCCTCGACCAATATAAGGGAATCATCATGATCTGGGCAGAGATCTTCTTCTGGGACGTAAGTCTTCAAAAATTCAGCGTAATCTGAATCAATCTCATCTGAACCAGAGTCATCATGTTCTTGGACATGACGTTGAGATCGTGTTTGAATCTTTTGAGAAGATTGGCTAGGTTTAGTTTTGGGAGTTTGATGTTTCTTGCGTTTAGAAACAGAAGAAGGTTTGGTTGTTTTCTTAACAGAAACAACGCCTTTAGATTTTCCTTTCATGGTTTCTTGAAGAAAGGAAGAAGGTTGAAGAAAGGAAGAATGTTGGAAAATATTTGGAATGGGAAATCACAATGGGGACGTCCCATTTTATAGAGAAAATCTGGACGGTTGGCAGTTAGATTTTCCCTTGTTTCTCGCGAACAATAAATATGGATTGACTTGACTGTCTTGGAAAAAGAGTCAAACACGGTTTTTGAAGAATATTTGCCAGTTACTCATATCAAGAAGTGGAAAAAAGATTTTCCCGCCGTTAATTCCGAGGTTTTGTTATAAAAAGCTCCAAATTCGAGTTTTAAAAGTTATCTGGATTAGCAAAGCCTATAAAATAATTCCAGAACATCGAAAGTAGAGAAATCGAAATGGCAAACAATAATTTGCCACAAAACAAGGCATTGTTAATATTACAACCCAAATTAAAACTTGTTCAAAAATTGGAACTTAACACAGCAAATTGTTCGAAACAAAAAGAAAAATTCAGTGAACATATTCAAGCCTTGGATTTCAAACTAGCATAATGGGTTTTAAGCAAAGCCAATTCGACGTCGATAACTTGCACGTTGCTCTCGAGGGATTTAACATCTTCCTGCAAAGCTTCAGAAGCACTAAAGTACTTAAGACCTTCTCGAGCTTCCTTTTCGATTGCCTCTTGATGAGCTTGAGTAGCAGCTTCCTCGAGTTGTTTACGCTTTTCTTGTTCAGAATGAATGAGGAGCTCTCTCTTCACAATTTCTGCTCGCAATCCTGCAATTTCTTCTTGCCATTTGTCAATGTTCGAAATACACTCTTGGATTCCTTCACCAGAGTTAGCTTTTTGAGCTTTCATTGCCTCTACTTTTTCGACAGAGCGGTTAGCTTTATCGAAAACAATGGCTTGAGCCAATTTCTGATGACTCATCCTTCAAAGAGTATATTCTTTCTTCTGTACAGCTTTGGCAAATTGTTCAATTATCGACTCGAATTGTAAAACTTTGCTTAAAGTGTCTTGATCAGTAACAGGATTATGTAGCTGGTTCAAAAAGTTTTTGTGGGCAAAAGCAGCATTGGCATTTTCTTCAACAGACTTCAGCATATCACCATTTATGTACTCTGAATGAAACTTGAGCAATAGAGAGTCCTGGCGAACGTTTTGTCGAACACTGGCTTCAGATTTACTCGAGGTATCGCTAGTATCGCTGCTTGAAACAGGTTCCCATTTTTTAGCCATGAGAAGTCTTAGTGCAAGGTCTGGTTTTGAATTCCTCATATTGTCAAAGTCTCCTTCAGACATGCCAAGGCTAGCCGAGAGTTTCGAAGTCGAAGACTCTGGCAAAATCTCTGATACACCCTCCTCTGCTTCAGGAATGAACTCAGCATCAAAATTCATTGGCTCATTCGAGTAATATGGGTTGGCTTGAGAATTGGAAGTTGTATGAACAAATTCCATATTCGAAGCAGCAGCGTTGGCTGCCTCCAGATTCTCTTCATCAGTGACAGTCTTGTCACTATCATCCTACAAAGACAAGGATAAATTGGTAAAGATAAAACGGTTAAGGCATTAACATTGGAAAATAATTCGAAGTTCATTTACCTTTGTAACTTCATCATTGGGTTTTTCAACTTCGTCATTAGTTTTATCCGATTCTTCTGCAACCTTAGGAGGATCATCTTTTGATGTTTCTGTCGAAGCAACGACAGCAGGTTGAGTCGAAACACTCGGATTTGTTTGAGTATGATCCTCAGGAGATTTTGATTTAGACTTTGATTTGGATTTCTTCTTCTTCTTCTTTTTCTTTGGCACCCTTTCATCTGCTTCATAGCCAATTTTTTGAACAGGGGCATTGTCTTCACCTTCAGCTTTGTCTTTATCTTTTCCTTTATCACCTTCAATCTCTTCATCCACAACTTCAACAATTGGAGGACTAACAACCTCAGCACTTGGTGCTGGATTCACCTCTTGAGTAGCAGGCTTTAGAGTCGTTGTCCTTTTCAATGGGGTCACCACTTCTTCTTCCTGTTTCGATAGGGAAAAGTTTCAGAAAATTAGAAACAAAATCGAAAACAAAAACGCATTATAGAAGATAAGCTGAACTTACAGATTCATCACTAGAAATAGTGACAGTTGGTCTGGTCTTCTTCGAGGCATTCCCAGTTTCAGTCGAACTGTTTGCTCTCTTCTGACCCTGAAAATTTGCTTAAGGTTATGTAAACTTGATTTTAAGAAGCAAGTACTCAGAAGAAAGAAAATTTAGAAACTTACCTTTACTTTCACCTCCACATTCTTGTTTCCAGTAGTCTTGGTTTTGTGGGTTTCTTTCAAAGCATCTTCCAAAGCTTGTTTCGAAACTATAAAATATAGTGTGAATCGAAACTCAATCAATATAATAAAATGGAAATGTGATTAAAAGATAAAGTTATCAAGAAATACCTTTTGGTTTCGATTTCTTTGCCTTCTCAACAATTGGTTTGTTCAGACCAGCTTCCAACCCTCGAACAATGTCTTCAACACTTTTAGTTCGAGTCAAATAATAATTCTCCCACCAACTATCAAAGTCCGTGGTACAAAAGTGAGAATTATTAAAATCAAAAGAGTTGAGGTTATATGAATTTTGCTCTGATATTTTGAGGTAACCTCTAAACGTCTTTTCAGAAAGGCTTGAACCTAAAACCATATCTTTTTCCTCCTCAAACAAACTTTTAGGACGAATCTGAGACATTCCAAATTGTCTCGAGACCAAATTTGGTTGGTATCCCACCAGTCCAAAATGTTTAACTTGAGTGCCTATCCTGCAAGATAGCATAGAAGGATCCAGATAGGATGACCATACCTCATTCACTTCATCCTCATTGTCAGGATCGAAAGCTGGAAAATCCTCAGTAAACCAATTGGGACCAAACTCTCTGGTAACGAAAGGAGCGTGCTGGGGTTTGAAAACATTAAAATTGAGAAAAAATTTCATGTATCTCATGAAAAGGGTCTTGTGATCAGTCTCTAAGTACTGAGGGGCTAATCGAATAACTCTCCTTCCTTCGATTGGACGATCAGCCATTTCAGTTTCATATTCTTGAGGTACCCTCAAATTGAATTCTTGTTCAAAGGTGGCATTCAACCACAATTGTAGCAACCACATGGGTCCAGCGACCAAAAATGAGGAACCATTTGTGGATTTCTTAATCTCATCACAGGCTAGTCCAATAGACTCATACAAAACAGCTAGAATCAATTTTCCTAAGCCAAAATGCCTACCCTCATGTATTTGGATGGCCATGGGAATGAACATTTTCGCTACTTGTAAGGAACGAGAACAAAAAACATAGTAAGACAACCAAAGGGTTAAAAAGGCTACATGCTCGACACAGCTAGTCTCTCCCTTCTCGATGTTTTTCTCTATGAACCTAGTAAAGGACAGTTCTGTTGGGTCAAAATCAATGTTATCACTTGTATCCGCAGGATCAAAAGTTTCATCATTTGGTCGAAGACCGGTTATGGCAGCTACGTCTAACAAAGTTGGGGTAAGCATTCCACATGGAAAGTGAAAAGTGTTAGTAGACTTTTCCCAAAAGTGCATTGCAGCAATGATTAACTCTTGTTGTACTTGGGGACCAATTCGAGTAAATTGGATCAAATCATAAATCCCATAAGTTTTCCAATATTCCCCAAAATCTTTTTCCATTCGATTCAGCCATGGGATAAAATACCTAGTATTGGGAATAACAGGAGCAGATCGAAATAACTTCGCATTTAAAAACCCTAAGTGGCGCGTTTCACTAGAGAAAATTGGGGGTTCACATGTGCGATAGCAGGGAAAGATTGCATTTACCTTCGAGCTCAATGCTTCTTCGTCTGGTAGAGGACCTCCAAACGCGTAAACGTTCTTGTTCACAGCGTATGGAATCATCAACTCCGAATGCCAAATATCATGCTTTTCAGGATCGTCATGTGGTTGTGGAACCATGGGTTCTTTGTCTTTGTGAAGGATGAAATTCCTCCATTTACCAGCAAATGGAACTTTAACGTCGCGATTGCCTTCAGCCATGGTTGATTTTGAAAAGAAAAGAGCTTTTGTTGAAAATCACGTTTGAAAAAAAGATTAAAACTTTCTGGAAAAGTTTTGAAGTGTTTAGATCTAAACGGAATGAACAATGCGTTGTTTTTGAGTGGGTTAAACTTGAAATCGTTGTTGCAAGTTTTCTGGAAAATTTCAAAGTAATGGAGCTTGTTGGGAGTTGCAAAAAACGTTTCAATGGCGAGGAAGAAGGGTATTTATAGATTTTGAGTAAAATCCCGAATTAAATAAATCAAAAATGAAATAAACTGTTCACATGCAGTTTTCGTTCAGCTTCCGAAGCTGCCACCTGGCCCACTCACGCGAAAAAGCAGGATTTTTCTTTGATAATGGTGAAAATGGCAGTTGAAAAGACTGCTAATGACGTCAGCGCAGTCTTAGGAAAGCGTGAAGACTCTTAGTGGAAAAGCAAACGTTTCAATCTTAAAATGCCAACTCCTCAATTTCATTCGAACCATTCAAATCGAAATTGGCATTTTGGGGGCAATTTGTTACTCCATATTTTTGTTTGAAACTAAATATGAAATAAAGAGAAGTTAATTGTTAAATTATACATATTGACAATATGTATACTTAAAAGTTAATGTAATCTTTTTTCCAAAGCTTCTTTCTTTCGATTCGATTTTGATATAAATCGAAGTCTTGCTATATCGAAAGAAGTTTGGATTTCACGGAAAGTCTAAGTACTTTTCAAATTATTTCAAACATCTTAATTCACTTCGATTTTGACTATTGGCAACAGATGCAACGGTTCAAAACTGAGGACAGCGCATAGAGGAAAAAGACACGCGTCATTTGGTCAAGAGGCAATCGTTACATAGCAGTTGAAATAGGAAGTCTATATATATGTATTTTGTAGTCAAAATCAGGGTCACAAATTCACATACTGAATCCTTATATAAAACTCAGAGTACCCAAGCGTTCGAGCGAAATGAGCAACATAAAGGAAACGTATGATTCTGTGTACCACCTTTATTCTTTGTAAATGTTTTACATTTGAATGCAATTTATCTTTTAAAGCAAACCTTTATTTTTAACGCTGTTTTATCAAATTCATTCATTCGAATGAATTTTGCAGTTACCTTTTAAATTCAATCCAAGTTTTATTCTGCAAACTTTACTTTTCTGCGAAACCTTTTTCATTCGAAATACTTTATTGCGTTGCTATTTTTTCATTTACATGCTTTAAATTTAAGTCTCTTTAACAACATTTCCAAATTATGAACTTCGAATGTTTTCTACAAAGAATGCACAAACATGTCCCAAGATTTACTAGTTGATCTTACCAGTAAATAAACTAGCGGTTGTTTACCAAAAAACAGTGTAAACACTAGCATGCATTCATTGGTAGGAGAATCAAGGAACTGACTAAGTTTACTCACAACATAAGCTATTTTTGGCCTAATATGTGTGAGATATAACAATATCCCAATCAATCTTTTATAAGTGGTTTGATCAATCAATAATTTGCCATGGGACTTGGATAATTGAAGTTGGGGTTGCATAGGTGTAGGGCAAGGCTTGGCTGCAAACAGACATGCATCTTGAAGCACATCAAGTGTGTATTTTCTCTAACAAAGAGAAATGCCTTCTTTGGTCTAGCAACCTCAAAACCAAGAAAATATTTGTGAGCGCCTAAGTCCTGAATGTTGAATTTATCATCAAGAAGGGATTTGAATTAAAGTATTTCATTACTGTGAGTGCCTCAATATCGGTCAGGTTTGGTCAAATTCGGGCCAAAAATTGTCAGACCGATAAAAATCACAACATCTTAATTTGGACTCAATTCTGACGGTCTACAACTTCGGTTTGTTTGGGGTGTCAGGTCATACGGGTCATTTTTAATGGGTTAGATTGAAAATTTGTTGCTACATCTACAATTCTATTGATATATAAACTTCTATTCTTCAAATAATTCAACACCTCGTACACTAGATAACAAAAGATAGAAGAACTACCTTTCCCATTTTGGGTGGAACAGATCTACTAATTCTTTAATTCTAGTTAGTAATGCAATTACTTTGTTTGAAATTTGTAGATTCAAAGACAATAATATATCAACTAGCTAGATGAGATGTAGAAATTAAAATAAACCTAAAATGTTAAAGTATATTTTGCACCCCGTTCTTCAACGTATTACAAGGTTGTAAATATAACATTTCTCTCATTTATCAAAGATTGATAAAAACAACAAGAGAAGAGTGTGTGTGTGTTAGAGAGAGAATCGAAATCGAAGAAAAAAATTAATTTGAATCTTAATCATTGTTCAGTCAATTTCGTTTATCAAGATATAAATTTTTTAGATCTCCACACCCGCCCATATACAATTGTTTACGACCATTTTTTCACAATTGTTGACCCAATATTCAACCCGCACCGACCGATTACTTTCATGTGTTGACAATTATATTAATTTTATGTCGGATCGCGGTTTTAGTTTAGTAAAACAAAAATACTATTAAAGATATAGTTTTTTATATGCTTTCAAAAACCGAAACATACATTAAACAAATATTATTTTTAATAAATAAATTAAGAGTACATGTGTCTATTATATACTCCATGAGTCCATGTACTTTTTGAGAATCCCATGTAGCTCACTTGGTAGAGCACAAGGGTCATAACCTTATAGTTGTGGATTTGTGTTCCTGAGCACAAGGGTCATAACCTTGTAGTTGTGAATTTGTTCCTCGGTGTTTTATCCGGCATAAAATTTATAAAATTTATCGTTGGATTGAAAGTTTATATTAATAGATTATATGTAATTTTTTTATAAATCTAAAAATTATTTAATATATTATTAAGTGGTGTGTCACATTATTCAAATAAGATAGTTTTGTTTGGAAAATCCCAATTTCATTTTTTATTGTCAAGTTTTACTCTTTTTTAATAAAAGAGAATTGCTAACAAAGTGCCTTTGACACATTTGCTAAGAAAATAACGCATTCGATATCTTGAAATTTAACCCATGTGTAAATATAATCTTAAAAATAACGCATTCGGTATCTTGAAATTTAAAAATTGATCTTTTTAATTTACTTTTAAGAAGCCCGTCTAGCTCAGTTGGTAGAGCGCAAGGCTCTTAACCTTGTGGTTGTGGGTTCGAGCCCCACGGTGGGCGATTTAATTTTTTTTCTTAACAACAAAGATCATTTGCTTTATTTTATTGACAAATTGAGAATTTTTTTTTTTTAAGCACAAATTGAGATAATTTTGTTTTTATATTAATGGGGATTGCTAACAAAGTGCTCTTGTGACATTTGTTAAGAAGTTAAATCTATAAATATAATATTGGAAATTAAATAGTGCATTGATATTTTGAAATTTTTAAAAATGATATTTTTTACATATTTTTTTGGTAAATAGACTCACACGACAATGCCAAATTTTGAGCTTATAACTTTTTTTTTTAGCTTATTTTTGAGCTTATAACTTATAAATTCACATTTCGTAAAAAAAAAAACTTATAAGTTCACATGACAAAAAATACCCGTTTAATAATCATCTTTCATCGTGAGCTTATAATCTCATTTTTACCTTTTATACTTTTTGTTTTATAAAAAAACCTATATAACTTATTTAAATTTAAAATAAAATAAATATATTTTAAATGCAATACGAAAAAATGAATATCTCTCGTAAAAAAAATGCATTAAAAAATAATTCTAGTCTATATTATATAACCATTTTTTGTCAATAAACTATCGAGCACCAATTATACTACCAACTAATTCTTATCAATTATCTGCTATTTTTGTCGAACAAAGTCTTAATTAGTCTAGCTCGATTGATGTCTTCCTCGCAGGATAAGTTTGGGCTTGATTTTGCAACCTCGTATATATGGTTAATAAGTTTCATAGGTACTATACTATGGAAGATGTAATTTCCTCCTCCATGCTCAATGTTGAAGAGTTCATATTTTGCATGGTTCTTGTAAAGCTAATAACTCGTGGTCATTCTTCCTCGTTCTCGTTAATTGTGTTAGATACTTACTACTTCTTTTCCTTTTGTTTGATTCATTTTTGTTAAAGGATATTAGGGGGATGAAGCTTGTTCCTCAAGGGTGCTTAACTTTAGTTATTTTCTTTCTCTTTTCCTACTATAAAAAAGTGACACAATGTGTGCATAATAATTGAGTAACTACAAAGATCATATATATAATAATTTTTAAAAAAATTAAATCAAATCATTTTAGTTTTTTCTTTTCAACCGTAAGCTTACTTAGCAAGTTCTATATATTGCAATGATACATTTGAGACATTTTATTGGGAGAAAAAAAACAAAATATTCGAGACATTTAATTGCACATTATCATGGAAAAAAGATAAAGGACCTTATTTGTGTCCCTCTCGACACATGAATCTTTCTACTTTTGATCATGATCATGATTTGGACCTTTTCTTTTTTATTAAGTGTAAAATAATATTTTTCATGTCTAATCTTTTGTGTGATTAAAAAAATTTACCAATGAATTTTCTTCGTCTAAAAGCCTCAATTATTCAAACTTTGTGTCTAATCAGAACTCGACATAAACTTTAATAAAATTTAGTGGCTAATTTCTTCATCATATCCTAACACAAAATGTCACTTAATTGCATCTTTTAGTATCTGTTATAATAATAAAAGAAGGACAAACAACATCTTATCTGTGACTTCTTTGGCATAAAAGCCCAGCACCCAACCGTCAATAATAATACCTTTTTTTTCTTTCTTTCATTCAAAAGTAGTATCCTTTAATAGTGTGTTTTACAAATATAAATAAATATGGAAGAAGCTAAAAATGAATAATGTAACTTTATCTAGACAAGCCCCTTTAATAATATACTTTTATTATTGTCAACTAATGTTTCAATTGATTAGGGTTCTGCACAAATCTTACAAGGACTAAGGTTAAGTTGTGTTGCAGATGTGAAGAATTCGTTGATGGCTATAACATGTAAAAATAATAATTTTGAACTGTAAAATATATTAATAAATAAAATAAGGATCGAGATGAAG